>CALNVZ010002100.1:13806578-13823609 GCA_940671915.1 Paracentrotus lividus
GTGGCATTCTCTGCTGCATTAGGTCCCTCACAGCGGGGCGGTCTAAAATGAGTGCCCATTTTACAAAAATTTATTTTAATAAAATAGCAGAATTCATTTTCTAACACACTAAACTTAAGATGTCAAAATCAAAGAGCTATTAATGTCTTACGCTTCGTGTACACTTTTTGAAATCAGACTGAAATCCGAAACAGTGAAGTTTGAGAGAAATGTTTTTTTTTTCTCACTTTTACGCAAATATTTTTTGTTCTTTTTCAATAATTTTAATAAATATTGTATAAACTTATGTTCTGGTACTTTTTCTAAAAACTTTCTACGTGCATGTGACATGATGCTGTAAAAAGAAGGGAGTATATCTTTTCTGACTAAAGATTATGATGAAGTAAAGTTCAGGAAAGCAATATAGACAAAATCACATTTCGCCCCGTATCGCAGGAAGGATCACCATATCGTACGTGTATAAGGAAAGGCCGATAACATGCGATAGCTTTTAGCAGCACAAGACAAGATCGCAAATGATTCGATTTTTGGCAACTTTTGTTGCCTACTCACAAGCCCAATCGCCTACAACAGCTTTTCATAACTACACGTAGCGGGTATGTGTGATTCTCAGTCACGGGGCATTGTTGATCTTTTGTCATAATTGCGTTTCCTTGACTATAGCTCATCATATTCTTTATCGGAATAAGAATATTAATCCTTCTTTCTTACAGCATTCATTCACAATTGCACGTAAAAGTTTTAGAAGTTAAACTCACATGTTTTTACAACTATTATTAAAATTTATTGAAAAGAACAAAATACTTATGGCCGTAAAAAAGTGAGAAAAAAAAACTTTCTTTTCATCAAAACTTTCACTGTTTTCGATTTCAGTTGATCTCAAAATGACACAAGCCGTTAAGACAATTGTACATACTCTTTATTTTTTGCACATCAAAGTTAGTGTGCTTTAGAAAAATGATTCGCTATTTTATTCAAATAGAATTTTTGTTAAAAATAGGACTCAATTTTGGACGCCACCGGCTGTAGGGAACCTAATGCAGCAGAGATGCACTCGGCCAGCAGATCTGGTTTAGTAAAATTGTGGGATTCTTCCCATGACTCTATTCAACTACTCTTACTCTGGCTACCTCGTTCGCTAACCAATCTTGAGGCTGGCTGCCTGACTAAAAGTTTTACGACAAATTTGACGCTCTCTATTGCCACCTTTTATTTCACATGAACATTACACCTATACCTGGGTCAATGATTAAATTATTATTCTAAGTTGAATATATTTAAGGCTTGCTTATGCGCATCTTTTGGAGATGAGAATTATTGTTTCCCCCCTCCCCGATATTCATTGAAGTGAAGAAAGAACCCCAACGGTACATTTAATGCCTTAAATGTCTGTTCGCTTTAAATCAGCGCAGCCCTCTACTTCTTGTCTGGTCTTAAAAATATTGTGTTGGCTATTACTTTACGCCACGTCTACCCTCAATCATGAGCGCTCTCGATGATCAGTGAACTCAAGAGTAATTCCTTTAATATATCAGTTTAAAACCATTTAAACATAGATTCGCAGCATGATCGTGTAGGCGGTGACATACTGTTCCACCGGCTACCATTTCTTATTTAACTATTATGATCTAATATTTGGGCGGTCGAATACGGCCACATGCTATTAAACGTTATCACGTGGTAAAACGCAATGACATCAAATATGTTTTAAAAAGACGGGTTTAAGGTCTTGATAAAATTGTAACCATCTCCATTTAGGTTCTTTTTTTTAGAATGACTATCGCACGATGTTCAGTATCATTGCTTGCTATTTGTAGATCTGGTGTTTTGAAGCGTATTTAATAATTTATTTGATTATTTATTTAAGGTCTTGCAATATTGATTTGTATGATCTGTGTTTTATCTTACATTTAACCATTATCTTGTTCATGTTTCACTATTTTATTATCTGATATATATTAATGCAAATGTATCGACTGCATCAATATCATTTATCATTTCGTTATATATCTGGTTCTGAACCTGTTTTGAAATACACATGTTATATCTTTATATGGTCTGACTAAAATCAAATAAAATCAAAAGATTGTGATATGTAGAGCGTTTTGTAGTGTCGTTAGCGGACAACAACTAAATACGCGGAGACAAGGGAGGGACGTCCGAAATATTCAACTCGCTGCCCCTTAAATCTGTTTTCTTTTGCAACACGCATGCGTTGATAAGGTTGGGTCCCACAGGTCCAACAGGTTCATCATGCAGCTTGAAATCGTAACGACGATTATCACTATGGAATCTACATCTGCACCTAACTTTTTCTTCACATAACGCACGGGCAGATCGACACGCCAGGACGGATTTTCTGTATGTATGTCCTTTTCCCTACAGAAACGTAGGATCGCGAACTGAGCGTCCAACGCCTTCATGCCACGCCAGCTTCACGTTGTACGAACTCTGTACGAGACACTACCACGTACCTATATTAGTTGTGACCAGCCGCAATAACAACCTGTGCAGGCCTAATGTCGATATGTTCATTATAAAACCAGACGCAGCTGCGACGTTCATTTATCAGATTGAGTGCCTCGTGCAATAGCTCCTCTCATTATGCCCATCTCTCATCTCTTCTCTTCTCTCTCTCTCTCTCTCTCTCTCTCTCCCCCCCTCTCTCTCTCTCTCCTTCTCTCTCTCCTCCCTCTCTCTCCCTCCCTCTCCCACACCACTTCTGTCTCGATCCATTCAGAATTTTCACATACCGGCGGGGCTTATACTCTATCGCGCAAAATCCAACCTATAGTGACGGCCCGCGACAAAGAAAAGGGCATTTGATATTATTTTGATATTATTCTATAGCAGTGTTTGCTTGCGTAAGAGAGCACGATTTGTTGTTCTCCAAGTTTGTCAAAAGGTAGTTTGCTGTTTATACTTACTCTATGTGGACTACTACTAAGGTAAGTTTTTGATATTTCTATCTCATTATTAATAGCTTTCCTAATTTTTGCTCTGATTTCTTTGTTTCTTCCATTATGATTGTTTTATTTTAGGTGCCGATGTTATAAAGTTTATCACATGTGTGTTGTTGCATTAAAAAATTAATGGCCTGCATTTGCGCTCTTACATAATAAAGCTCACCAATTTCTGTTTCTCAAGCGCTTTTCCTAATTACTATTTCCTAGGTAAGGCTTCATTCCTTTCTCATGCATTACACTGAATGAAATGGATTGAAATCTATATATATCTCTACTTGAGCTTATTTAGAATTCACCATAGTATTCCAAATATAACAAACATTTATATTGCCGTGATCAATATTTTCTTCCGGCGGTGAGTACTTCATTGATTCGAAATGGCCACAAATCCATAATCGTCAACATGAATTCCATTTTAGTTTAGGGCAGCGACTTGACGACCGTACCGTTCCACATAAAAATATCAACTATGTAACTGCAAAGCGTGATTTTAATTATCACTTAACAATTTATTAATATTTGTTATCGTTATCATCACGAGCATTTTTTTTTTTTTTTATTACAAAGCAGTATTCTTGGGATAAGAGATGGGATAGAAACATAATTTTAAAAACTTGAGGACTTTTTAGAATATATTTAAAATAGCTCTCAAGTTAAGTGAAATGATTCAGACTCTCAAAATGGTATTTCCACTTTGCAAATTATTGCAAAGTGAGTAAATATTTAGCAGAAATAATAACTATTTCCATAAAATATCCTGAAGCCAAAGCAGTTTTTTATGATGTTAGATTGCCTTAGACGTGAACATATTTTTTCATTTTAACAAAGAAATTAAGTTTCCCATTTCAACGCCTGTTTTCAAGAAGCTTTCGAATTGTATTCGTATCTCATTGCTGTAACACAAGTACTTAATTGTATTGCGCGTGCTATAATTGGCCGTTAGAGAGAAAAATTTAGAGAATGAGAGATAGATGGCAAGAGGTAGAATGTAGAAAGCAAACAAGATACCGATAGAAAGAATCCAAGAAAGAATATACAATTAAATTTATGCTCAGATAAATTTATTACACATTAAGAACAAGGCATGGCCCATGCGTATTTAAACTAGTCTTGCAGGCGATAGTGTTGGCAATATACTCTAAGAAATGAAGAGTTAAAAAGATCCACTTCGGGGATTATACAGAGTGAAGTCAATAAAAATGCCCCATCACTTTGAAGCTGTCTTGTGAAAACTATGAATAATTAATCCTGGGTTTTATGATAGGTCTTGGTAGAGTCATCCTCTTAGCCAAGCGCGGCGGTTTCATCTCACGACTGGGGAGGGGGGACAGAAACACCCGAAAGTGAAAAATAATACACTCAAAATTCGCATACTTCGCACGTTATATGCAGAAACTAATGTAATGTTTGCGAGCGCGAAGCGCGAGCCGAAAATTTTGCCTTATAATAACATTTAGCATTGTATTTGACTACGATTTTACCTCTTTATTAGCTTCACATGGCTAATAACTACATAAAAATGTTTGTTGAGCTTTTAAAAATCGAGGGGGGGGGGGAACGATCCCCCCCAGAAAAAATCGAGGGAGGGACACGTCCCCCACCGTCCCCCCCCCCCCCACCGGATCGCCACGCCAATGTCCAAGCATAATTTTTTTATGTTAGGTACATTTTTCATTTGGATCTTTGCACGCATGACTGAATAACAGACAATCTTCAGAAGACGGTAAGATCTCACTTGCCCCAAGTGGCTGGGTGAAGAATAAACAAAGCGAGAATTTACTACTTATGTGCACGCACAAAGACACACACCCACACATACCCTCATTTACACATACACGAAGCACATACACACCCACACCCTCACCTCACACACCAACTTACACCCTCCACACACACATACAAACGCACATACCCTATCTCATCCATACCAGCACACACAAACACACACACACACACACACCCACTCCCTTAAAAAACAAACACACACACACACACCCTCACTCATACTTACAAACAGTTGTTAGGGAATTAATACGTCCTAAACATTCAGTGGTGGTCTTGGTAAACGGAACCTCAAATAGAACATTTAATTGTGAATTGCTTAATGTATGTGGGTGGGTGTGTGTGTGATGATGTGCGTGTGTGTGAGGGATGATGGATGAGGGTGTGTGTGGGTGTGTGTGTGTGTGTGGTGAGAGGGTGTGGTGGTAAGTGTTTACACATATTCTGTCAACATTTTCTTTTAATCTTCAACCAGCCACTTGGCGCAAGTGAGATCTTACCGTCTTCTAAAGATTGTCGGTTATTCAGTCATGCGTGGAAAGATCCAAATGAAAATGATACCAACATTGTGCTGCGAGGATGACTTTACCATGACATATTATCATGAAACCCATGCTTGGATGTTCATACTTTTCACAAGACAATTTCCAAATGATGGGACATTTTTATTGACTCACTCTGCATAGGGCCTTGCGTCATTGACATAGGCCTACATCTGCATGGTACCGCCAAAATTATCCTGGAATTAAGTTCATGGACCCAAATGGTAGTCATTTTGACCATTTATTTTGAGAGTGTATGATCTATTCATTGTTTTGCATTGGTCCATATCACAAAGTTGCACTATTTTCTTTGATGTGATTTTATATCCAGGTGATAAATGTATTTTGTTAACATATAGAAAACATCATCAGCTCTTAATCAGAGCCATTAGAGAAATTGAAGTCTGGCCATGTTGATAATGTGGCTATATACATTATCTTTAATGTTGCCAATTAATGTTCAGATTAAATTTTAGGAGACAGAGAAACCATTAGTCGTAATAGATATATTTTTGGTAAAAGATAGACGGCTCATTGCGCGTTCATGATTTACTCGTCTGATAATCATCAATCGCCCAGTCTCGGAGTTAACGATTTTCGCTTCCTCTCACATCATCTTTTACCAGGATTCAACTAAAAGCTGAATAAGATGAAGCATTTGATTTGTCATTTATTAGGAACACTGAGTAGTGGTTCGTTTTAAACTAGGTCTCCGAGGAATAAAAAGGGAAAATAAAACAGGAAAGAACCATTTATAAAGCTAAGAATAATTGATGATAAGGACATTTCGTGTGTGTGAAATTGCAAGAGGTGATGACATAGAAAATCTCCCAAACATTGTACTTTGTGTGATGTTTTTTTCGTAGAGAACTCTTCAGTGGTTGATAATTTATGATTGAACAAACCACCATTTCCTCTCGATTTATAAAGAATATTCTAATTCACCAGTAATTAGGAAAATCGATAACCTATAGTGAAATGTGTATCTCGTCTTTTAGAAAAAACCAAGAAGTTATCAGTGAATGACATCACAATCTATATTTACATTGCCAATCGGAGGATCTCTATAATCTTTGTGAATTATTAACTTTTAACTATTCATAATTATCATTTCTCTTTCCTTTTCCGAGTTGTCTCCAATTATTACTGCATACTCTTCCCATGTATTATTCTCGAATTTCTTGGAAACCCCTTTAATCGAGTTTCATGCTGTAATTTGAACAAAACAAACAAAATACTACACTGTAAAAAATTACTGTAAATAAACATGTTTTTTGGTTTGTAATAATACAGCTTTTGGTTGTTTTTTTAATATTACGATATTTTTCTCGTAAAATGACAGATAATTTGTAATTTTCTAGGAAGTCGACTTGATTTTACAGTTACCAGCTCATGCAACTGTCAATAAACAGAAATGGCATATTCATACAACCTTTCCTGCTCGTTTACGAATTATTCCCGTAATTTCAGTTTCCGTAACCAGAATATTCTGGTAAAAAAACAGCAAGTTCTTTCCAAAACAAATATTACTCTTAATAAACAAGTTTCTCGTGTATCAACGAGCTTCCTTGTTCCTAGACGTGTATAGTTCTGAAATCATTACAAGAGTTTTCCTGTCAAAAAGACAATTTTCTGTGTTCAACAAAGGAAGAAGAAACAGAACTACTACAAATTAGTTTTCTTGTATCCTGCAACGATGTTCCTGTTAATTTACAACCTTTGTCTTATTTCATAGTTCATTATGTGGATCATGAATATTCATTAATATGACTGGAAGTGCTTCAACCGTGGATCGTTGCACTAACCATGAAAAATGTCACCTTACATAGGGTTGGGTATATAAGGCTAACAACTTTTATTGAAGTTGTAAAAGATTAGGTGTAGGATTTAGGATTAAGAATTAGGTGTAGGATTTAGGATTAAGATTTAGGATTAGGGACATGATTAGGCATGAATGGTCAATCCCATATGATGTTGGATCATGTTCTTTTTGTTTCAAAAATATTATTATGTGATAAAAACAGGAAAAAACTGTAAAATTACAGGGTTGTAAATTTACAAGGTGGTCAATAACGTGAACCTGTAAATTTACATTATCTGTAAAATAACTACTGGAAGCTGTGGAAAAACGGGCACTCCTGGCGTCCCGACTGCCAGGAAATTTCCTGTTAAAAAACGGTGAAATTTTTTACAGTGTACATGTGGTCATAGCCAGTAGACTGGACTAATCTGTGGCGTAATATTCTTTCCTGGAATCTCAAATCTGTATTCCCAGCTGTATGCCACTTTTTCAAGGTACAAAATGAATGCTAACAAAAACAGTGTAATACAGAACCATTTTATACTGTTAATTACGCTTTCCTTTACATCTACTGTCTCTCAGAACAAAGCAACTGTAATTTTGGGGCTTCCTGTCCCAAGATATGAAGATAGTATTTTTGGTCCCCTTACAAATTTGAATGCGTGGAGAGAAAATATTTTACTGTCCATACGGCGCTATACGAACGGGTATGAGTACAACTATCCCCTGGACAATTACCCCAGGACAACTACCTATCATAAATATGGTTAGGGTTAGGTGTAGAGTTACGTTGCTCCTGCGTGTCTAAAAAAAATCAAACAAACAAAAAATGTGCTAATGAAAACGTATATCTGCCCGAGTCCGACGCAAACGTGACACATAAGAAACGCAGACAAAGAAACACTAGAAGGCACACTCCCGAATGTGACCATGCCAAAATTTATTACGAAAAAGAGCGGTTTGTCGCTCAGTGCAGGGATTGTATAGTCATTAAACCATGAGGCCCTTGGTCCGAACCTTAATCCATGCGTTCTACTTCCTGGGGAGGCATTGATCAAAAGCTATGATGTTAAAAGTATACAGGCTGATTTGTCCTATCGTATCAGGACAACTAACCCCGGACAATTAACTCCAGGACATCTACCCCAGAAAGAGGATTGGGGTTAGGTGGTAGAGTTTTGTGGGGGTAGTTGTCCTTAAACCCTACCCTATTTTTCTTATGGACTAAAATAATTGGACCAATTGCAAAATTCTTTGCAGCAAAGATACAAATAGAATAAGCATCAACATTAGAAGAATAAAAATGGAATTTTAGGATATCCTGCGGAAACAGCTGCCTTACCATTGCTCTTGAACACAAGGTACGTTAAGATCAATAATTTGTTTGCAATCAATAGCGTTCGTGCGAAATGCTTTTTGGTGGACTACATTTTCCAGTACAATAATTTTCATAGTCCTAGATTTCTTTTATAAGCTTATACGTTGTAGGGCCTAGTAGCTTTATGCTACAGTCACACAGACACTTACGTATAGTTACGTCCGGTTGCGTCCAAAAATTATTTTCTTTTCTGCGGATCCCCAATGAAATGAAATGAAATGAATGAAATTATCAATATTTCTACTGCTGAATATGACGGGTAGACAGCCGTGGGGATCCGCAGAAAAGAAAATAATTTTTGGACGCAACCGGACGTAACTATACGTAAGTGTCTGTGTGACTGTAGCATTACGGCGTTGTTTCTTAGAATATGAATGTTTTCGAAATGCAGTTAATGGTATTGTTTCATACTGTGTTTGAGGGGGATAATTAAAAATCAAACCTTTCCTGGTTTACATCTCTGTATCTGTCTTTCCAAGACTCTTTCCAAAATAATGCGATCTGATAGCTCAAGATAACACCAACTTTTCATCCAAAAATAAGTTAACTTCAGATTAGTTATAAATCAAATGCAATTGAAATTTGTGTACTCGAATAATGTTGGTGTTTACCTTTAACAATTTGTATTTCTTCTTCTCCTTAAATGTTGGTGGTGCCGTAAAGGCCCTACTGCATGCGCACATTAAGTACGGAAGTCCATTAGTGAATTCAGGAGCGGTAATCAATTTCTGGTTATAATTATCGGGCACTGATTCGAGTGCCCTTAAGAACTGGTGCATCTAAAATGATCAACGATGTTTCAAATTAATTAGTGATAATAAGTAGCATCTGAGCACATTTTGCAAATTCTCTGGATATATATTTTACTTCTTCTATCTTTTACAACAACTTAGTAAAGATAAAAATAGGCGTATTTCCAGAAATATTGTTTGAATTAATTCACGTGAGCCCTTTTAAGTTATTTATGTGCATCAGTGGCGAATCCAGGAGGGTGTAAAAGGCATGTAGCCTACTTATCAATTCTGTTATATATTTACATATATAAATGTTAATTTAAGAAAACTGCTCCCCCTTTATTTTAAATTTGCCATAGGCCATAGACTTTGGCCCGCCAGGGCGGATGACTTTATTATCTTCAACATCATTCCCTTCCGTTTTTAAATTTTCCCTCTTGGTTTCAGATTTTTCCAAGACAATTTGCCACATTGTAGAATAAAATGAATTGCCTTGTATACTCTGCATACTTTACTGATCGCATTTGATCGCTTTCCACGCGGTTTTCATCCACTTCCCGCCGTTTGATTCATGCCAGTGTTTCCTTCCGATTGTCAATTTCTCCCTGCTGGTTCGTCTTATAAATCCCACGGGGTGGCGTCGCGGACCTTGGCGCTCCTCTTCCCCTTTTAACTAATCAAACAAAGAACGAGGAGAACGAATCCATGCGGACAGCCCATTAAGCTGGTCACCATGTTAATGATCTTGTGAAAGGTCCCATGGAGATCAGCAGTACTCTTCCATTGCTTATATGACATCATAAGGGACATTTGCCAAGCAGTTTTTATACAATCATGCGAAAGAACTGCTAGTCCTTCTGTAATGCGCTTGTATAAAAGTTGATGTAAACGACTTGTATATTGCTTTTAGTGCGAGCTCCTCAGCCGTTCTTTTATCTTTCTTTAATTAGATAATGGACAATGGTCTTGTTTCTATGTAACCATCATTATAATCTAATAGATTTCTTAATATCGATAATATGTTATTTAAATATTGGGGGTTTCTTATTTACAAAACATAATACATTTGATTTCCGAAAAGCACTTGGCAGTACTGTATATACCACATAAGCTTTTAGGTGCAGTTCACTAGCATCATCACATTCTGAATACGTCTGTTTTGTTTGTTTGTTTTTGTTTTTTTTTTATACATACATACTTATGGCGCCATGAAGCATTTAGAACGCAGAAATTGAATTTCTTATTCGTTGACATTCATATTTCAGTCTGCATATAAATAATTGATCACTATTCAATTTAGCTATTCATTGTTAGCAATACATTAGTATAACAAGGCCACCTATTTATCATTAATGCCAAACAACGACAATAATCATAACATAAATAATCGTATTGATAAGTTATTCTGGGCTTTGCCATTTAATTTGCATTAAATGCATCTCAAATTTTATCAATAGTTTTGATAAAAATGCATAATGATCACTACCTATTTCCCGCAAGAATAAAAGCAAACATTACACTTATTTTCTTTTCATATTGACATTCTCCCGTCATCACCATCATCATTATTCCTAGTTTATCCAATTTGGTCCTGTCAAGGTTGTTAGCCGTATTACAATATTGATTGATCCCCGGCCTCTAGCCGATGTACTTCTACCTGAATACCCATCGCTTGCAGGAGCTTGTCAACCAGAAATTCTTTCAATGTGATCAATTTCCTAATCCGTTACATTTTATTTCAACTCTCGCAACATAATAATTTCTGCTTAAAGCTAGTTCATCCTCTCTTTGATTAAGTTGATATAATTTACTGTGTCTTTCGCTCTCGGTTTGTAAGTCTTTTTATCTTTCTAATTCTGACCCTGTGCAGAATGTATCTTATTTCTAATGAAAAAATGAGCAAAAGAAAATGGAATTTCATTGGGATTCGAACCCGAGACCTCCTGATTGCTAGGTAGGTGCTATACCGACTGAGCTATGGCAAGCCCTTATGTCACTGTCCGTCCTAGAGAATTCCTTAGCTTTCAGTGCTTAAATGAACTTTGAAAATCTTAATTACACATTTTCTCTCTTCCCTTTTACTGATCTCTCTCTTTTCTCTCTCTCTCTCTCTCTCTCTCTCTCTCTCTCTCCCTCCCTCTCTCTCTCTTCGTCATTTACTAATAATAACGATAACGTTTGCCCTAATGAACCAATTCAATTTCTGCTCTTCCAACGGGACCTGCATTATTATGCCAATCTCTCTCTCCTCTCCCTCTTATTCTCCCTCTTCTCATTTTATCTGCATTACTTCGTACACTTTGCCCCCATGCTCTTTTGCAATTACGTTTGTCTACTAGCCCTTCTCATCTTAGCCCCATTCCATATTCATTATCTACTTTAATAAGTTCTTCGAAGCGTAGGTATCAACGCGATGACAAAAAAAAAAAACGCACTCTGGAAGTTAGAAGAGGGCCTTTCGGGATAGGAAGTTGACATCTTTCAGTTATGAAAATACTTTTGCTTCGTCAATATTCTTCGTGCAAAATTAACAGGAGCATTATTTAGGTTGCAAATAATCGCTCGAATTAATTTGAATTCGACAAAACAAAAAAAAACACACGGTAAGTAATGAGTGAGGAAAGTCTAGTGTTTTTAATCCCCGAAAAAAATTGAAGAAAAAGGTCAAATAAAACAACAGAAACACGCCACGTCTTAATAGCTACTTCAAGAGCGGGTAGTCAGTTCGGCACTTGAAGTAGCTTTAGTGTACAGCTCTTATCAAAATTGAAAATGCGTTATCTACTCTCAGATGTAGACTTAGTAAACAGCACACTATAGGAAATAGCTACATATTATTTCAGTCACGCGTGGTATGTTATTTTCATTTATATACACTTACATCACTTACCAAGAATTTTCCTAGATATAAGGGTGAGACGCGGCTTAATTTTTTTAGCAATAGACAATGCATATCATGTTTCTTTTAACTTAGAGTCGAATGTTCGTAGATGCGATGGAGTAAACAGCTTCTTGAGAAAAACGTGCCCGTTTATTTCAATCTGCGCAGGGTGAAATTTGACAGTTTAAATTAAAGCAAAGGCTTCGCTAGAATAGAATTTCAATATGCTTTCTCGTTTATATAGCCTTGGCCGATCAAGTTTGAAGAATAAAAATAATACAGTAGATTAATATCTCTTTCTACTAAAAATAATGGCTAAATATTACTTATTACTTACACAAAGCTTTCTTTTAGAGAGACAGTGGGAATAAACTGAGGGCCTACTCTTATAGCAGGCGATTAGGTTTTTAAAAAAAATAAAAAAATTAAGATGAAATGAATAATAAATGCACCTGTCTACTTTAGATGTAGACGTAGTATACAGTCGTTAGAAAAAACTTCATATTTTTTCTCAATGGTACGGATTATATTCAGTTTTATAAAGTTTTTTATAGAACAGAAGTGAGAGTAGGACTATTATACTCTTTAACCATTGACCGATCATGTTCTTATTTAACTGATTTCGTTTCCATCTACTGAAGATGTAGAAGTAGTATAAAACTACTCTTTTTTTTTTTAAAGAGCTGCTGTATTGTTTTTTTTTTTTTTTTTTTTTTAGGGTTTGTAATCATTATTCAACATCTTAGACTTTAATAAAGATTTCTCTAGAATAAATATTAATCTTTTAGCTCATGACAAACTCATTTTTATGCGTCCGTATTCTCTTAGAAGTAGATGTAGTACATTACTAGAAAGTGGCTACTAATAATATTTCATTCGCGTAGGATGGGAGTATAATATTTTCAGTTACAAAGCGTGTGTTGCAATAGACGAGTAGTGACAAGCTTATAGTATAGCAATGGACTTTAAGCTTGAAAAACTTGATTAGGACTCACCTCTTCTTGTGGATATCTATAGTACACAGCTTGTAGAGAAAAGCTACATATTCTTTGAATCTTACCAGGTGTATTTGTTGTCAGTAATAATAATTTTACATAAAGGCTTCCTAGTATGAAGTAGATGACATGCCTACTTTGTAACCCTAGAACATAAAAATATTATATTAGCTCTAGGCTCTTTTTCTGTCACTATTGTATCTAAAATATCCAATCCGCATGAATTTCATATTGTCATTCAGTATTGCATGAATATAACTTCTTTAAGAAGATAAGATAGAGGAGACGGGAGTACTAACAAATTACCATCGGATCGGAGTAAGCGTGTTTGTCAACTACTCACCCTTGGGCAAAACAGCTGAGAGGTAAGGAAGGAGAAGAACAACAACAGAAAGAAGCCATTGGAGGCAAAGGAGGGAGTAACAGTAAGAGAAGACATTTCTAGTTTAGTCAGAATACCGCTTTTTAAAAACCAGAGAAATTGAACATGATTGTTACATAGTTCACGACTGATTTAAAACATTATCGATATTGAATCAGCACGTATGTCTGCGTTGCCGCCATCGCATTTCGATCTGTTATTTATTTCATGATTATGTGTATAATAATTACACATCCTTGAACATTCCACACCCGCCATGTCTGTACTGGAATTGTTGCTCTCCCAGTTGTTTTTGGAATTCGATCGGCTCGCTTGTCTCACCCACCTATCTGGTCATGGATAACGTATGTATGCAGCGTATAATGTCGATGCATAATCGATGAAATCCAGGACGCGTCTGGAGATCGAAATCGATTACCTTCAGATTGGTCACCCTGCAGTATAAGTTGTAGTTCCGGGACGTATACAATGTTGTAATGTCAGTAGCTATACTCCTCTGTTCTGCTTCTTGTGTAAGTCTACGACATTCACGTTGCTGCCCTAGGTTTGAGGCCAGTGTGACCACTCCCCCCGGAACGGCATTTTTTCCCTTTACCATCTTATTTTTTACTTTGCTGCGATGCCGCCAAATGAAACAATATGCCCATACTGCATGAGCGCACACTTGTTATCTGCTTGCGATACGATTTTTTAAAAAAAGGAAATGTGATATGCGATTTATGTGGACATTCAAACATGGCAAAAAATATTTTCCAAAGTTCTGAATACGAGGTAAAACTGAATTCATTGGCTAGCTGCGGACCCCTTCGCATGAAAGTAAATTGTTCCAAGTTCCTTATCGCAGGACGCACGCATATTCGATATTATACTCCAATTCATTGTTTGCTCTACATGTTATGAACCCCTCAGGATAATTTACATGTCCTTTCTTTAATCCTGTCAACATAATAACGGATTAGTTGTATTACGATTATGTTCGCTTCCATACCGTTCGAAAGATCATTATGTCGTTCACCGAGTTTCCTCCAGCAAACATCATGCCAGCCTTTATTGATTAGTTTCGAGTGTTACCTGATTCGTTTTTCACCCGCATATAATTCATTCTTCAATTGTTGTTTCCATCTATTTGTCAGAAGCATCAATTCATTAAAAAAAATGCTCCAAATTTTATTGTCCAAAACGGGATAAAACGGGATAAAGGGAAAGCGGAAGACCTGAGGGGAATTGAATTGCATAAAGGTAGATGGACAAATTGATGATGATGAAACACACACACGCACACACACACACACACACACACACAAATAAGTTAAGGCCTATATATTGCAAATGGTGAAAATACATTTTGTGGCATTTTATAACTTTGAACTGACCAAGTGAGAAGGTTAAACAACGTATCGAACAAGAGGGAATCAGACTATGAAAATTATTAGCGAAGCACACTTTGGTAGCTTGTATTTATAACGTGTTTAATGCGGTGGTCACAAAAGGTGGTAGGCTACTCTTGGACTGTGCGTGCACGCTGGCTTTCTTTGCGGTTGAAGTTGCCGTAGCGTCTAGTCTTGGGTAAATTCTCGCAATTTTCTACGCTGTTATGTATTTGTAAAAAGAACTACCCGTGTCGACGCAAAATATGTAACAGAAAGTATAAATTTTCGTGAAAAACCCATTGTAGGGCAGTTGGACGCTGCAACACCGGATTAATGTGACATCAAATGAATCCGCGTCTGAGCTGATTGAATGATGCATTAGGTAGCGTTCAATGAAGGTCATATTATAAGCAAAATTGTGCGTTACAAGGATGAGAGATTAGACCGCTTTTCCATACACTGATTATTTTGACCAGTGATTAAAGGGGACAATAAGAACTACTAGTATGTTCACCTGCTCAAAAAACCAAGTTCATGTGTAGGTTTTTGCTTGTCAATTAGAAACAGGAATTGTTAACCGAGGGGAAAGAATAATTGGTTCTTGTTCGTTATGATGGATCGATGATTATGCAGGAAATTGGAATTCGGAACTTTAAATCACAGCGCAATTGGAAATGGATATCATATTCCCGTGATTTTGGAAATAATATTCGCTGTAGGAGGTTGGTTTGTTACAGTCGATCACATGGATACATATGAATATAAATAGTCATGCTCTACAATGCAACATACTAGATTATGTGCACGACAAATACTAAATTATCCGAAGGGCACATTTCTTTCACCGAGGCCGTAGGCCGAGGTGGAAACAGATGTGCCCGAGGGAAATTAGTATTTGGAGTTCACATGTCAGTAATGTTGCGATTTAATAGATGGCATGCACTATTTATTATAGTAAATGACCCCTAGATTCTTTGACCTGCCTAATCTGGTTTTATCTTTGCAAATGTTTGCCAAACTTTTTGGTGCTAATTAAGCTATTGTGACGTATATTGTCGCTCCGCGTATTCTATTGTTGAGCGCACCAATCTCATACTGTATTACGCGCTTGCGCAACCAATGGCAAATCCCATTTCACATTTCATTTTAACACAGGTTAAAAACCGTTCAATATAACAAAAAAAACCGTTCAATATAACAAAACCGTTCAATTATAACAAAAACGTGAATGACACGTGACATTCATTTCAACCAATCACAAATCTTAAAATTACTACCACTTATTTACTTAAATGGAAATAAATGGCTGTAAGTGTGATCAGGTTAATGATTGTTACGAATAAAAATGAGAGAGGAGAAATGATTTTTTTTTCCAGCTAATTACGACTGTCCACATCAACATAATATGGAGTATAGTTATATAATATTTTTTAGGCAGGAAGCTTTTTTCAAACACTTTGTTGAAAAGCGGAAAGGAGGGGGGAAAGTTTTTGGTTTAAACCCCCGGAAGGGACGACAAGTAAGCCGTTCGTTAATGATTCAATTATAAAGAATTCAGCTTTTGAGCTGACAAATCATAGAAACAACAAAAATTTTTAGCAATTGCGGGCGATCAATAGGATAGCTTTCTTAACTTCGATGAAACGTTTTATATAGACATTTGAAAACCGTATTGTGTTTGCGACGTTATTTCCCATTAACCATCAATTATGCTTCCCTCAATCGCCCATTAAATGATTTTCAAAATGCCTATTTGCCTTCAGCAAATTATGTTAAAAATATGCATATTTTTATACTAACCTTCATAGAATGATCCATTTTCCCTACAAATTAATTAATTTTCTTTACTCGGCATTTGCCCATTGCTGTTTTTTGCTTGTTTGTTTTGTTTTTTCAAGACTGAAGTATTCCCATTATCAGCACATTTCGCCGATGCGCAATGGTTGATACATAAACAGATATTTAGTAAAATTAATTTATGACATGCGTATAACATCTTACTTACTTAAAGCAATTTCATGCCTAAATTTAACCTCCCGAGACGCTCATTCAATGAATTCATTAAAGATGGAAAAATGAAAATGTCTCATACTTTAAAAGCCTGCCTTCTGGCACTGTAAGCAAGAAGATTCAGTTGATCATTCTTTAATGACCTTACAATATCCGCTATCACACAAACAATTTTCTTCAACCTTTTTTT
>CALNVZ010002100.1:13830415-13842657 GCA_940671915.1 Paracentrotus lividus
TTGTTTTTATTTGTAGGGCCCCTTGTAATTCCAGCATACTGTTGAAAGGGTGCCCTATTAAAACATTGTGTAAATAAATAAATAAATAAATAAAATAAATTCTTTCTACCAATTGCTATCATGGTGCTTTGATTAAGGGGAACTTAAGTCTTTATTTCAAGCAAGATTCCGAAATTATTTTCCTATGGTATTTTAAGTCAAGAAAAACTATTAACACAAGACATTAATATTTTATCTACTTGAAATATATTAGGAAAATAAGAAATCCTTATATTCTTGACTAATTTAGGACAACAGTAATGGCAAAAACGTTGACTATCCAAAAGTGGAACATGTAGGAGTAATGTTGCTAAAATTTTTCCGTGGCGCTTGATACTGATGGATCTAATTCATGAAATAATAGTTGAGTGGTGTTTCCTTTATTGAAATAATAGACCATAAGCTATATTCAACCTACGGTATAATTATAAATGATGTTGCTGTGAGATTTGATGTCGTATATAGTTATCAGGGGGCCTGGACATCTTTTTTGCTTGGGAGGGGCACAGGGAAGGCATAAAAAGGGTACATTAACAAGTTCTGCAATAGCTCAAAAAATCTTGTCGCTTTCTTGGCGATGCCTTGTTCTCTAGGAACTTCTTTAGTGATGCCTTGGGATTGGCCATGAGCTCCATCAACAGATCGTTCCGGACTCCCACGTCTTTGTCGTCGATTTCATGTTCTTCGTCGTCAAAAACCTTATACCCCCAAAAGGGCATCTTCTTCCTCATCAAGTTCTGTGCGACAAAGTATATAATGTGATCAAAATGATTATGCTATTATGTACATCTGTAGAAAGTGCACATTGATAATTGTTGTTGTAAAGAATATAAAGATAGAATAGAATGAAACAGTTAAAATGTAAAATATTTTATCTTTAGTTGGATATTAGAGGTAACTAAATAAGAACATCTATGACATCATTCGGAGCGACGTTTAAACATCAATGTTTATACTAAAGCGTCATGATTGTGTGGAGTATGTTAAAAAATAAGTGTTTGATGAATGTTTCGTAATATTCCGCTAGTCTATATTCATAATCATGGTACCTTTGCTCACGGCTGTAGTATAAAAATGCCATACCGTTTTGTGGTTCAGTCATGATCCCTTGACCAATCACCTTCTTGTATTCGAGGTCATTGAGGAGTTCAACTAGTGTGATTCCTTCACCTTCAAAATGTGTGCACATCGGAGAGAAGAGTTTGTTCTGTCACTTTATGCCTGGATAAGGGGATTAGGAAATGATAATTTTTATTAGAATAAATCGTTGTTTCACAGCACCTATTTATGAACTCGATTTCGAACCAGTTGAAGAAAAAATTAAGTTTAAATACCCTTTTCCTCATGATGCTCTTCGTAAGTGAACGGTCTCTCCGCAAAAGCACTAGCTTATTTATAGTATGATTATTTAAAATTCGCATAGTTTATCAAAAATGAATTCAATGCAGAAGATCGAAAGTTTGAAAATCATTTTGCAAGTAATATATCATGATGAGCAGAAGTGGAGAAAAAATACTGATGCACTCTAAATCACATAAACGATTATCTTCAAGTACGGGTCATCATCTTCAAAATTCCCATACGCTAAACACAATTTTTCACCTTATCCGCCACACTTCTTCTTCCAAATCGCCCGTAGTTTCTTCAACTTCATCCGTTTGGTATCCCTCGTCCTTCAGCTCTGGTCCTTCGTTCTCCTCGTCGTCTTCGTTGTCGTCGTCGACCTCCGCCCAGCAGATGTTCATCTACGGGATCTGTTTCCATTTGGTTTTCAGCAGGTAAAGCCGCCTTAGATGACTGTGGTTTAACTAGTACTGCATGGGCTGTCTTGCTCTCCCAAGCTGGCCAAACAAATAAAAACAATAAAACCATATTGGTTGTAAAGTTTGTTTTGTTTTGTTTTTGTTCCGAGGTATGGTCGTTATTAAGAATCCGCTATCATTGACCACGTGTCGTTGAGAAAAATTTACCCCCCCCTCCCCCCCCTGCTTATGCGCAGCCAGCCACCGTGAGCTGATACATTTTTAAAGTGTACCTTTTGTCCCACCGCGGTTGTAATGCGGGGGGGGCGGGAAAAAATGGGGTCAACTACCTTTCTGGAAGATCCATAATTGAAGGCGCACCAAAATCAAAATCACAATCAGCCGGCGGGTCAAAATCTTGGATTACGGCCGCCTGTATTAGGACATTCGTTTTATTGGTTTAAAAAAAGAGAATAGAAATTAATGCCTGAAGGTGTGACATCATGAAAAACATTTTGCCAAGTAAAATATTGTATGTCAATGCAGCAAAAAGTGAGAGAAAAAAAATCGTTGATTCTCAAGGGCATCATCTTCGTGTCAACCATACGGATAAACATTCACTCATTCAACGCCTCTTCTTCCCAGCCCACCCTCGGTTCGATTCACTTACTGACTGCTGTTTGGTCTCCATCGTCGCTTCCCTTTCAGGCTCTGGTCCTTCATTCTCCTCCTCGTCTTCGTTGTCATCGTCGACCTCCAGCGGTGTCATTCTATATCGGGATCTGTTTCCAAATGGGTTTTAAGTGAGGTAAAGCGGCCTTAAGTGTGATGTTGTTCAACTGGTACTGGGCTGTCTTGCCTCTACGGTAGTATATCAATTCCTAATCCTCCCGTCTCGTCGCCGTTTTCTTCAACTTGTTTCGATGTCGAGTTCATAGTGAGCAGGGGGACCCACGTGGGTTTCAAGCTGGCCCATGGCTACACTAATAAAAAAAAAACGATATAACCATATTGGTTGTAAATTCTTATCTTCCCCAAGTCAGGTCATCATTTTCAAATCCCCACTCGCTAAGCACTATTTCACCTTATCCGCCACACTACCTCTTCTTTTTTCCAAATCGCGCGTAGTTTCTTCAACTTACTCTGTTTGGTCTCCCTCGTCATCAGCTCGTGTCCTTCATTCTCCTCCTCGTCTTCGTTGTCATCGTCGATCTCCAGAGAGGATTTCATCTAAGAATCGCTTCCATTTGTTTCAGGAGTACAGAGGTGGCTGTGGTTTCAACTGGTACTGCATGGATGTCTTGCTCTGCCAGTGTACGATCTTCTTCTTATTCGTCGTCGTCGTTTTCTTCAACTGGTTCGACGTTGAGTTCATCATCCTCATCAAAATATTACAATTAAGTATACAAAATACAATAAGCCCCCCCCCAAAAAAAACACAAAAACAACAACAAAACAAAAACAAAACAACAACACAAACAAAAACAAAACAAAACAAAACAAAAACAAAACCAACATCAATCAATCAATTGATCAAACTAGCAAATTATCAATCAAATAAACAAACAAACAACAACTAAAACAAATATATATACATACATACCATACATACGTACATACGTACATACATAAGCAAATAGATAAATAATTAGATAAATAAGAAAGAAATAATGAGAAACCCCCACAAAAAAAAAAAAAAAAAAAAAAAAAAAAAAAATTACGATTATAAAAAGCATTCATTAATTCGTTACAGAATCACCACGAAAAGGTAGCAGCTTGACCCCAATAAGTACAGTTAATAGAGTTAGTACAAAAATACATGTATTAAAACATAATTATACACCAAACCGTAAAACATTATGCAATTACAGTTAGTATAAAAAAAATACATGTATTACCAACATGTACACCACCAACCGTAAGCAATATTATACATAATATAGTATACAAATATAAATTTATCTACAAACATCATAACACCAAAGATATCGTAACCAATATCATATCAATTCACAGTATAGTGACGAAATATTACCAATTTCATTACAACATAACACCAATACGCTAAAACACATATGTAGTAGGAACAATACCTATAGTTAGTACAAATATAAATTTATTACAACATGTACACCAAACGTAACAATATTATACAATTATAGTTAGTACAAATATAAATTTATTACAACATATACACCAAATGTAACAATATTATACAATTATAGTTAGTACAAATATAAATTTATTAGAACATATACACCAATCGTAACAATATTATACAATTACAGTTGGTAAAAAGATACATGCATTACAACATATACACCAAATGTAACAAAATTATACAATAAGATAAGTATGATAGTAGAGGACCCGAAATAAACAATGTACACTAAATGTAGCAATATTATACATAGAGGGCCCGATGTATAACAATATCATAAAATTAGTAGGGGCCCGATATATAAAACAAAAGTAAATTGCATTCGAATTAAATAGGCTGATAGATTTTTTTTTTTGCTAAACTATAGACATGTAATATCCATGTGTACTTGTATTGCTGTAAGAAAGAAATGGAAGGATACAACAAGACAAGAAAGGATTATTAAGCATAAACATGATATACATTATAAAGAACCAATTTATCAGTCGTAAGTTATACATATTAAATCATAACCCACAATCTGCGAAACATATATTTTTGACTGGAGAATTGAATTTGGTGATGAATGGATATATTACTCACATTCAACACATTATTTTTTTTTAACGGGTAGATATTGAATAAAAAATTGTATATTTCATGAAAATAGCCGCTTTGATAAAGAAAACAAACTTCTTTTTGATAAACATGATAAAAGAGAGTATATTTCTGGCTTTTATCAACGTGCATTGAGATATATATAATGTTAAACCTACCTGTATCAATACGTACCGTGTGACGAGTGTGAACTACTATTGAGGCCTTTACTTATCTGTGGTCATGCATCATGGTTCCTTTACCAAGTCTGGATCATACAGCCAAGCAGAATATTCCAGATATGATTTTCAGCAATCCAACACTCAATCTACCAATAGTATAATTTTTTCCTGTTCTCCATGATTTTCCTGCTCTCACCTTCTCAATCTCTTTGATACAAGTACATGTGTTGCCAAACGTGAGACAAAGGGATTGCATATCCAGCTTGATTGTATATTGATCAGGCAAAAATTCGAAGTAGTGGAAAACCAACAAGACATATCAATTCCGATCAAATTCTTGTCATATGCAACTCGAACTAGAGAAACCGAACGAAGTAAAAAGTAGGAACTCGGAAGAAATGGAATATGGAAAGAATGAGATGCTGTAACAGACGTCAGAAAAGACCTCGAAATACCCCCAAAAATGCTAGAAATCGTGGAAGGCCAATAAAAAGATGCCCAGTTAAGTGCAAGATGCCGAGGAGACAATATTAGAAAAATTAGATGAAGAGCGAGCCGATTCATCTGGTATTCTAAAGCGCCCTAAAAATATTGTCAATGGAAAATGTAGGAAGCAGGTGAGGGATATCCGAGTGGAAAACGAGAAGCAAGTAGATGAAGACGACAGCAAGGGACCATCTTTATTACGCTCTGGCGTCTGAAAGGTACTTGAAGACATAGGGCCAACAGAAGTAGAGAGCCCATAAACTAGATAGGTTGTTTGTAAAACTCTTGAAGAAGCGGATCGGCAAGGCAAAGAAAGATCTTGGAGAGGAAGAAATACAGAAAGCGACACGTTCCGCTAAAAGAAAAAAGCATTCTGGAAAGCGTTCTGGAAGTGAATTTGGCAAAAGGGGAAGATGTAGAACAATATCTGGGTTGGTGTCAAACCTGGGAGACGATGAAACATAATTAATGAAGAAATATTTAAAGAAAGCTCAGGACAGAAAGGGATAGACGCAGATGAATTTGATGAATGCAGATGTCCTGTGGTAGAAAACATAAGAGAGTTTTCCATATTTAATATCTGGTTTGGAGTTTCAATTTACACGGATCTAAAACTTGAAAGCTCTTAAGAGAGGAGGAGAGACTCGGAAATTAAAGTTGGTTGATTATCATGGAAGTATGAAAAAGTAATGAAGAAGAAAACGGACAGAAATTACTAGAGATATGTTCTGGTTAGTGCACCTGCCCTGGAGTAGAAATAGACTTGTCAACAATTTCGGAGCGTCGCTTCATGCGGGATCAGATACTTGACCAATCAAAAGAGCTGAGGAAAGAAAGAGCACAAGTATTATGTTGTGGAATAAATTGAAGAGTCTCCGATCCCGTATAAAGTTAAAGCAGAAATTACCTTGGGGAAAACAATCAAACAGTAGTATACTTAAAAACAAATAAATAAATACAAATTCTGCTGATAGGAACAATATACTGACAGGCATTGATGATGAAAACAAAAGAGAAAAGAAAAAAACAGAAAGATGGCTCTGGTGTGTGGAACACAAGAGTGGGATATCGACCAAGGACCGAAGTGGCATATAATTCCTGAAAGGTATTGACATATAAATCGTGATGAAGAAGAAAACTCAAGACAGAGAGGCATGGAGCAGAGACATGGCTCTGTTTTGTTGAGCACAAGGTTAGGAGGTTGATCAAGAACCGAGGTGGTATCATTTCTGAAATGTGCTGAAACATAATTAGTAATGAAGAAGAAAGGTAAGGACAGACAGAGAAACGGAGCAGAGAGATAGGTCTGATGTGTGGATGATTCCTGCAGTAGAGAACCTAAGAAAAAGACGGATCTGAAACTTGGACGAATAGGAGAGAGCGGAGGAGAGGATGATTGATATAGCTCATGAATATTTAAAAGTAACGGAGAAGAACGTTCAGGACAGGAAAGACCAGAGTGTTCTGAAACTGTGTTTGGAACTGCCCCCTTTCTGAATATTTGTGAAAGATGGCTCTCTACGATGTGTGAAGCTTTCCTATGGTACAAAACATGAGAAAGAGACTTGATAAATTTCAGGTTTTTAGCGTCGCTTTATACGGATCGAAAGCTTGTACACGATCAGGAATGCTAATGAAATTTAAATTGAATGACAGTGTGGAAAAAAGATACAGCAATAAACAGAAGAGTTTAGAACAGAAAAGGAAACCATTGTAGAGATTCCTGGCTCAGAGCGTCGCTTAAGGCTCATAGACTTGAACTATCTGGAAACCTGATGGAATTAAAGATCATTGATACAATAAAATAATTGAAAAGTGTTCAGGACAGAGTGAGATGCAGAGAGAGAGAGAGAGAAAAGGAGAGAATCAACACGATATATTTTACTCTTCGAACAATATCATTTTGTGGGTAATCTTCATTTTCTCATGATAAAATACCGTATCTATGCATTTGAATATTATTATAGGCGTGTTTTTGTTTGTTGTTTGTTTGTTTGTTTTTACACACCCTTATTGTGAAATTAGATCTTTTTCGTCATTAGAGAGAAAATCAATAGAATGACGCCTTCCAAAACTGCTGAAATTAAAATTTAAAATGGGGGTTGGTACACCTCCTTAATCCGTTTTTAATAAGATTATCATTTTCCTGCATAATTTATTTAAATAACATTTTTTGTATTATAATAACGGTTCAAGTTCACCCTGATCGGCGATTTACTTTAGTGCACATTGATTCTTCGTACTGTTTATACCTCACTTGCATGGGTCGAGAGTGGCGATGTAGATTAATGATATGGGATAGTGGATTACGATTCCAGACGACAGACGGTTCCATACAGTGATGAGTTGATAAAAACAAAACCAATAACGTATGTTTAGTTTTGATATGTTATGTACACGTGTCATGTATTTCTTTCTTGTTAGATATTCACCATGGATTAAGTTTGATGTTTGGACACAGCAAAGACAAACTTAATTGAGATATTTGAGATGATGGATCTTTTAAACTGCAATGAAAGTAATTCCAACTTATCCGAACTTAAGTACCGGACTCCCCCCCCCCCCGAACCAGTTCCGAAGCCCCGAACTCATCTGACCCCGACGAGAGCCGAATGATGTAAAACCGGTCGACATTCGAACCTTGGTTTGTTGAATGGTCAGGCCAGAAAGTTGTCTATCCAGTAGCTAGCTCTTATACCAGCTTAACTCGGACAATGTTAGATAGGAAAGCACTGTTTGGAACTGTGTAGAGCATAACCTAATGTGAGCACAATGTCGGGTGTTGGCAGGTGGTAGATGTGCTACTTACTAAACTTTCGGAGGATTATGTGAACTTGAAGAAACAAACGCTTATTTCCACTCAACCAGATATAATCAAATAAATAAAGAATATATAACCTGCTAGACATTTTCATTAGAAGTTTGAGAAGTGACTGATCTTATTCCTGCAATGAACATGATGGATATTATGGAATTATGCTTTAATTCAAATGGAGATCACTTTTATGGATATCTAACTTGTTGGATGCTATAACCGCTGGAAGGGAACAATGTGAACAGAAGAACGAGATGAAAACTGAACTGACTGAACAATACTGATGTCGGGGTAAGTGAAATTTAACAAGCGACAATTACTTGCGACCTTAATGATGCGTGGAATTACTGAGATGGGTTAAGACTTGTTAATGTCAGGATTCTTACTGTAACCCCTGTCCCGATAGTTAGGAAAATAGCATTTGTGGCGCGTGTACCTGACTTAAATCCTGATCTTATCCCATCTCAACAAAATTACGGCTACAATGTCAAGAAGATTGTTCATTGTGTCCGCCTATAGCATTGGTGTATCCTTAGGAGTTGTTGCGAACTTACTAGCCTCACCCCTGTACAAAAAGGGTTGGCTAAAATAAAAAATCTTCATGACTTTTCACAGTGTTGTAATTTCCGAATTCATTTAATATTACTGAAAAAAGGTGGAGATCTAAAAATGTGTCAATGAAAAGGTTGCCCCCCCAAAAAAAAAAAAAAAAAAAAAAAAAAAGAAAAAACAAAAAAAAAAAAAGTGACTAAAAATCGTAACTGTCCACCCCATAGAATTCTGGGTATCACCACTGCTCAGGCTAATCATCAAAGTGATGATAATGAATATTCGTATTTCGACACTTCGCTCGGCCCTTTATTATTTCCGGACCAATCTTTACCGAAAATCTTTCAAACCGAGATAATTGTCAAAACTCTTCCGTCATTATCGACACGCTAGTCTTTCGTCGTAGAAGAGGACAAAAAAGATCTTCAAGTCGACGTCACCATTAAGCAGCAATGTGGACATATTAGTATTCACCATGTCAAAACTTTCCCACTCTATGGACAATTTTGTAAGTTATAATTTGTAAGTATTTTTTACTTTTATATGACTACCTTTATTTTATATCATTATGCTTATTCTGCTTTGTAAATTTACTATAGAATGCAATTGAATTCACACATTTGGGGTTTGACTACACAAGTTATACTTTAGAGTTATTTGTTAGAACTGATCAATGAATTTCATTAAACTATATAAATTACAACACAAACGTTGTTATATATGTTATATATAATTCTTACAGAATAAATATAACGTTATATTATATAGCTAAAATGCCATGAACTGAGAAAAAGATGTTGAGGTTGGATCCAGATATAGTGCAGTTTGATATCGTTGTTAAAAAGATAAAGCAGTAAATGTACAGTGAATTTAGGCCATGGCATATGGCAGCACTGTATTGTTGAAAAACATGTGAAATACGAAGTTTAACATCATGCACAGGTAGTAATTTGTAGTTGATATTGTTAGAGAAGAAGAGACAGCTTAGAGAGGTTAAAATATATTGTGAAGTGTTTATTGAAGTTAGACATATCATAATTAGATAGGAGTGAAAACTATACAGAGAAGTTTGACAAAATTATATTGGATATTAAGAGAAGAGAGCAATAATTTATTGATTAGGCACTTTTTAGTAGTAGGTTTAGTATAAAATAATGAGATAGATCATAATCGGCATACATGTATATGATCGTTGAATTAAAATATATGTTGTGAGAAAGATAAACAAGATAAATAGTAGATAATGAATGTATTGAAGTTGAGAAATACAGCATCGGTTTAGACTAACAGAGTGCGAATGAAGTATGATGCTTGACATTATTAAGAGCAGTAAATTGCGTAATTTATAGTTAAAGATAACGGTAATTTAGAACGTTGAGATATAGATAAGAGCGGTTAAGAATATCGATATTAAAGTATATATGTAATGTTCTGGTGGTTAGATTGGAATACAGAAGGATGAGTGACATACGGTTGGCTATATTCTAGAGCATAGAGACGAGTATGTTTAATGGAAAGAATGACAGCAAATGTTAATTATAGTCAAGAACAGTGCATTTTAGACATGGAAAATGGTAGTTTAGAAAGTTTAGAATAGGCATATAAACTAAAACATGAATTAGACAGTCATAAAGTCATAAAGGCAGTATACTATATGGTTGATAATAATTGTGTAAGTATAGAGAGCATAATATTGTGAGGTTGATCAGAACGTACAGAGCACATGAAAAGAAGGCCATTTGTAAGACTCCTTAGGCCACTAGGAAAGCTTTTTCCTCACAGGTTTTCTGGTCACAAACGGGGTCCAGACACCACAACCATAATTTTCTCCATACCTCTTGATGCGCTTTTTTCTTCATAAAAATTATCTTTATCATTTTTTTAGATTATCAAGCGCATCCTTCCCTCAGCTCTTTGATCGTCCAAAGCCCTTCTTTTTCATTTCTTTATTGTATTTAAGATCTGATGCCCCTAATCTGTCTTATTTTGTCTTCTCTTTCTAGAACGTTCCTCAGGTGGTGGTTCCTCATATGGAATCTGCCCAATCTTATTTTCTTTATTTCTTAGTGTCAATCCTCCTTGATCGTCAAAGCCCTTCCTCATTTCTTCGTTTTTTAAGGTATGACACCACTCTAATTCTCGTCTTATACTCATTAATCTTTCGAGGACGTTCCTCGGCTGTGATCTTCAAAGACCTTCTTCTTTATAATTATCTTCGTTGTTTTTGGGTGACTCCACCTTATCCTTTATATTTACAGATTATCAAGCATCATCACACAGGTCTTGCGATCGTAAGCTCTTCTTCTTCTTCTTCTTCTTCCGTTTCTTCCTTCTGTCTTCTTCTCTTCTTCTCTTCTTCTTCTTCATTTCTTCGTTTATTTCAAGGTCTGATACCACTAAATCAATAATATTGTCTTTCTCTTCTTTTCTAGAACATTCCTAACTAGTGGATTTCGCCATGAGTGGAATCTGTCCCATCTGCGTTCTTTCCATCTTCTAATTGTTCATCCCTCCTGGTCGTGAAAGCCCTTCTTTCATTTCTTCATTATATTGCAGGTCTGGAAACATCTCCATTCTTGTGTATTATACATTCTTTATTTCTTCTCTCGTTCAACTTCCCTTCTAGAACGTTCTTAAGCTGGTGAATCGTCCATTCACATTTCCCATATTTTGATTATTTCCCTCAACATGCTTAAGGTCATTTCTTCAAGATAAGTCTGTCCTTCCTAAATTTTTTCCACAACCACAATATAAGAATTTCAATCCAGTGCCCTGTAACACTAAGACTTACGATTGATAAAAATTACGATTTATTTTTTCTTCGTACCCTCATTTGGAAACCAGTTACAGCATGGATTAGGATTGGATATGTATTAAGTGTAGGGTTAGGGCTAGGTTGGGATTAGATTCATGAACTTGGAGCATTCTGTCCATGAGGCTACCGAGAAAAAATCAATCGTAACTTTTTATCAATCGTAATCATTGTGTTACAGCCCACATATCTTTACCTCACCTCTCCAAGTGTTGGTTTTGTACACAGCGACTTCCAAACGTGGCATTAATTTATCTTTCTTATTTAACACTACACCAGGGAAGCTCCACACACCTCTCACCATATCTTTGATACTCTCTCTATCCTTCTCTATTCTTCAGTTTTTCTAGGATTTTCTTGTATTTTATTGAATTTCCCATATTATCTAAATATAATATTAAAATCAATACCTATAATTTCCTCCGCCTTTCCTATTCCATTCAGATTCGCATGAATTGATACTTCCAAGCCAGACGATTAATTGAAAAACTTCTTTCATATATTTCTACCTCAGGATAAATCCCACACATCATCTCCCCCCCCCCCCCCCCCCCCATCTTGAGACCAACGCCTGCCAGCAATTTCCCTTAGATAGATTTGTGTTCCCTTTTTCCAATCCATCGTTTGATTGTTTACCTCAAGGTAATTTCTTCCATTCATGTCATTTTTCCTTTTGGAGAATTTTAATGTTTCTCGCAAGCACATTACACATAGTAATTCATCATTATTTCCTCAGCTACTTTTCATATGCCAAGGTTCGTGATACATATTTGAAAGCGACGCTCCAAACTAAGCATTTTAATTTTTGAAAAGGCTCTTTTCTAAATATTTCTACCACGAGACAGCTCTACATTAGCATGACTATAACATTCGGAATTAC
>CALNVZ010002100.1:13853878-13879699 GCA_940671915.1 Paracentrotus lividus
CTCTCTCTCTAACCCTTCCTACTTCTCTCTATCTCTGTCTCCCTCTCGTTCCCTTTTCCATCTTCCTTTTCATTCTTTCTCTTATTCCACTTCCCCATCATTGCATAATAACTTGAAATGTTCGCGAATGCATGCTGAAACCCATGATAGGCAGAATGACAGCATACTCACAAAAGAAAAACAAATCAAACACACCTTTCTGTCAAATCTAGGCGAAGGGTGGGGTAAAGGGCGTTATGGTTGATAACAAGTTTTAAAAATGACCTAAAGAAAGAATAAAGGTCCCTAACTTTGGTTGCTAATATTTACTCAAATATTTGTCATTTTTGTTGACATTGCGGGGTATTTCTACCTTGCATTTCGTCAGGACAAGCCTTTCGATTTCCTAATTCTCAGATTGAAAAACCAAAGTACAAAAGTTGTTCAAATAATACAATTGAACAAAATATTTGCAGATTTCTGCCACAGATAATTATGTTGTTGACAAGGTATCTTGGTTATACCAATAACGTTAATGACAATAATGTAATTGTGATTTCTATTTATATCACTGGGTTAAGTTGGAGAATATCCTTAATCTTTCTACGAGATAATCACATTGATAAAATTTTGATTCAAGATCAATAAATTTAGTAGAGCTATTTTTTTAAAATGAAATAATTAGCATAGTGTTTCATCTGAATAAATATACTTGCAGTATTTGAAACTAAATTCCCAATGATGTAGTGCCGAATTACTGTCTTGCTTTTCGTTTTTCGTCATCGGAAAACGTAAATTTCCATTATGTGAAACTATTTTCGATACCATATTTGGGTGAAATATGGAGCTTAGGAAATAATCATTTGACCAATTCATATATTATGGGAGCTCCCATATGATTTGGTTTAATGATTATTTCCCAAGCTGTATATAAAAATGTATTTGCCTATTTTATTAAGTCAATAAAATGAAAGAAAAAATTCACATCATGAACAGTAAAATGTTATTTTTGAACCATATTTTCCTTTTTTATAAAAAAAATAATATTTGAATTAAAATCTCGTAATAATACTATGACCGGTAATGATTTACTATCATTGTCAATAGTATAATAATTATTGTTATCATCATCATCAATATTATTATAACACTATTGTTAACCGTATTGTTTTTAATATAATGATGTTTGATTTTGTTTTATACATTATGTATTTATCTTTCAATTTCCCAAACGTAACAGGGACACAGCTGGTCAAGAAAGATTCCGAACTCTCACCACAGCTTACTACCGTGGTGCAACGGTAATTATCTTACGTTTACTTTCTGGGATTTATAATCCAACGATGTTTCTTACCCTCTTATAACACGAAAATGTCCTTTCTCTTTTCCTATTCATTATCATATTTTCATTATCTCGTACGCTGATTGAGTAATAAGTGATGTTCTGCATTTTTTTTTAAAATCAAGGACCATAATTATACTTTTATATGTCAAATTTTCATCCCTCTCACTGGCGGATTCTGGGGGTGGAAAGATGCGCGCCCTATGTTTGTTAGGGGAGGGGGACACGCATTGAAAATATTACATCTACAGTATACTAATATAGCAAAAAATATACATCGATTGTGTTAAGGTTCATGAAATATTTAAGTTATTGCAAAATCATCAAAAAATCTAATTTTCCCCCCTCATTTTCATTTTGATTTCAGGGCATCATCATTCTGTACGATGTAACAAGAGAGAAGTCATTTAATCATGTCACAAATTGGCTTGAAGATATTGCCCAAGTAAGTATTACTTGATATCACAAGTCATGTTTTAAAACGTTGAAAGTACTTCGTACATAAAGTCAAATTAAACGACAGCAATTCCATCAAAACCTGAAGACTTGTGATTTTGGCTAATACAATGACGATGCTTTTTGTCATTTAAATACGTTGTTGATTTTCGTTTTAATTATTAATTTTATTATTTAATTTGTGAATTCGTTATTAACTTGATGATTATTTTGTTGGTTATCTTTTAAAATCGTTATTGCATTGACTTTCAACAGTGTATATTGATCTCATTTTTTCAATCAGAAAAGTAAATTACCATATGTCATGTATGTATGATCGCGTTTAATTCAGTAATAGCTCTTTTATTGATAGTAATATTTATGAATTTTACAACAGGAAGCACAAATATTTAAAAACGTTAAACGATTTTAAGTGTTATAGTGCACCTCTATATAGCATAGATGCAAATAAACAAAGTGTGACGAAATCTTCCAAGAATGTGGTTTTGAATGTTTATTCTCTAACCTATTCAGTTGTCACGAGATACTCGAGATGTACACTTAACAAATAAAGTAGACAAATCTTCTATTCTATTGCACGTAGGACACAATATTTGTAGGCCTACTATGGGTGTCACAAACAACATCCCCATTTATATATAGTAGGCGGAATCTTCTATTTTTTTAATGTTCAGTTTGTAAACAAAAAAACAAAAAAACAGAAACAACAGCAAAAAACATACATACTCGTGTAGTATATCTAAAAAAATCAAACTGCATCAATAAAACTGAAAAAACTTCAACTTCATATACCTGAAAACATTTATTACACTGCAAGTCATTAGACAAAAAAAAAAAAAAAAAATTAAATTAAATAACTGATAAAAACGTTGTGTAAGTCGGTCACTTTAAAACGTAGTTTAAAATTTTAAACAACGTTGTTAAAAGTTCAAACAAATATATATTGCAATAAAAAAAGTCTGGATGATAAGGCATCAATAAAGTGATCGTGTGAATATTTGGGCCTTATCACATATTCTAACTGGCTTCTAATAAGATTTGCAACTTTGGTATATACACAATTCAAAATTTTACTTACTGGCCTCAACAATATATTTTCGGTTGTTTAAAATAATTTTCTGGGTATGTGTCATTGGTTTATAGATGTTATATGTAGAGATAGTTGTTATGTAAAGGTTTGAAATAATTAACTCTATATACAATAAACATTCAAATCTTAATTTTTAGAGCTTTATATTGATCAAAGTCACAGGCCCATCTCAACTATATTTGCAAAGTATATACATAAACTATACGAAATGCCGATACTGATATTTTACCAGTGGCGGATCCAGGCGGGGGCGCAGGGGACGCGCGACACATCTATAATTTAAAAAACGTACCATTCATTGACAACATGCATACAGGTTAAAACCAGAAATTTTGGCTGCTCATCACCTTTCTGTGTTTTTCTTTGTCCTTACTCTTTCTATTCAGTTTCATTATATGTGACGGGTAAAATAAAATTGGTTAGGTAATGGCTATATCAATGTTTACGGGTTCATGCATACACTATACTCAAGGCCTAAATTGGGTGAAAGTTGCGGTACCATTATACAAATATATACAAAAATCACGCCATATACAGTCTGACACGATGTAGTCTACTTCACGCGGTGAACTTTAATATAATTTCACTCCCAGGCAAACAAAACTATTGTCAATGGGATTACCAAACATGTATGAAAGTCTTTCTTCGAATATGTTTATTAAAATTTTAGGAAATCATGCAAATAGAGAATGTTCAAGTGACACACACATGCACGGGCATGAATTATCTTACATTACATTGTGCAACAATTATTGTCAGGTCTCGTTGTTATCATTATTTGCTGATTAAAAAAAAAAAACATACACCGTGTACACAGAGCACAAAGAATTAAACAATATCTTCGTCATAAAATAAAACAGCATGCATGGATCCCAATGTACGTCATTCGATTTTACTTTTTTTCCAATATTTGTCCAATAATGTGTCAACAGCTCAACATAATTATCGTATATTCCACTTTCTTACACTCAGCTATATGTTTAATGTGTATCAGTCGAGATTAATTGAAGGTTCAACCTTGAGAAATTATACCTAAAATAGAAACGAGAATTAAACAATCTTACAATCTTGTTTCACTCTACAAACCAAGTTATTATTATCATGATGTCTCGCTTTCGTAATTGATTAGGACACGATTGCTATTACAGGCCTATATCAATATAATTATTTACAACGAGTTGTTTGAATTGCATTTGAATTATTGCTTTTGTGGTGATTTTATTAGTTCGCTTTTCGTTTAATTCTTTTTAAATTAAATGCCATGTTTAGTCTCACATGTCAAGCCTCTCAAGACGACACCTAACGACAAGCAATTTAACGAGTACGATTTATTCTGATATCAAAACCTATATATTTTTACAATCATTTTCGAAAGAATTTGGATTTAAGGTTTATTGAAATTTCATATTTAATGACCCTATTTTTCGCTACAATGTCAACAATTAATGTCGACATGTGACATCAAAAACGATCCTTGTATAATTTTATTATGACTCATAAACATTCATGTAGTTTTATCATTGAAACCAGGAGTATGTAAGCAAAAGAAACAAAGGTTAAGGTTAATTCCCAGCATTATTTATTATTATTATTATTGTAATTATTATTTACAATCGATGATATCTAAGACACACTCGGAGGACATTATCATCTGCACGTAATTTGCGATTAAATAAACAGATATAGTACACAGATCAAGAACATCCCTGGCTAACAAACATACTGCGCTGAGGTGATTCAATTCAAACAAAAATATAAATTTATAAGTAAATCATTGTCATTCTAACAATATTTGAAGAAACCCATTTTATATGACAATGACATACAATTTTATATCCAGTGAATTCCGAATTGATTTATAAAATCTTAATTTTGACTGTAATAAAAAATCTTTAGAACTAGTTATTCTAATTTTGCTTCTGTTATTAAAATATGATGTGTTGCATCTTCTGTCATAAGAAGGTTGTAACAGTATTTTCAGTTATTTTTATGACTAGAGAAAAAAAAGATTAACAAAACTAGCCGTGCAATAACGAAATATATACTCAGAGAACTCTAAATTCTAACGAAAAATGTACAAATATCATCTTATTTTATCGCTACACTGCAAAAAAAAAAAAAAAAAAAAAAAAAAAAAAAAAAAATACAGCAAAGTGATGTCAGCAGAGTCGCCATACAAAAATGTAATCTTCTGTCATAGAAGGTTGTAACAGTATTTTTCAGTTATTTTATGACTAGAGAAAAAAAGATTAACAAACTAGCCGTGCAATAACGAAATATATACTCAGAGAACTCTAAATTCTAACGAAAATGTACAAATATCATCTTATTTATCGCTACACTGCAAAAAAAAAAAAAAAAAAAAAAATACAGAAAAAATACAGCAAAGTAAATGTCAGCAGAGTCGCCATACAAAAATGTAACTTAAATACAGTTTTGCTGTAAATTTCTCCCTTAAGAATTGATGAAGAGAAGGAAAAATATCATTAGAGTTTTATAGCATACGTATTTGGTTAAAATGGAACAAAATTTAAAGTGTTACTCCTGATGTATATTTGGTATTTCTCACGTAATTATTTGCAGGAGAAACTTACAAAAAAACGTTTTTGTTTAATTACATTTTTAATGGCGACTCTGCTGACAGCAGATTTGCTAAAAAACATATATTTTACAGTGTATGTGTTTTTAAACATTGTTGGAACAGTTTTGTATGACAAGAAATTCTGTTTTGTGTGTTTTTTTCCAGAATGTTTCTCCCGACATCTGCAAAGTCTTGGTTGGGAATAAGTGCGACTTCGCCGACAGAGAGAAGGTTTCATGCAAGAGACGGAAACGGTAAGCTTTCTTACAGATTTTCCTATTACGAGCCACCAAAAGACGAGTTTCATTATAATGTCGAGGGGATAATAAATGAAATTTTAGGGATAAGTCAAGTCAATTCACCATTCTCAATGAGCAATAACATTATCAATTATCTCAATGGTATCATCGTAATTCATCAATGACTGAAATAATTATGTAGAAAAGGTACTGCACTTCAGAAGTGGAATGACGTCACCATGAACGTGAGAGAAAGTGAAAGTCACGTGATAATAACGGAGATGATATGTGTGAAAGTAAAATTAAAATTTCCAGTAACGATACCACTCAGTAATAACGTGACGGTGCCGGTGTTGTTACAATAATCTTTTCGATTGAATTTGTTTATACTGATTATGAGGATGTTGGTTTAGTCCATATACTTGTTGAAGGATGTGTAATGTGATGGTTATTAATTGATCATTTAGTTATTAACTTTGGTCATGTGACAACTGTATGGATTTGCGAACGATTAAAAAACATTATTATAACAATAATGAATGAACAAGGGGACAACAGAAAGGTTGCATGTCATTTGTTCTGGCGATAATGCTCCGCGATTAATCCCTATGCCGTAATCGAATAACCCTGGACTAAACATAACCATAACCTAAATCTAAACCTAATTTAAAACTCTCTCGCGGCAACGTTGCAAACGAGCAATTATTGTCGCCAGAGCAATCGTCGACACGGAATAGATTTGGCAGAAAAAAATACTACATCCCTCGTTGAATTAATTAGTGGGTCGTGTAGACTATCGCAAGAAAATAATTGTTCAATTTTAGAATATATTCATCCGCATCGAAAGACAACCAAGAAAAAAAAAAAATCAATAAAAAGGGTAAATGTTACCGATGGTGTATTATTGCATAATGGTTTACTGAAGTGGATTCATGTGACTGCCTTCTGTGTTATCTTATTAAGAATCGTTGACTAGTATAGTTTCTGTTCTCCGCAGACAAAACTATCATAAGAAATAATGTGGGTATAATGTACTGAAATCTCATCTCTATTTAGGATTTAATTATTCTTAGAATTATACACAGAAAACACACATCCCAAATTTGACATAAATTATAATGCATCCACTAACTTTTTTTTTCGCCCAATAACTTGCTTTCTTTATTGATAGTGAACAGAAACCTTCATTTATAAATTGGAGTCAATCACCACGAAAACTTCAAAAGAACATTTATAAAATGAAATATTAATGTATATATGCTGCTTAAAATTTTCTGTAAATATGTTACATCTGTATCTGAATATAATATGATAATCACGTTATTATACCATGTATAGTTCAAACCCCATTGGAAATGAGCTGTCGAGCTTCCACATAGTCCTTTCAAGTATGTTTACATAAACTTGATGAATAAAGCAAATCAAATAATAAAAAGTACAATTTTACGTTCTTTTTAGATCCATGCATGCTTATGATCCATGATTTGTTTGTTTTACAGTGTAGCAGAATCATTTGACTTTCCCTACCTCGAGGCGAGCGCCAAAACTGGAGAATGTGGAGAAGGTGTTTAAGAATCTTACCTCACAAATGCTCGAGAGATACAATAAAAGGGTAAGTCAAATTATTATTTTGATTGATAATTATAAGAATGATATTATTCATAAGTACATTTCATTTAAAAAAATCATTGTTGTTTACAGGCCGAGTGTCGTCATAATTAGAATTAAAGCCTGAACACTACACAATCTAGATTCCCTTCGATATCGGCGGTGTTTATGTGAACATTATTATGGAAGTCAAAGAAAAGATAAAAGCTCTCACATGAATCGTTTACAAGAGTGAACATTTATAACCATTTCGAAATCTTGAAACGGGTTTTATTTGATAGGGTACATGCAGGTAATATGGGCCAGCAGGTAATATTGGACACCTGAAGCAAATCATGTCGTGACCGTCGACCGGTGACCGGTGACCGGTTGTGAGCACCATAATGTTGTTCATATGAACTGTATACGTAAATATATCGTCGTGAGAGCATCTAATGCCGAAATTTCTCTGAGAAAATTGCTGAAAACCAAAAAGGTAGGTAAAACTTACGGCATTTTTTTACCCTGATGTAAAATTTGATATTTCACAGAATGTGATGGTGAAAGAGTGTTTGAGGGGGTAACCTCAATTGTTTTATATATTAGTAAGCTTATAGTTTCATTTTGATCATACTAGCGTGTACAGGTCAATTTGTTTTAGTGAAGGGGTGCAATGTTGCATTAAATGCTTGCCTGACACAGCAACATTAGTGCAGGTAATATGGGACATCCAAAATGGCGGAAATGATTCTGGTACTTAGTATTGGGATGAGGCATCAATCTCTTTGCTACGATTTTTTAGGGTATATTCACAGTATATAATTAATATAAATAACTTATTGTAGGCCTATATTGACTTGTATAATGAAATAATATTAAAATAATATTAAAAAAAGAAATAATATACAAAATACATAACAATGAAATATATAGTCAAAGGTTTTACTGAAGGGTCTTATAATTTCAAATTTATCTTAAAGTTAATGATTTTCAACATTTTAAGCAAATTCCAGACATGGTAGAGTAATTGTAGTTTTTAAAACGTACATTAAATACATGTGCCCATATTACCTGCACATGCAGGTAATATGGGCACTTTGGTAATGACGTCAACATTTGAATATTGCAGACAGGGTGGTTGGTGATAATGTTTTTCTTCACAATAAAAGTTAGAGCAGTAGTCATTGATTCAATAAACAAAGATTAGACTGTGTGTCATTTCGTAATTTTATGCAAATTAGGCAAATGAGCTTAGGGGGCCCATATTACCTGCATGTACCCTATTTTGAATATTGAATTGAAAATATATATCAAGGACAATAGCAATTTTATAGTTATCATGGCGTATACAGTCATGTACAAGTACAAATACAATGAAACAGACGAAACAATTATCTTTGTTACCCGTATAGACTATACATAAACTATTTGTAAGTGACCGGCATCAATTGTATTTGATTCCTTTTCAGATGAGCACAAGTCGACCTCTCTCACCCCGTCCGACGACAGCAGAGAAAATTGAACTAATCTCTAAGAAAAAGAGTGCATTCTCTGTCTGTTCATGCTGACGACGCTGTAGGTAACGCAATGTCAACAGAACTCAAAGACTTCATGGTGGATCTTCAATGGATTGGCAATTCATTTCGTTGAATGTACAGTTACTTTGTGTTTTGAAATCTACAGTACATCGAAAAGTACCAATATTTTCCGGTCAGAGACAAGATTTTGACACTCTGTATAAGTCAGATGATGGAGAGAGTTTACGAACAGTCGAAAGACATCTCCTCTTTCGGAACCATTCCTGCAGTGTTTAGCCATGACGGTGTGAAACAGTAAACATCCTATGATATCTTTAAAACCGTACTTTTTAGGATTGGAGAAGGATTTTCTTGGAAATTGGAGAAAGAAATTTCCTGTATTTATGTATACATATAAGGAAAGGTACAGCAGACCAGAGAGAACTTTCTAAAAAGCTGTGAAAGACAAATTTTATGGATTCCACAAAGAACGGTGAGGATGCCAGAAGAGCTGAAGATTAAGCAGAACCTGCTTTGCGAAGGATCAGGACAGATGAGGTTTTAACTGGGACGTGCAGGAGGGCCAAATCTACACAGTCGTCGCATTGTGAAGGATTCGTACATTGTATTCAAAGAGTCAACATTGTGGATTTACAAAAAAAATATTGTTCACAGTGTCGTTACTGGAAACAGTGCGCAGTACCACAGTGTGTTCACATTATGTTCACACTGTGGGACACTGTGTCTTTCCGACAGGGCTTGATTAGGAAACAGCGACCTACTTGGCATTTCATTACCAAGTAAAACCACATTCTATGATGACGATGATGAGGATGTCCGATTCTCAGTATCTAATGGTGTCATATTTATTTTATGCTAAGATACTATACAGAATGACCCATAAAAAAGATGACCTATTTATTAATAAATACTTTATCCGGTTGTATACCCTTATGCAAATACATGGTACAAGTTTTTTTTTATTTTGTATATTTTCACCTCGTAAACCTAAGATTGATCTCTTCTTTGCTACAGATTGATGATTTTTTTTTTCTTCCTAATATTAATATGTCTTTTAAGTCAGTTCATTGCCTCTGCCGTTGCCTTATTTTAATTGCAATATTTATTGACACCCGTTGAAAGGACCAAAGCAACTCTTAACAACTAAACGCGATATTTCCAAATTCTGATGCATAATATTTTACTGTTACTATTAGATAGTAAGATTTTATTTTCAAAATGTTAAAGCTATCATGTACATGATGCAACGAGATTGAAACTGGATATTTACGCGTTCATTTACTTTGGGTAGTTTGGGTAGTTTTATTCTAAAGGGTTATTAAAACGTTTTCACCCATGAGTATTATTAATGTTGTATATATTTTTTACGTGCAATATTATTTTGTAAATATGTTCATTTTGTGGTAGTCATAGTGTAGGAAGTGTCTGTAATGGATGTCGAGTGCAGTGGGCGACACGGCAAGCACTGCATGAAGACAGATCTCCCTTTTTTTCTCTGTTTTTTTCTTCTTCTTCAGATCGGGCTACTGATCCGCTCAAAGCCCTTTAGACAGCAAAGATATATATAGTGTTGATGCTTTTAATGTATACATAATTTGGTTTCAAACATTTTTAATATGAGTATTTATGTTATGTTGATATTTTTATATATCATTATCATTATTACCCCACCTCTCATATCTTGAAAAGTTAGAATACGTCTAACAATCGCCCATTAATTTTACACCCACACAAAATGTTATGTAGTAAATCAAAATAGCGGAGTCACGGTTGAGAGGAATTGTAAAAAATGTGTTTGCTCTCGCATCACATCAAGGTGAATATATTTTTTCATAAAAATTGATCATGAAAGGCTAAATAAAGAATCGCCTGACCTTACACCCTCATTTCTATATGCTCACAAATATATAGTGCATAATACAAATCAATCACGTGAATGTTAGTTGCGCGCCATTATTCTCCTTTTAATAATAATAATAATAATAATAATACTTTATATTTATACTGCGCTTTTCCCAGTAGGCCCAAAGCGCTTACAATTCATAAAATAATAATAATGCAATGCAAATAAGTAATGTTGATGAATGTTTTTAAAAACAAACTACAGGTTACAAAATAGATGTGTCTTCAGTGCCTTTTTGAAGGTTTCGACTAAATGGGACTGAAGGGGACTCTTTAATTATTTGACGTGCCACCTCGCCTACAACCTCCAATCAAAAGAATGAATTCTCAAATATCAAAACTCACCCCCGGGAACTCACCTCGAAGTCTCGTTTTGTTTTGTTTTGTTTTGTTTTGTTTTTTTAACGGGGATAATCCCCTTAAAAACACAACTAACACAACACTATCTATCATCATCATCCTTTTAAAACTGTATACGTTGATATATGGATTTTTGTAATAAAAATGGGAAAATGTTTGCTGGGAATCCTAAAGAGCGTCAAATTTTCGCTTTCTTTTTACAGAGTTATATGGTTTTTGGCATTAAAGCCATACATTTGTTGTTGATATAATTTACCACTTTGTACTTAGAATCGATGTCAGTTTTCTTTACCCAGTTACGTCAAAGTTTTAGATCAATATTGGCTAAGGTTAGCCACATAATTATTTTAAGCATACACATTTTAGAGACTTAATAAGAATGTAGACTAGTACTAGAACCAAGTGATAGCAAATTTGCTTTATGTTGTAGTCACGTTTATGCGAGGCGTAACTATGTGAAAACGTCCTCGATTTTCATAATATTGGTGTATTCTTGTCGCTTGGCAATGAATATATGTTAATAAAAGTAATATTTACTTTAAACGTATAACAATTGTTGTTTGTATTTTATGACTCTCTCATTGTGTTAAATATTCGGCACATGTATTATAAATAAATATCAGTTTATATTCAGGTATATTGGTTGTTCATGAATGGAAATCTTCATATAATTATAGTTAAAAAAAAAAAAAAAAAAAAACTCCAATAATGATTAAAGCATATAAAAGATTTGAAAACATTAAGTGCAACATATAGCGCTGCATTAAAATCTGCTAGATTATAGTCTGTATTAAGAAATAAGAAAAAAATGGTACAACTGGGTGAAAATAATTGGGTATGATATCTTCTCAAACAATATATGTCTGTGGTACAAATGATATCTAAACTGAAACGTTTTCCTGCTGATAAACTTTATTCTGTATAATATGCAAAAAAATTGTACGTCGGGGGTAAACAATTGCAATTACACAAATCCTCTCCTACTTATAGTGAAGGTCATCATGACCAATTATGTGCTATATGCACAAAATAGATTTTTCACAATTGCAGCAAATGCTCATAATTTCAAGATCTACATCATTAATGAAATGAAAATGACTGCAGTGGAAAGTTTTTTGAGATGGGGAGATTTATCTTCATTCTACAAAAAAATGTATCCCAGGATTTGTATTGGTACCTTCTGTACATTAGACATTTAAAAATAAAACACAAATAAACAGTATAACCTCTCGGTTTCCAAGTTACTTGAGATTTACTTTATTTCATAATATATATTGACAAGCCCTAGTTTGCGTTATTGGCTAAACTATGGAATGTATCATTCAATATTTACAATAATAAATATTCTCAATAAGTGGAATGTCAGCCGAACAAAAACATTTTTTTTTTTAAACTTAAGACATGCTCAAATGCCATCCTACTCTTTTCGTTTTTGAAATATAAAACCAGGGCATTGAGTAAAATAATAAAATACATGTGGCTGTTTTTCGATCTTCGGTAAGGGTTCGGCCATTTTTTTTTCCTTCAAGTCACAAATTTAGAGTCTGAGTGAAATTTAATAACATACAGTAACTGAAGAGTAGACAATTCGTTAAAGGGATTTCTACAATAGAATTTTACCTTTTTCTGAATGAACAGAAAAATGATAAAATACCGTGGAAACATATAAAAACCAATAAACAATTATTGCGAATTACAGGTCGTACAGGGGAGGGATTAGTTACAAAGTAAGGAAAGAAAAGGCATTTGTGGGGGTCACGTCAAAAGAATCTCTTAGAACATAATATTCAATGGAGGTTATGGAACTTTGGTTTAGAACTCAAACGATTTCGGCTTCAGTGTTAACAATATTTTCATGTTCACATAGAGCACGAACTCAAAGTCACGGTTCATGTAGTTTGCATTGTTAGTAATATTGAACCAAATATTGTTATTGAAAAATGGCCACCATTTTGTTTACAAAAGGGAGAACAAGGACTTAGTAAATAATAGAAATGTTGACCCCAAATGTTTTACATTGCAAAAAGTATATACCCTGCAGTTGGGAGGGGTAATTGCACATTATTATAGTTTTCTTTTCTTATTAGCAATAACCGACTACTGTAATCGTATATGATTACCTTGACCAATAAATTATCTGTTATTACATTTGTTCACATATTCCAGTTATATGGAGCATTTATTAAGATTTCAATAGAAAAGGTTAAGGTTTTATGAAGTATTTGGCTAAGAACGTGACCAGATGTCCGTTTGATGGTTTTATTCATGGGGGGGGGGGGCGTCAGTTCCCTCCTCCTTGATCCGTGTCCGAGTTAAGTTCCAGTCGACCCCCGGGCAGAATCATGCATGAGTTACGATAAATTGTAATTTTGAAACGACCATTCCGATTGGTTCAAAGTGAGACTTTTATGCAAGAGCATTACGAATTCTGATGATATCTGTTTATGTTACATGGCCCTGGATAGTTATGTATAGGCCTATCACTTCCCTTGTTTTTGTATTTCCACTCACAAAAAGGATGGACTAAAACTAATTCCATTCATAAGTCGGAGTGGAGATTCAACTCTTTTAGGGTGGTCTCCGCGACGGATAAAAAGTATTAGAGACGTCTTCGCGAAAATTTATGAAAAAAGTCTGAAGTAGTCCCAAATCCGTCTCTGAGACTCAGGAGACGCCTCCGATACTTTTTATACGTTGCGGAGACGAAATTTTCTATTCTGTCGCGGAGACGTCTCCGTGAAGTGAGATACCACCTTACAAGCACTCTTAATGTAAGGAAAAGGAATCAACCCCAATAGAAGCGATTCCAAATGTAAATTCCAACACTCTAGAAAAAAAAATTAAGGGTAAAATGTCCCTGTTCATGGGTCCATACACATTTTTTGGTCAATTGAGGCCGTAGCAGATTTATTACAGACTCTGAAGAGTTATGGCCACAGAATAAGATCATTATGACCCATTATTTTTTTGTATTTATTTATTTTGTTTTCTTTAAAGAGGGTAGATCTTCGCTATTTCAAATTAAGCGTGGAAGTTTGCGATTGCAAATCCAAAACAGTCGAATTACACTGAAATACCAGTTTAGTTAAAAAAACAAAACAACAAAACAACCATAATTATACTTGTTATCTAACTTCATTCACTCTTCATAAACTCCATGTAATAAACTCATTAGCCATGATACGAACAGTGAATAATGCCATAAACGTGATAAATGGACACCGGGTCACATTTTTCGTCAGTCTTCAAGAAACTCTCTATAATTTAAATCTTAATAAACTTACTTCATTTAACTTTCAGATGTGAAAAAAGGGTATAATAGGCATTGTAGTGGTCAAGGTAGTCATACTACATGAATACAGTAGTCAGTAATTGCAATAATGAGAAAAGAAAACCACAATGATACGCAATTACCCCCTCCCACCTACAGGGTATACTTTTGTTTAATGTAAAATATTAGGGGTCAACAGTTTTTAGTAGCAACTATTATTTCATAAGCAAGGAATTACTCCTTGGTATACAAGCTCGCTCTTTTGTAAACAATGAAACATGGTCAATTTTTTTATCGATTTTCACGAAGCAATCATATTGGAAGCGATAATTACGCTGACATTTATTTAACTGAAGTGGCTACCCTGGGTAAATAAAACGATATTATCATTATTATTATTATTACGTATTGTTAACATTTCAGCCGAGGTTTTGAGTACTAAACTAATATTTTGTTTTTTAGGGTTGCTGGTCAGAGCGCCACACAATGAAAAAAAAAAAAGTTCTTGGCTCTTTTGAATCGGAAATAAGAGGTTTTTTCTTTATTACTATCTACCCAGAAATAAAAGGTAAATACTCATAAAAGCTGGATTTATACCAGACCAGCCAAGCACAAACATTACCTAGGTTATAACCTCGTCCATGTGTAAGTCTAATAGGCAGCACGTTTGACCATGCTCGCATATTACATGGAACATCTCTACTATTTTTGTTCCAGTATACATGGACTTTGAAAACCTTTTTATTTTCCTTTTTTTTTTTTTAGCACAATGATAAACTTTAGTAATAAAGGCCTATAAATCACATACAGGTCATGGACAGAATGTAATGCCAAATTTTAAACAACCAAGTTCATTTGAACATCTATACTGCAAACAACTTGACCATGTCCCAGGCGCAGATGAAGAAGGAGGGCCTGACAGAACCGACCACCCCCATCAACCCAAAATTGTGGGCTTTTAGCCCATCCCCTTAAAAAAAAAAAAAAAAAAATTGTGTGTACAAAAATTAGAAATTCGAATTTTGGGGCTCGATCCCTAATAAATCCCGGACACTTTCATACCCAATATGATTTCAAATCTATACTACCAGTCCTTGATTCGTTGACTTGATATGGCATCTATTTAAGTAAAAAATGACTAATCATGCAACTAGTCAGTCCCAGTACGTGGACTTTGAAAACATTGGGACATCATCAAGAGTCAACTTAGCAAATACTAGTTATCCACTACTTATGGTATAAAATAATATATCATAAGAAGATGGTTGTTTGTAAATTAGCGTTTGTTATCTAAAGAATGACAATGAACTGAAATAAATGGACTTTGTGATCATTCAAATAAAATACTGATTAATTTACCGGAGTTGATGATCTAACGACAGGTTCTATCTCTGTTTCATTCGTTATATCCAATAAATATTCTCAAACATACGTTATCTATTAACTCAATTACATTATATCTAGTTCTTGCAACTACATACAATGACAATGATTAGGTGATTATCACCTGACTGCATTCCAAACCTTATATTAACAACCATGAAGACGCGTTAGATCACCTCCATATAAAGGCGCATATTGTCATGTTATTGAGTTGATTTTTTTTTCTCATCGAAATTTGAATGAAATGAAACACGTACAGAAAGATCAAACTCTTAATATCTGGTTTTTTTTTAAAGACACACAACATCGCAGGTTTGACGAAAATCCGTCGAGGGACAAAAAAAAATAAAAAATAAAAAAAAATATGAATTTTGAAAGTTTTAAATTCGTGACATATCTTGCAAGCTGCTCCTCTATTTATGTTGTTACTTATTTCCCTTTATTTCCAGAGAATATTATACATTTTAATTGTAATGTGCATTTGATGTATTATTAGATACAAGCATTTACAAACACCTCTATGAAATAGATCACCTGTATTCCTTCAATTAACATCATGAAAGAAGGCAATTATGGATCATTTTACAATACACAATATATAAGAAGATTACCAGCTCACAAATGACATCACAAAATTAAGACTTTCAAGATGCATAACTTTCACTAAATGTTTCTCCTGTTTTTCCTTTCTTTCAGGAAAATTCCAACTTCAAAATCGATATTCCCTTTAGATTCATAGTCAATCCTTCATTTAAATACAATCTTCAGTAAATAGCTTCAAAAATGTCACCAGACATTTATGTTGAATTACCAATAGTTACTCTATGAAAATGTGCAAACAAAATATCAGGGGGGGGGGAGAAAGAATGTCACATGTAATGTTTGTATGAGGTGCAAGCAACCAAATCAACATTGTTGCATGATGAAGGAGTAGTCAACCATTCATTTTGAATACAATATTCTCGTATTCAGTCAATAGAAACTGGTTTAAAAATGTCCGAGACATTTTATTTGAATGAATGTAAAAAAAAAAAAAAAAAAAAAAAAAATTAAAGAAGAGAGAGAGAGAGAGAGAGAGAGGGAGAAAAGAAAAAAGGAATGTCACATGTGAGGGTGCATGCAACCCAATCTCATTGTTGTATGGTGAAGGTGGGTGTCTGACATCATTATAATAGAAGGAATAAATTAAAGTTATAAAGGAATATGATGATGATTTCACTTGGAAAAAAATTAGCAGTGCAGTATGATATTTTCAATACAGATCACACCTGTTATAACAAGGTGATTGGGACTTAGTATATTGCTTTGTTTTAATCAAAACAATGTTATAGGGACTACTGACTGTGTAGGCAGTGAATTTATCTCAATGTCTCTGAAATGTCAAACAATATTGCTTGAAAAATGTTACCATACTTAACTTTGAATTATTCTCTGAAGTATGCAAACAAATGTCAGGGAACATAAGAATGTCACATGTGAAGGTGCATCCGACAAAATCACATTGTTGTCTGGTGAGGGTGTACCAATATCTGACGTCAAGTTGTCCTTTATAATAGAAGAAATAAATTAAAGTTATAAAGGAATATGATGTTGATTTCTCTTGGAAAAAAATTAGCAGTGAGGTATGACATTTTCAATACAGTTCACACCTGTTATAACAAGGTGATTGGGACTTAGTATGTTGCCTTGTTTTAATCAAAACAATGTTTTAGGGCCTACTGACCGTGTAGGCAGTCAACTTCTCTCATGTTTACTCTCTGATATGTCAATACAGTATTGCTTGAAAAATGTTACCATACTTAATGTTGAATTATTCTCTGAAGTATGCAAACAAATGTCAGGGAACATAAGAATGTCACATGTGAAGGTGCATCCGACAAAATCACATTGTTGTCTGGTGAGGGTGTACCAATATCTGACGTCAAGTTGTCCATTATAAAAGAAGAATTAAATCAAAGTTCTAAAGGAATTTGATGTTTATTTCAATCAGAAAATATAACCAGTGAGGTATGACATTTTCATCATTACAGTCCATACTTGTTATAGCAAGGTGATTGAGACTAAGGATATTGCTTTGTTTTAATCAAATCTAAAAATACTGAACATTTGGGCACTGAACTACTCTCATATTTACTCAATGATATTTCAATAGAGTATTGCTTCAAAAAATGTCACATATACTTGATGATGAATTATTCTCTAAAATACGCAAACAAATGTCAGAGAACAAAAGGAATGTCACATGTGAGGGTGCATGAACCGAATCACATTGTTGTCTGGTGAAGGTGTGCCAATATCTGACATCACGTTTTCCATTACAAAAGAAGAAATAAATCAAAGTTCTAAGGGAATTTGATGTTGATTTCACTTGAGGTAATGTCATTTTCACCATTACAGTTCACACCTGTTATAACGAGGTGATTGAAACTAAGTATATTGCTTTGTTTTAATCAAACCTTGTTATCCTGCATGTGTGTGGGCACTGAACTACATATTGGTCTCTGATATGGCAATACGGTATTGCCTGGAAAAAATGTCACATATACTTGATGTTGAATTATTTTCTGAAGTACACAAACAAATCTCAGAGGGAACAAAGGAATATCACATGTACGAGTGCATGCAACCAAATCACATTGTTGTATGGTGAAGGTGTGCCAATATCTATCGTAACGTTTTCCATTATAAAAGAAGAAATAAATAAAGGAATTTGATGATGATTTTACTTGAGGTATCACATTTTCATTACTCCAGTATAACAAAGGGATTGGTACTAAGTATATTGCCTTGTTTTGATCAAATCTTGTTTTACTGAACGAGAAGGCATTGAACTACTCCCATATTTAATCTCTGATACGTCAAGACATTATTGTTTGCAAAAATGTCACCATACTCAATGTTAAATTATATTCTGAAGTACGCTAACAAAAAATAGAGAAAAAAATAAGAAAGGTCACGTGCATGGGTGCATACGGCCGAATCACATTCTCGCATTGTACAGGTCACAGGCCCGTAACCAGGGGGGTTCGGGGGGTTCGAACCCCCCCGCAGGCGAGCAGGGTCCGCTCGACAAAAAAAAAAAAATTAAAAAAAAATAAATTAATACCCCCACTTTTGGGTAGAAATGCAGCAGATGCTTGAATAGAAATACAAGAAAGGAAGATTAAAACACTTTGCTTTCAGTCCCCCTACATGTAAAATCTTTCGCTCGCACTTCGCGCTCGCAACTTTTGATTTTGGGGATGATAATCATGTTTTTCAGAACAAATTATCAGGAATTACACTCGTTTGCATTTGTGTTTTATTTTTGTATTTTAAATGATGTTATCTGCAATGTTAGGAAATGATATAACAGAAATAAAGCCTAGTGGCAGAGGCGGTGGAACCGGGGGGTTGCGGGCAGGGGCACAGTGACCCCCACTTTTTCATCCACCCTAAAAGTGCCCTTATTCATGACCCAAAAGTGTCCCTTTTCTAAGCTAAAAAAAGTGTCGTCTTTATACTAAAAAGAAGCATTTCAGAGTTTTGAAAAGTCCCGTGGACAATTTATGTTTAAAAAAGGGGCACTTTTAATACTTACAAGGGCCCCTTGTTACTCCATATGTCTTTAAAAACCCATAATTTTTGGCTCGCGCTTCGCGCTCGCGGATACCGAATAAGGTCCATAATGCACAATAAACCACAATTTTGAGCTCAGATTTTTCTACTCGGGCTTGAGGATATTGGGGTCTAACAGAGGTGGTGGAACCGGGGGGGGGGGGGGGGGGGGGGGGGGCAGGGGGCACAGTGCCCCACTTTTTGCACTCTAAATGTGCCCCTTTTCTTAGCTAAAAATGCCGTTTTAATACTAAAAAGAAGCCTTTCATACTCTTTAAAAGTCTCATGGAAAATAATATATCTTAAAAAGTATCACTTACAATACTAAACAGTACTCCTTTCTTTACTTCATATGTCTTTTAAAACCATTCTGTAAAATTAACAAACAATAAGTATAAAAAATAAGGGTTGGACCCAATGCTCTCTGCTGGAGACAAACCTTGTCAAAAGAATTGTTGTAATTGTGTTTGGGCTAGATTGGGGGAGGTGCCTGCAACCCACAAAATATTCATAGCAAAGATTATTAACGAGCCAAGATTATTATGTATCTTCAATATGGATCCTAAAAAGAGGCTATAAGGCACGAATTTCAGCTCAAAACTTTCAGCTCGCGGATACTAAATAGGCTCTATATTGCACAATTAACTCCAATTTTCTTCTCAAAATTTTGAGCTCGCGCTTCGCGCTCGCATTCCTTTATATTCATTACTAAATGAACAATAAAAAATAAAAGCCATTAAGATTCCTAAAATTTTCAGCTCGCGCTTCGCGCTCGCGGTTACCATAATTAACCTCAGTTTTAGCTACTAAATAGAGTCTATACTCATGATAATGCATAGTATACTCCAAGTTTAACTCAAAATTTTATTCTCGCGCTTCGCGTTCGAAAAGAAAAATCCTTGAAAAAGGTCCACTTTTTCAGATTCCGAACCCCCCGTAAAAATCCTAGTTACGGGCCTGAGGTCTGAGGGGGTGTGCCATATTACCCGTTGTCAAGTGTTCCTTGTATACATGATCGGATAAACAAATCAAAGTGAAGGAGCTTTGATTTTGATTTCACTTTTAAAAAAAAAAGCAAATGACATTTTTTTTGTCACAGTTCACACCTGTTATAATGAGGTAATTCAGTCCAAGCCTATTATCTTATTATAATGAAATCTCAAATGCCGGACACATATGCACTGATCCACTCTAATATTTATTCTCTGATAATTTATGTCAATACTTGGAAAATGCTTGAAAAATGTCACCAGACTGAATGTTGAATTAATCTCTGAATCGTGCAAATAAACATCAGCCTTAGAAAAAGAAAATAAGGAAAGTCACGTTACTCACGTGTATAAGTGCGTGCCACCAAATCACATTCTTGGATGGTGTAGGAGGGTCATATTACATTATGTCAAGTTCCCAGTTATAAAAGAAGTAATAAATGAAAGCAGAGGATCTGTTATGTTGAGTTCACTTGGAAAAATGTTACCAATGAAGTACAGGATATTTTCATTATTACAGTCCACAACTGTCATAGTAAGGTAATTTGCACCAAACCTATCACGTTCTTTTAATGAAATCTTATTATACTGAGAATACAGGCACACAGATACTACATGTAGTGTGTGTTAGCAGTGAAAAAGTATTGCCTCATTACAACTAAATTTTGCATCTGTAATCATTATAATGAGAGTATACTGTATTCAAATCTACATTAGTTGTGAGTACATACTTTATACTATTCCATAATTATCTTTATTTTTTTGCAAACTTAGCCAAAACCTTTCAGGTCAGATGAAGGGAAATGTTTTTCATCTAGAATGCTGAATTGGAATTTGTAATACATCATCATTTGACCTATTGCCATTTGACATAAATATCTAATGTGATTAATCCAACAAGAGTTTTAAAAATTAAAAACTAAAAACTAAAAAAAAAGAAGGTTTGGATGGGAGAGTCAATGACAATGGTTTCACTCACATTAGTTACCTAAAACACACAAAACCTGTTGAAGGCTACATCCCAAGTACCCTCGGGCTTGGGTATAAATATACAGGAAATGTGAGTTCCAGCAAAATTCGCTCATCATTGCTTCAAAAGGTAAATAAAACTGTTCCCGAAAAACACAATTAATCAGAACTAGGTATAAACTACAATATCTCATACATAGAACCAATACAAATCAAGGTACATTCTCAATAATAGAATAAACAAACAAAAATCGATCTCTTCAAGTCAACCTTTGGTCCTACTGTTTAATGAACCACTATACTTCCAATTGCCAAATATGATTTCTACATGAAAATACCCTTTTATCACTAGAGTTACAGAAGATTAAAAAAAAGTATCATTGTTGAAGATATCACACATCCAGACATGTTTTGGTTAGGTAGCTTTGCTAGATCACATTGCTCAAAAACAAATACATGTACTTGAAATAGATTCCAAGGATAAGCAAATATAGGAATTTAAGCATGATTCATAAACAAGCAAACACATATGTGATGTTCAGGTGGGGATTACACAATATCAAGCTTATATTTATACTGGAATACGGTGTTTGCAGAAGGAATGAACCTTATTCATTTTGCATTGAATATACCAGGGAGTGTTTTAACAAGCTTTTCGTAGGGTTGTACAAACAATATCAATATAAGGAGCCAAACAGGTTGCCCAAATTCCTCCTGAAATATGGTTGTATTTCCAATAATCTCAATTAAATTGTAGTAAAATCCATTCTTTGCATTCAAAATGTTTGTTTGTTATTAGTGTAATTACTGTTAAGCTATATTTATATTTTCTTTAACGTGTGATTAAGAATGAATTTGAGGCATTCTTTGGCATATTCCAAGATTAAAATACTAAAAGGTCATGCATATTCATTACAAACATGCTTGTGAAAGCAGTCCTGGATATACCATATCAAGCAAATTGTCTGCCCCCCCCGCCCGTCCTTATTTTCAAATTTTCCCCATTTCGGCAATCTCCACTGTTAATCCAATCCTTTAAAGGTGAAGACATCTATATGCCACATGTCAATGAGTTTGGGTGGAAAATGCGTTACATGTCAAAAAAATTGTAAAAGTCATTGGTCAACAATCAAACATCTCTATTTTCCTTAGTAGTAAGTCAACAGTATAAAAGTATATATATATTGAAGAGCAGAGGATTGAAAGGAGGGATGATTAACATTTTATGCCTGTAGAGGTTGTCAAAAAGCTTATAAGATACCAGGAAAAATTTTGAAAATTCACATTTTAACCAGGCGAATAATTTCTTATCTTTACAAATGGAAATGAATCATCGGGATTGTGTAATAGAGACCTATGCTCTAAAATATAAACTTGTAATACAAATTATTTTTTCTACCGGCTCAGGTGTCCAACAAAGAAAATAAAGCAAAAAGGGTAGAGATCATGTCTTTTACAACTTCGGATACCAACTTCAAACAAAGGTTTATTGCAATGAATGTTTCCACTTAATTGTGTTTTTTCATGCATCAAGAAATGCATAAAAACAATATTGTTATAAAAAATGGTATGTGACAATTTTTTGATGCCTGCAATGCATTGTCTATGAGGATGTGTGCATATTAAGTTGTTTTAGTTGATTAATTAATTGATTAAATTACTTTTGAAAAATCCTCTTCCATGTATCTAGCCACATAAATCCAAGAAAGATATATATCAACACATAAGACAATTGGCTGGCAAAGAGTAGCGCAAGCAAAACAATAGAAAATAACAAAAAATGGGATCCCCATGCTTTAACACGTGCTCCACCATAGGACTCCACCCCTACCCTACTCCACAATACTTTGTATTAAAAACAAGCATAACGAAGCTGAAACCCAGACAGACCTGATATAAATTTATCTACAATAGAATTATGCTACAGCATTGACTGACAACATTTTCAATGCTATGTGAAAAATGTGATAAATTCCCCCAAAATGGTAACGCCTCCACCTTTTACAATACCAACTTGGACATCATGGCCATATCTGTTTGGAAAGGATCAACTACCTTAAAGGCACATTAATGAGGAAAGTTTGTCATTGAATTTGGAGCAATTGACGCCTGGCTGTAAATTAATATATATAATTTATATAAAGACCCATTTTTTGTTACCCTAACTAGTCTTACAGGGTCAACCAATGTTAAGGACGCCTGTAGAGAACAGCAGTATTATGTATACGCTGAGAATGTATTGTTGTTATTTATGGGAAATAAATAAAAATAAAATTAATGTATTCCCTATAAATAACTAGACAAAATCTGTAAGGAGAAATGCCAGCAAACGGATGAGGCAGTAGTGTGAAGAAGTTAACAGATAAAATGGAACTATAAAATAGATAACAAGACAATCCAGGTGGTATTTAGAAATCTCAAGCAGTTAAAGGAAACCAATACCCAAGGAAATAATCACTTTTGTAGGTAAGAGCATAATGAGAGGAGCAAGTTTAAAAAAAATTTCATCAAAATCGGTTATAAAATAAGAGAGTTATAGAAGTTTGAAAAGTCTCATTGTACCTTCTATGGGGATCCTCAAAGTGGAAACATCGGCTTAAAAATGGCTGATTTTATGGACAACTCTCCTAATTTTGTTTTGTACACAAATTTTCAGATTTTCCCCATTTTCTTTCAAAATATATCTTACCTCCTTCTGGGCTCAACATATGTTGTGGGAAATATATTTTCCCATGACATATTATGAGCTCAGAAGTAAATAAGAAATATTTTGAAAGAAAATGGGAAAAATATGAAAATTTGTGTACAAAACAAATGGAGAGTTGTCCATAAAATCGGCCATTTTGAAACTGATGTTGCTAATTTGAGGATCCCCATAGAAGGTACAACGAGACTTTTCAAACTTCCACAACTCTCTTATTTTATAACCGATTTTGATGAAACTTTATTTAAATTGCTCCTCTCATATTATGCTCTTTCATATAAAAGTGATTATTTCCTTGGGTTTAAGCAATACACTTTTTGATTTTCATGTTATAAGCCTTGATGAAGCATGAATGCGTTAAAAAAAATATCTTTTCAGAAATCCTGGGACATACTTTGTAATGATGAAGGTACCTTAGTCCATGCACTAGCTTGTCTTCAACCGCTAAAGAGTCAAATAATTCAACGTTTTTATCAAAAATGTTCTCTCTAATAAATGCTAAATATTTCAAAGAACATTTTATAAAGAATACTACAACAAAAATATTTGGTGAATGCGCAAGCCACGTCGATTCACGACCCTGTCAATTTTGCTTTGGCAATACTGAACGGTACATTAGTCCATGCACATACAGTAAATGAATGTAAATGTTAATTTTCTGTTTCAATGAAGTGTATTTTTGATGGTTTCACAAATTCATGATAATACAAGAAACAAATGATTTTCCCCAAAAGTTCTTGTGATATTTTCAATTGGATTGTTGTTTTCTTGATTGTTGAGAAAATTGAGCGCGCATATCGCGTCGCATCGCGCATAATTTAGAGGTGCATGGACTAAGGTACTTCTACCATAGTTTTGTTTCAATGTGTAACTATGTGGAGAGAGTTTGTGTAGGGATGCAAACAAGAGCAAAAAGCCACTAGAACGGTTTCCACTTCACTGTATGGAGTAGTCACCGATGCATTTACAATGCAACAATGACCCATGCACTCCCTACTCAATAATACACAGGAAGAAACAGCAAAATTTCGATAAAAAACAGCTTTCGAATTGGTCGTTTGGCCAGTGTAAATATAATCATTTTATTCCTAATTGTCAGTTTCTTCCTTAGAAAATACCTCAGCAGAAGATCAACTTCTCCTGTTGGAAAAATTGATATAAAATAAATTACAGCGTGTTCAAAGTGATGCTTCTGTGTGATGTGTGTTATGAACGAAATTTCTCATGATTGGAATAATTCAGATAAGGAGAAGTAGATATTTATAAATTTCCTATTTTGAAACAAAAAATGTATTGGGTGAAAAACAAAGAACACTGTTTACCACTGGCCATTTAAGTTTAAAATTACTCTACCCTGTCTAACACTCAGCTCTGAGGCCACACCACCATGAAATAGCCAATTTCTAGGGTGTTTCTATTGAAACATGCCCTATGGAGTATTTTTCCACGGTGGTCATATGGATCACATACGGAACATACATGTCAAACCATCAGTTTGTACTGCATAAACTGATCTTTGTATAATCTACTCAATGTGTTACTATAATCTATTCATGTTGATACACCACATAGAAAATTTTGGTATGATTTGGTTTAATAAATCAAAGACAAAAGAACAATAAAACTTGAGCTTATTTGCATTTCTGCTTCGTCTGAAATTTGTAAAAGTGTTCTAAGCGAGCTCATTGGTAATCTGAGACACTCTTTGAGTCATATCTTTGAAACGGAACATCAATTGTGATAATTCAAGTACAAAATGTTTCTTTTAAAATGCTCTATCAAAATAAACCTAGCAAAAATAACTTAAAAATAACTTAAAATTAGTGACATCCAT
>CALNVZ010002100.1:13880095-13894584 GCA_940671915.1 Paracentrotus lividus
CTATGTGTTTGTCATAATTAAAGGAAACAATTACTTAGAATAATTTGAGAAGACCAGAAAATATTTTTGTTTGAATTTCAGACGATCTTCATAAAGGGCAAGTTGTTACTACCACAACCATTGCTCCGTAACACAAATTTTTAATGTTTCAAATTTTTATTCTTTAAATCGAAAAATGTCAGTAGCCAATCAAGAACATCGTTCCATGTGCTTTTTTTGTTCAAAAGACTGACCAGTGACCAATAAGGGTATTTTCTTTCACATTTGCAAACTGATGACAAATCAAAGTGTTATGGGGCCCAGGGGTGACAAGAAAAAAGTTATATAATACCCCCTTCACAACCTTAGCACACTGCAAAATGATTACAAACGGCAGACAAATCTTTTCCATGTGGATAAATGCAATATTTGGTTTGTTTGATTGTCCATCTGGTGTTAGCTTTGCCTGTCAGACTGGACTTGTGTATACAGTTAGGTCACGCCAAGTCCAGCCACACATGGCCTTGCATGTGGCTGTAATAAAAGACATAAAATGTTGACCACCTAGGTGATAAGTTCTTTGTTTTTAGGATCAGACTATAAACAGACCAATATCTATCACCCTTTTGCCAGGTCTCCAGCAAATACTGGATTATTTGCTGGATGATTTGTTTGTTTGCCAATGCTAGGCCAGTCAACATATATACGAGGATGGTTATTGTCCAAGGATGTAAATCTGCTTGAATAATACATCATTCTATATGTTACATAACCTAAATATTGCTTGTGACTTGTTGAATTGTTATATTTGGAAGGGCAAGGCTTAAAAAGCTGATAGATTGGAAGCTAACATAAGCAGGCGGTTTCTCTAAGCTTACATTTTGGATACCTAATTAATAATAAAATAAATGCATTTCTATAGCCCCATGTGTAGCATAACTATTCTGAGAAGCATTGTAAAATATGTAATATGTGTTGAAATACTAATATAATGCTGATAACCGCAGCAGATCATGATGTTAATCAAACAAATTATTAATCTGTTGAGGACAGGTTTTTTTAATGACAAATGAAGTTGGTTATTACCTTGGTTGCCACAGATTTATTTTGTAGCGTATAGATGCCTTATATACACTTATCCACGATGACTTGATAACCAATCATATATGTATGTATGCTCGTGCATAATTTTTGCACCCATCTTTTTTATGTGCCACTCTGTAGTGTAAAGATGCCTTATATAAAGCAATCCACGGTGATACAGTAATTAATTGTCTGTATGTATGCTCACATATATTTGCAAGTTGATAAGATTCAGTATATTCTGTCTCATGGCCATCTCTATTTTCTGTCAAACAAAACAACGTCTAGAGATCACGTTTTTATTCATGTCAGAATCATGCTCTTACATCCAAGTCACTCAACTAAGAAAAGAAAACCAGTGAAGGCTCCAAACCACGATATCATCGTCTTATCCGTGAGTTGTTTATATAATTTCAGTGCCTATTTTACCAGGGGCCATTCCTTTTAAATGAAAATTCAAAAACCTTGTGACAACAAGCTCGTTGCGACCAAGGAAATTAACTTGTTGACCCTTTGCAGGTCACGATTTTTTGGATCATAAGAAAAATTAATTTTTTTTTTTAAAGTTTTAAAATGGTATAAGACAGTCCTGAGTAATATGAATACTTGAAATTACACTGCAGACATGATACAAGATACAATCAATATTGTCTCACCAAAGTCAACTACAGTGCGTATCAATAAAAACGGGACAGTTTTGAAAAGTCTGTCAAAGTTTTGTTTTAAATCAGGATGCCTATATTTTTATGTTAATAGATGCTCTGAAGTCTTATCTTTCAAATGCAATTTTAAAAAATTAGTTTCGTTCATGCTTGAGTACACACAGAACATTTTTGTCGGGGGCTCAAAAAACGGCTTGCGCACAAATGGAAAATTGAGAATTAGAATGCATCAGACTTCTTGCTAATTAGCAGTCTTCCTCTAATCTTTTTATTATCCTTGCCATCTTTTTTTTTTTTCGAATTATGATTTGAAATTCATTTACAAAGCTATTTATTTACTTTAATTGTTTGTTTTGTTTTCATTTTAATATGTTATCATTTTACAAAAATATTCCTTTAAACTTTTTTTTTTTTTTTGTCAACACATAAGAAAGAGGATTGGGTTGATTGTTTAATTGATTGATGTTGATTGCTTTGTTTATTGTTTCGTTCATGCCTGAGCGAACACGAAAGTTTTTGTCGGAGGTTAAAAAAAAAAAAAAAAAAAAAATGTTACATTCAAAGGGTATTATTTATTCTGAATCATTATTCTGAATCAGGTACCCCATTCGGATTGATTTTTACTTTTCACTGATCAATGATTATGATAGTCTTTTGAGTCGATTTCCTATGATTCTTCCAACGATTTAATCAATCATTTGAACAATCTATCAAAAAGTAATCGATCAATCATTTCAAAGAAACAAATTAATTAATCAAACGATCAATCGTTCAAAATGGTCAATCTATCAATCCTTCATTCAATCAATCAAATCAATTAATAAATAAATCCCATCAATCAACCAACCAAATCCCCTTTCTTGGGTTGACAAGATTTATTTATTTTATTTTTATTATTATATTTTTTTTTTTAGTTTGAAGGAATATTCAATGCCAAAAAGAACAGGTGGAAAAAAAAAAAAAACAAAAAAAAACAAACAAAACGATTAAATTAAATAAATAGCTTTGTAAATGAATTCGAAAATAATGGCAAAGATAATGAACGGTTAAGAGTAAGTCTGCTGATTAGCAAAAAGTCTGATGATCGTATTTCTCATTTTCTTCCATTTTGTGCGCAAGCCTTTTTTGAGCCCCGACAAAAACATTCTGTGTGCGCTCAAGCATGAACGAAACTTATTATTTTAAATGGCATTTGAAAGATAAGACTTCAGAGCATCTATACCATCAAAATATAGACATCATAATTTGAAAACAAATTTTGACAGACTTTTCAAAACTGTCCCGGTTTATTGATACACCCTGTATAACTCACGAAGTGTTAAATTAGACCTTTTATATCAGGGCTGAATATTAAAAAGAAACAATAAAAATATGACGAGGTTCTACTTCAATAACTTTAGTTTTAAATTATTTCATATTTATTATAAACTACTCAAAAAAAGTTAAGGACCACTTTTAAAATCGTATATAATTTTTTTATACAAGGTGTTTTATTTCTGGAAATACCTCAGTACAACTGTCCTGAATGTCCTTAAACACGCTGTAATCAATTTCACGCATGGGTGGTTTCAGTTGTTGCACACTGTCGCTCGCATCACTGCACATCCTAAAAAGTGGGTTCACAGGGTTATCAACTATCGACATGAAGAGGTAAAAACGAATGTCTGAGTGTCTTTCAGCAGCCTAGTATCGCGTATGACCTCCTCCTGCAGCAATAACGGCTTCACAGCGCTGTCTCATGGAGCTAATAGGTGATTAATGTCTCTGACGACCAGTGCATCCCCATGCAGCCTCCAGAGCCACACCCAGCTGCCGCAGTCCAAGTGATGGGCTTCGAGCTGCTGGATACTTCTCCCCATCATGTCCCAGACGTGCTCTATCGGGTTCAAGTCCGGGACTCTCGCTGGCCACTCCATACCTCAATTCCATGGCCCTCAAGGAACTCGGTCACCACCCTAGCTCGGTGGGGATGGGCATTGTCATCCATCAAAATGAAGTTTTCACCCACATTTTCAGCAAATGGCACCACAATAGGTTCGAGGACTTCATCCCTGTACCTCACTCCTGTCATTGCTCCCCTGGACCACGTAGAGACGAGTTACGGTTGTCATAGGTGATGCTCCCACACCATGATGCTGCTCCCCATAACGGTCATGTTCTGCAATACAGGGGTCAGCAAATCTCTCTCCTGGTCGCCTCCAGACTCTCAAAACGTCCATCATTGTGTCAAGGGAAAATCTGCTCTCATCTGTGAACAGAACTCTACGCCATTGCTGTCCGGTCCATCTGACATGCTGCCGAGCCCAGTTGAGACGAATTCTTCTGTGAGCAGGGTGAGTGGACACACTGAGCTGGCCGTCTGGCATTCAATTGGCTCTGTGAAGTCGGTTACGGATGTTTTGAGTGGAAACAATCACTCCAGTTGCTGCAGTGAAGTCATTATTGAGGCGGCGTGCACTGTGAAAGCGGATGCGGAGACTGAGATTCGTCAAGTAGCGATCATCTCTAGGGGTTGTTGAAACTGGTCGGCCACTACGGGTCTCTCAGAGTATAGCCCTGTCTCTCGGTGTCTTTCACTTGCTCTGCTATGACACTGTGTGACACGCCCATCACTCTGGCTACTCTCGCTGACTGAGGCCAGCTTGGAGCATCCCTAGGGCTCTGGCTACATCTGTTTCACTTAGGTGGTGTCTTGGCATTGCTGTTGTAGGCAAGTTGTTGATTGTAAAGACAGAAATTGCTTTGGAAGCCACTTTATACGGGCCCACTGCAATGATGTGAGAAACATCATGAAAAGAACTGCATGTTTGAAATTGATTTCATTGTGTTTGAGGATATTCAGGACACCTGTATCCTGGCATTACTGTTGTCAGCAATTTGTTGATTGTAAAGACTAAAGACAGAAAATGCTTTTGAATCCAATTTTGTACCACTTCACAATGGGCCCGCTTTTCAGGTATGCAATGATGTGAGAGACATCATGCAACAACTGAAACCAAATTGATTACAGTGTGTTTGATGGCATTCAGGACAGCTGTATCTTGGCATTGCTGTTTCAGGAAGTTGTTGATTGTAGAGGGTAATAAACCACTTCCTGACAACAGCAATGCCAAGATACAGCTGTCCTGAATGCCATCAAACACACTGTAATCAATTGGTTTCAGTTGTTGCATGATGTCTCTCGCATCATTGCACATCCTGAAAAGTGGACCCATTGTAAAGTGGTACAAAAAGTGGGTTAAAAAGCATTTTCAGTCTTTAGTGATGATGACCATGGCCGTACAATACTACAACACCACCCCCACCCACAAGAGCATAGGGTGGTGTGCGGACCGCAGTTCCTTAGCGCCATCTGGGAAATGAGCACGCGCTATGCCGCGCCATACGCAGAGTCGTCTGACCAGATAGCAATACACTCGCTACTGCTCTTTTTTTTTTTTTATTTTTTTTTTTTTTTTTTTTTTTTTTTTTTTTTTTTTTTTTTTTTTTTTTTTTTTTTTTTTTTTTTTTTTTTTTTTTTTTTTTTTTTTTTTTTTTTTTTTTTTTTTTTTTTTTTTGTTTTTTTTTTTTGTTTTTTTTTTTTTTTTTTTTTTTTTTTTTTTTTTTTTTTTTTTTTTTTTTTTTTTTTTTTTCTTTTTTTTTTTTATTTTTTTTTTTTTTTTTTTTTTTTTTTTTTTTTTTTTTTTTTTTTTTTTTTTTTTTTTTTTTTTTTTTTTTTTTTTTTTTTTTTTTTTTTTTTTTTTTTTTTTTTTTTTTTTTTTTTTTTTTTTTTTTTTTTTTTTTTTTTTTTTTTTTTTTTTTTTTTTTTTTTTTTTTTTTTTTTTTTTTTTTTTTTTTTTTTTTTTTTTTTTTTTTTTTTTTTTTTTTTTTTTTTTTTTTTTTTTTTTTTTTTTTTTTTTTTTTTTTTTTTTTTTTTTTTTTTTTTTTTTTTTTTTTTTTTTTTTCTTTTTTTTTTTTTTTTTTTTTTTTTTTTTTTTTTTTTTTTTTTTTTTTTGAACCAGATAAGCACGTTGCGACATGAGGGGAGAAGTATCCGCAGCTCGAAGCCGCATCCACTGGACTGCGGCAGCTGGGTGTGGCTCTGGAGGCTGCATGGGATGCACTGGTCACCTCATTAGCTTCCATAGCACAGCGCTGTAAAGCCGTTATTGCTGCAGAGATTGCAATACGCGACACTAAGCTGCCTAGAATAGACATCAGGACATTCGTTTTACCGCTTCATGTCGATAGCTGATACCCTGTGAACCCACTTTTCAGGATGTGGCAGTGATGCTAGAGACACTGTGGCAACAACGAAACCACCCATGCGTGAAATTGATTACAGCGTGTTTAAGACATTCAGGACAGTTGTATGAGGTATTCCCCAGAAATAAAACACCTTGTATAAAAAAATTATATACGTTTTAAAAAGTGGTCCTTAACTTTTTTTGAGTAGTGTACATTACAAATACAAATAAAGAACAAATATTAATATCCCTTGACAAAGATTTACAATTAAGGGTCAAAGTTTCTTGGGTAGGGTATATTGAAATATCCAGTTATCCAGTTTAGCATGATTTGGAAATACATGTTGCAATCATTGTCATACAAAGTTTTAGAGAATTTCATTTAAATTTATTATTAAATCCTGCAAATATATGTAGAAGTATATATTTGCTCTGTTTGTAGGTTACATTTGAATACAGTCCCTTTTTCATTTGACATTACAATGAGTTCTATTCCTATCTAGTGATGATAAGAGCATCTAACAAGTACACAGAAAAAAAACAGAAAGCAAGTTCTTGGAATGATGAGATAAGATCTCCAAATAAAGCACACACATTAAGTTAAAATCGCACTCTATCTTGTTATACGGTACTCTATCAGTGCAATATAAATATATTCTGTAGACACATCAATCAATTCATTCACTCACGTACGGAAGGATGATATTTGTTAGGCTGCCATGCACATTGTGATATTTACGTGATGGTCATATGTTTGCTTATTTCGCAAGTCAGTACTCGCAAATTTTGAGCAAAGCATGACTGTGACCTCAAAGGTATGAGCTTTCATATTTTTATTGTAAGACTATTTATTATAAAGAATACATCAAAAAATACGCGAAACGATGCTCTCCCGAATTTCTTCACAGAGTCCATAGATGAGCTGAAAAACTGCATGCATAACAGGGATAATTGGAGGATTCCTAATAGGTCTCGGCAGTTTAGCCAACCTTGTAGGTACATGTAGGTAGGCATTCAGGAGAGGCATTTACTGCCTTCTTCGGAAAAGAAAGTCACATCTGCGAATGTAGTATTGTAGAACTAGAAACGTTTACTGTACTTAACAATGCCTACGATGATTGTGACATTAGTGAACAAGAAATAGAGTCCACTCCCTTTATAAAAGAGGTGTTTGGGATCACACCTATTACCTTGTATCAAAATCTTGTTATACATACAACACAGGCACATGTAGTCTCTACAAGGAAATTTCTTTCCATCTTCAAGCAGGGATCCACACTGACTGGCTACATAGGGGGCAAGGATTAAATTGTAAGGTTTTGTGTGCACAGAGCCCCCATTTAGATTTCAAAATTTGGATGGGACGGGACAAAGCCCAAAGGCGGGAGCAAATGCAAACTGGGGCATGCTGGAATTATGCTCTGCTGCAAGTTGTGTTTATTTCTTAGCAATTCATCAACTCCAAATTTAACCACTTTCTCCTAGCATTTACCCAGCACATCTCGGAATGCTCAGATGACTTGCCTTCACAGATGACCGCACCTCTGCCATGTGGTCTTGCTCAGTTTCCCCACTCCAGGGCTTTGACAAATTCATCTTCTGTAAACGCCAGCATTTTGGCAGCCTCAATATGCATCTGGAACACAATAAGTTTAATTTCAAAATCTTATATCATTTTAGGTGGACAGAAAATAAAATTAAAATAATATGTGCTTGACATGATAGTACAACTGGGAATCCATATAGTATTATACCGACTAAACCTTGGTCGCCTGTTATTCAGAACAAATCCCAACCCCAAAAAATATAACAGTAGAACAATAAGATTTGAGTTAAAATGGATATCCTTCCCAAATGAAAAGCATGAGAAAACAAATAAATATGGTGATTGCTATTCTTCTAGAAGATATCCAAGCCAAATCAAAGAACTATTGTAAACAAAAGATCAATATCCAAAATTTTACCATTGAAAGTTGACTGATCAAAATTGTGGAAAACTTTTGTGGCACAGAAGGGGTAAATGCCCTTTCTCACTGGCTATGAGACAAATTCGCAATTTGATTATCTGCTAGTGGTGGAGACGTCTTTTAAAGAGTAGTTGGATCTTTGGGTCTCACCATTGAAAAATTCAAACACGTTCTATTTGTTTTGGAGACTTTTTCCATTCTTGTACAGGTCCCTGCAATGTCTCTCGTATAGACTTATTTTACACTCCACTAGGGAGATGGAGATATGTCTCCACACCATCTCCATGAGGAGACCAACAACACAGCCAAAAAATGTCGCGCAGATATGACTGCGACGTTCTTGACTTCTTGGAATGTTGGTTGTCACCGTGTCTCAAAATGTCCAAAGATGAAGCCTGCAGAACCCACTTTTTGTATCATGATTTGCCGTTAGTGATATAGGCCCTTTAAATTGGCATGTTTTGAAGAAAAGAGAGAAAAACTAACCTTTTGTCTTTTGAGTACATCAATGAGTTTGAGCTGCTTCTTGAACCCTGACATGAGTTCATTCTTTTGTTTCTCCAAACGTTTGTTTTCTGCGACTAGCTGTTCTACTCTCCTCCTCTCTCCCTCTGATGACTCCTGTCAAAACATTTAATTAAATTCGAAAATTATTAAAACAACTTATAAAGAATATCAAAATTTTTTTAAAAAGCTGCATCACTTAACCGTGACCCCTCACATAAATCAAGAAATTGATTTCTATTCTTCAAGTTTGTCAGGTTTTAATAGCAATCAAGCATTGAAAGTTAAGGGGTTTCTGGGAAGAAAACTGATATACTGTTTTCTATGGCTAAGTCAGTAGAGCATCGGTCTAGCAATCTGGAAGTCTTGAGTTTAGGTACAAATTATTTATTTCCAAGCCATATTTCACCTTTTTAAAGTAAAGGACAATCTCTTTCATTTTACAGGGTAAGAAGCAGGCTATTATTGGACTTCGGCTCCTTTATCAAAAAACAAGTTAACCCCTAAATAAAATTTGTAAAGTATTTTATACATAAACATATCATATTTACTGCGCAAAAACAGATGTAATAATGTGACCGTAACGTATTCCTTGCCATTTATATTTCGTTTACTCATAAGGTTCCAAAGAAAAGAATTGGCATAAAATCAGACAAGGTGGTTCGTGACCTTTTGACCCCAAGATGGCCTTTGATGTAATCTTTGTAGGTATCATATATGTGACAATACCTAATGAACATTTGTTCGAAGTTTAAACAAAATTTATGAAAAAAATAAAAGAATCAGGACATCTTTAAGAAATGTCGACCTTTAAGTTGACCTTTTAGCCCCTATATGACCTTTGATCTCATCATCCTCATCAACACACATGTGGTATTACCCAAGAATCATTTGTACCAAGTGTGAACACAATTGATGCAGAAATAAAGAAATGAGAGCAAGTTAAACAAAAACTTTAACATTTTTGTAACACATGGCCTCATATCATTCGACCTTTTGACCCCTAGATGACCTTAGACCCCACCATCCTTATCAACACATATTTGGTATTATCCAAGTATCATTTGTACCCAGTGTGAATAAAAATGATGCAGAAATAAAGAAATGAGAGCAATTTAAACAAAAAACTAAAAACTTTAACATTTTAGTAACAGACCAACAGATCAGCAGACTAGCAGACCAACAGGAAAAGTGATTACTAGGTCTCTGCCGAACTTCATTCAGGCAAGACAAAAAGTGAGATGATCATGCGCAGTAAAAAAAAAATTGGCAGAAAGATGCTAACATTGATAAATCATATCTTACTTGATTAACAATTACCCTGTAACACAGAGAGTAATAAACAATTGCAAATTGGTAGAAATCAATCAGGATCCTTGTTGCAAAGTCTCACTTCCAACCAATCAGAATGGCTGTTTCAAGTTTGCAATTGATCGTAACTCTCCGGCACAGGTCACATACCCTTGACGATGTCTTCATACGCTGTAAATCTGATTTATATTTCTCCACTTCTTCCAGAGCTCGATTCAGCCGTACTTCCGTCGCGCTCTGACTTGTAGCAGATTTCTTCTGGTTTCTCTTCAGCTCTTCCAACTCCTGCACAAAAAAAAATAACACCATAATGATATCTTTAAATAATATCTTTAAAGAAATACCAACATAAAAACCTGCATCTTCAAAGTGTTAACTATTTATGTCAAGTCGGTGACAAACACCATCAAAATTCCAAGTCATGGCAACTTTACAAACAACTTTGTGAAACACCCCCTAGAGTAGATGTAGGTATATTTATAAAGTAGATAAAATAATATGACGAGACATTCAATTGATTCGTTCCCATTAACTTTTAATTTACAACTCCACTTGAGCTTAAAAGTGAGAATTTTGGTAGCAATAATTAACATGAAACTGATTAAATATATTCTGAAATTGTGCGTGATTGTGTGATATTTCTTTCATGATTTCCAGTGATTGGTAGGGTAAATGTCTAATAGGGATGTCCTATACAAACAGTCAACCCTTCACTATCATGATCACACATGTCAACAGCTTCCCACACAAAATGTGTGCAGGACCTGCATGTAAATTTCATTGGCATGAGAGAATCTGATTTGATTACACATCCATGTCCTATACTATAGCATGACCTGTGACCTTTCATATTTTTATTGTAAAATAGACCACTAAAATGGGTTTTTATGAAATAGCATTTTTATCATAAATATTTAGGGTACAATATGCATATTACATTTCAATAAATTGAAATAATGCACAATTCATTTTCTTACATCTCCCAAAACTATGGGACTGCACACAAAATGCTGTTTGGGACAACACAGAAATATTTGACACAAACATTTCATTTATTTTCTGTTTTCTAGGTACTATGACTACAAGGGGATTCAAAGAACAATTCTTTGCAGATAATCTTGTAACTATAATATCCTACCTCAATAACAAGAAAATAATTTATCTTTCCAACTACATTAGTTCTCTTTAAACATGGATTCCCACCTTCCTAAGACCAGTGAGCTGATTCTCCAGACTATCACTCTTTCTCTTGGTATCCTCCGCCAATCTCTTGTATTTATCAATCTGAGTTTGATGAGATGAGTTGGTCCTCTGTAACCTAGCTCTCTCCTCTTCAGCCTCTTTCGCTCGTACATCAAGCTTACCAAGCGCTTCATCCTAAAAAAAATTAAATAATAAAATTAATATGATTTACAAATGTATATTCAGTCTATAATTACAAACAAAATCTCAATTTCTTGTATTTATCAATCTGAGTTTGATGCGATGAATTGGTTCTCTGTAATCTGGCTCTCTCCTCTTCAGCCCCTTTCGCTCGTACATCAAGCTTACCAAGCGATTCATTCTGAAATAATTTAAAGGATAATAATAATTATAATTTACAAAAGTATTTTCTGTCTATAATTATAATCAGAATATTAAGCTTCTGTATATTCAATCTGTTGGGATGAATCGGTTCTCTGTACCTGGCTCTCTCCGCTCCAACCATTTTTTTCTTGTACATCAAGTTTGCCAATTGAATCATCGTATTTAAAAGAAAATGGTAATAATAACAAAAGTAGTAAGTACAATTAAGTATATAACAATCTGATTTTGTAGTTGAATGAATCTCCTTTCATAAGCTATGACAGATACTTTTTTGAGATTGCATTTTTACATAAATAGACCATTTAACATGTTGATTAATGATAATGGATTGCCTGATTTCTTTGTGGTCTATGTTTGCTGTATAATAGATGGTTCAGATTTTTACATGCCAAAAATCAGACATTCTGGTGGTATATTGAAAAATCTTGTCAGCAATTTCTTTCCACCAAATGATTAAGCTACCAACAGACATCGGACGATTATTGCAAGATGGCACCGTTTTAAAATTGCTACAATGATTCAAGTAATATAGGGATTTTTTTTTTTTTTCTTTCTTACAGCTTCACCAAGCCCATACTTTGATATTCCATACACATGATTCTTATGGTATTCTTTTTCACCCTGGTACATGTCAGTTGCAATGAGGAATCTCAAAATGTGCAAAAGGCTGAGGCCATCTTTAATAATATCAAGAGAGTATTACCTTCTGATTACACTCATGAGCTAATCTGTCCAATTCTTCTTGCATGACCCTCAGTTTAGCCTTCAAGAAACGAATGGTAGCCTCTGAAAAAAAAAAATACAAAGAAGATGAAAGAAAAAATGTTTCAGTCAGTTCCGAGATAAACTGGAATAAAATCAATGAAGTCCACAAAATAAAAAACATTCGATACCAAGTACCAATAAATCTTTTTCAAGAGAATTGAAAATGTCATCATGAAACAATGTAAGAATGACAGAATAAGCTACATGTGTAGTTAAGAACAGGAGATATAAATAAAGACAAAGAACAAAGAGAGTGTGCGAGGAGAGAGAGAGAGAGAGAGAGGAAGAATAAGGCAGAGGTAAACATCATAAATTGTCAGAGATATATATATATATATATATATATATATTATATAGAAAGCTAGAGAGAAAGGGAGAGAGAGAGAGATAGATAGAGGAAGGAGACAAAGAGAAAGAGAAATAGAGATATTTCAGGAAAAGATATAGAAATCGTTGGCCTTATGACAAATGGGCCTCATCATTTTTAAAGGAGATTCATATTGTACAAAAACTCAAAAAGGAAAGATCCTTTTACTTTGGCATGTGCCTGACGAAATATTCACTAAAAGTTATCAAAAAAGAAAAAAACAGAACATATTAAATTTAAAAAAAAAAGACTTAATAAGAGGAAGAGAGAGAGAGATTGAGAGAAGATAGAAGAATAGAGATAAAGAAAGATACCTGATCCCATGCCCTCCGCAGCCTGAGGTAGAACATCATCATACGCTCTCTCCGCAGGACCATTGCCTTCATCATACTGTTTATCAAGAGCCGAGAATGTGTCTGCTAAGGAGTAATCTGCTTGTAGAGCATCGGGAATAGCTACGTCATCAGCCAAGTTAGCTGACATGGATGTCTGAGACTTGGTCCTGCAACAATAACAAGTTTTAAAACATTGATGAATATGCCCCCTTAGGCTTAAAAAAAATGTAGAGCTAGTATAAAGGTCCCTTTTTTCTCCCTACCGGCATGCTGGCCAACATGACACCACTTTTGCACTATACTCGTTACCATTTCCATTTAAAAAAAAGAAAAATGAAAGAAGTGTAGGCAAAACATGAAAAGTAGGGTCGTCGGCATATTTTATTGATTTTTGGGGTCAAGTAATTTTGCTCAAATCCTTTTTCGTTAAAAGGTTATGACACTTTGATCAGGATGGGGTTGCTTTTTTGTTGTTTCGATCCCCCACCCCCCACTTTGGCACAAGTCAAATTTTACATATTCGCAAATATATTCACTCTGTATATTTCAAAGCAAACGTTAACATACAATGTATTCAATTCAGCATACATCTGCAAAGGAACCATTCACATATATATCAGCATTGAATAATTGTTGTCAATTTAAAATAGCTCAGCAAAAAAAACCAAAAAAAATATAATTTGACTATAGCAACCAAAGTATTTTAGAATGCATTAAGTTAATTGTTGTCTAAAAAGAAAGGAGGAGTCAAATAACTGCAAATGTATTGGTTCATTTTCACACATAATAACAGCAAATGTATCTTTTTAGAGCAACAGAATGTCGCCCTCTGGATTTGAGGTCATCAAAAGTTCATTTTGCCACTTGTATGGAAGATTGATTTAGGGTTTAGGTCTAGGTATATCATGTTGCTGATGGAAGCAATTTAGGGATTTAGCTGGTACTGATACAATCTGAAGTTTGAACAGTTTTACAGACTTTGAAAAATTACATATATATAATGAGGTTAACTTAGGAATTATCTTGAATTATTTGCAGAATCTAAGTGATTTATTAGGTTTAGAATTTTAATTTTTAACAATTACCAAGACTTGTGGCTTCCAAAAATTAAAATATGGTACTACTAACATAGGAATATACAACAGTTTTTCTTCACAAAGTTGTTGAAGGCTCTTACTACAGTCCACTCCTGTTAACAAAGATGAGACATTCAGAAACAATCAAAATGATATTGTGTCCTACTTGTGTCCTACTGCACATGTTTGAAATCTGAATTTTAAAAACTGCCTCAAAATCATGTTGGATCTGTGCTCAACATTAGAGCTTATTTATTTCTTTAGGTTTACAGATTCTAAATTTTCCTTGCTGTCCCCCAAAACAGAATGCCGTCTTTGAAACTAGCAAAACAGGTGAGTCATTCTTACCTTGACTTACTCCTAGAAGGAGGTCTACTCGCACCTGCAGCTGACCCAGGTCTACCTCTAGAGGGCGGTTTCTTCTCTGAGGCTAGGTTTGTGGGTTGAATCAGGGAAGGCTTGGGAAGACAAAATGAATCATAAGTGCTCTGTCTTCTACTTATAACAAAATTTAAAAATGGTATGTGTTTTTTTTTTATTTGATTTGATTTGATTTGATTTTATTTCTGCGTTCAAATAATACAATATAAATACATATCTGTATAAACATCAATAATACATAGAATA
>CALNVZ010002100.1:13920287-13952138 GCA_940671915.1 Paracentrotus lividus
CACCCCACCGGGGGGGAGACACTCAAACAAAAAGTGCTACCAAGACTAAAAAAACAGACGTGATGGAAGAAACAACGAGATACGATGAGTAATCGCTATCGTTGTTCACCCAGGCACCCTGAAATGGTACACTAAAGCGCTCCTCATTGCATGAAGTCAAATTTGCACCACTTTTCGAACGTCAGACTGAAAATGGACCCTAAACGTCTCATTGCATGAAGTCAATTATGCACCCCTTTTCGACGTGCAGACTAGAAAACATAACCCTAAATGGCTTAAAGCCCGTGAAATTTTGACCCAAAACAGCGTATTTCCGCTGAAACACCCCTTTTTTTTAAGAAATGGCGATTGAACCATTAAAAAACAGCCCACTATCTTAAGGAAAGCGTCGACGCCGCGCCTAGAAGAGCTGAAACAGACCTTTTCGACGATTTTATGGGGACACGCAATAAGCAGTTATCGCACATTCATAGTGGTGATGACCCCCCCGGGGCGAGGTACATCTGAGAAGATGCTAGTGTACTTCTGGCCGACGACGGCCGTAACCAATTTTTTTGTGATGTTAAATTTGGAATTCAAAAATCATGAATTCCAAGTTGCCCACCCCCCACCCCAACCATTTTGAGCCTACCCTGCATCACACGCAAAGCGTCTTATAGATCTAGGCATTTTCAGCAGAATTAACGAGAGTCGATGAAAATTCCAACTTCCCAATATAGAGCACTTCGGTATAGGTATGGAAACATTACCAAAACAAAAAACAACACAAAACTTCAAAGTACTACTCCGCAGAAGTTATCTAGTCATTGCCATAAAACTTTGGTCCAAAATCGACGAAGAAAATCATCTCTTTAATGAATAGGCCAGATGTGCAATCGCGTTCCCTGATTTGTTTAGCCACCGCCGAAGTGACAAGCTAGGCCAGCGTTGCCGATTCTCATCCCCATAATCCCCACATTTAAAAAAAAAACTGGGGGATTGTTGAAGTCTTTGGGGATGAAAAATAAATATTTGGGAATGAAAATAATACTGAGTTTTATGAAAAACGAATTTGGGGATTTTCTGTCAAAATTTGGCAACTTTGGGGATATTTTAAGTGTCGTTTGGGTGGGGATTTTGTGAAGATTTAACCTGGCAACTCCAAATTTTACCTCAAAATTTTCAGCTCGCGCTTCGCGCTCGCGGATACTACATAGGGTTTATAATTATCTACAATTTTTTATACTAGAAAGTGCCCCTTTATTTATTCCGTATATCTTTTATAACTCCAATTTATCGGCTCGCGCTTAGCGCTCGCTGATACTAAATCATAATACATAAATAACTCCAATTTTGAGCTAAACATTTTTCGACTCGCGCTTAGCGCTCGCAAATACCAGTTCAGTAGGGTACATGATGGATAATTAACTCAAAATTTTACCGCAAAATTTTCAGTTCGCGCTTCCCGCTCGCGGATACTAAATAGGGTCTACAATACATAATTATCTTTAAAAAAAAATAATATTAGAAAGTGCCCCTTTATATATTCTATATATCTTTTAAAACCCAAAATTTTCGGCTCGCGCTTCGCGCTCACTGATACTAAATCATAATGCACAAACAACTCCAATTTTTACCTCAAAATTTTCACCTCGCGCTTCGCTTATTCCAAGGTCACCAATTCTTTGTATTTGTGTTGTTAACTGGCCTTACATGGCAGGAAAATGCAACTTAATTTTACAAATTTTCATGGGGGTTAATTTGGCAACGACCTCTATACCAAAAATAGTGGTGTTTTAGATGCAAGAAAACGCCATTTTCACACACAGATTTTCAAAAATTTTCCCTACTGTGGGAGGGGGGACACCCCCCTCCCACACCCTCCCCCCCCTAGCTCGCTCCGCTCGCTTGGACTCGGTCGCTACGCTCCTCGCATACCACCCCACCCCCCTTTATAAAAAGCTGGATCCGCCCCTGATTGTCTCATATAAAAACTCCCAAAGCAATATGCATGATATGCAGCGATCATTTTAGTTTTAAAATAAAAAAAAAAAAAAAAAAAAACCTACCCCGTTGAACAAAGCCAAATTCGAAGCATTATTATAATAATCGACATTTGACTTTTGGTGTAGGCCTATAATATTTGTCAAACTGACATTACTTGGCCTTTTAAAATAATCATTATCAAAGTGATGATCATGAGAAAATTATGTATATATGTTTCACGTCCACCCCCCCCCCCTCAACCAAATCATCCGACTTTCCCCTTATGGGAAGACTTTGAGCAGTTGAATGGTGCCTACTTCATCTTTTGAAACCTAATTACTGACTGCCTTTATTATCACATTAGAAAAGGGGGGAGGGGGGAGAAGAAAAAAAAAGACTCGATTCTCTTAAGGATTAAATCTCTGTTCAGGGGGCTCTTTGACCCTTCTCCGAATAAGCTACATTTAGGCCTACTTAAACATTTTGAAGTGATATATCATGAGACAGTTAAATACTAATATGCATCGTTCGAAATTTAGCACAAGTGTAAAGAATTTAGGCAGAAATAACTGTTTTGCTAGCACGAACTCGAGTGAAAGCGCGCGTAAATTCAGTAGCGGATCGCGTGGCGTCTTTTGAGTAAACCTCATTTATGAGTATTATCTGCGGGGGGTAAGCACACATGCATGTCTCTGCTGCCTCAAACTTTCTCTCATCCAAAATCCCGATGGTGGGAATTACCAACGTACTCGAACTTGGAATGAGGCTGTCTTTTGGATGATTATAATCTTCTCTGAATTTCGCAAACCTCAGAAATTGCTGAGATGGGTGGCAACATGGTTTTATGGACAAAGTGTACTTCGGCTGCTGGCTTACTAAAATGGATCTTATTATTGTCTGCAATGATTTTCTTAATTGAAGTGGAGGAGGTACATGGATGGGGAAACAGACGTACGGCGACCGTCCGTGGATGCACGTAAGAAATATTACCCTTGGTGGAATATCTGATCATAACCAGTAAAAAATAAACTTTCATTATTAACCCCAATAAATTACTGTGAGGCTTAATAGGTTCTTCTAATCACGCCCGTCTTTTTGTTGCTTTTCATTATCAATATTTAATATTACATTCCTTCACGATTTTTATCTGAAATTCTTTTTCAATATTTCACACACACAAAAAAAAAAAATAATAATAATGTTTTTACAGGTGGCAATGGTATTGATTTATTTAATAATATGAGCAACTGTGATGGAGGATATCCATGTATTTGGGCCAAGAGAATTAAGCAAAGGCATAGATAAAGCTGGGAAATATGCATTCAACTTTTCAAAGGCTATACCATAACTAAAGAAGTTGATGTTCAGCCGTGAACCCGAAAAAAGTGTGCTAGGATCCACGTTTTTATTTTGCTTTAAAAAAAATTTTTTTTTAATGAAATACAGTCATTTGTAAAAACAATGTATTGCATTGAAAGTTTAGAAATTAAAAGGGATTTTGGAGGCTATATTAGTAGAGAAGGTGAGTTATCTGAATGCAGATTGGCGAATTGTCAAATAAACATAGTGCAATCATATAGCTGCTTTATGATTTATGCTTTCTCCCTCTCTGTCTCTCTCTGATTCTCTGTTGCTCTCTCTCTCTCTCTCTCTCTCTCGTTAATGTTTTGACTTTTATATTCCAAATGATACCATTCGTTGTAAAAGTATACCTCCATTTGACTGAGTAATGACTGTGTGTATTTTAATGTTCCTCCTTTTATTCCCATCCTCTACAGTGGCCGCGTCCTTAACAACAAAGTTGCGTCATTGATATGAAACTAAAGCAATGATATCTGTCTCTATGAATGCAATTGTATTAAAAAATCGTAAAAATTCACTTGAAAAAAATTATTATACTGCATTTTCGTTTGGATATACCAAATGATTTGAAAATGAAAATATTTGATGTTCCTGAATAATGGCGACCAATGCATTTCACATTTTATACGACTGTGTTTCAGATGACGTTGACCTGATTCCGAATCTCATCCAAAATTTCGTGGCGATTTAAGAATACCTGCACATTTAAATCGATCAAGCTGCATATTACGGTCAATACCACCTTGAAAATGATAATAACAAACGTGATTTGTGAAACACGTGGTGTTTATGTATAATGATGAGGGTATCATATAACACGCGAACTCAGTGTTTGCATTGTGGCATCACATTAATTATGATCAATGCCATCTATCAGATTGATCGGTATGCATACATTTCTCATCAATCAATGTATACATACTCATCTGAAATCGAGACATTGCTTTTTTCATTACAGTTATTACCAAAATATTCTCAAAGTTGAATTATCAAATATTAGGCTAAACTCATGTTTTTAACGAAATCAATTTGTATTTTGTTCTTCTTTAGTTTTTAAGAAAGTACACCTAGATAAAATATCGGTTTCTTTTAATTTAGGCTCGTATCCTGGGGGAGGGTAGTCCTATTGCCCTGAGGTCAACCGAATTTGAGGGGGGGGAGGTGTAAAAAGCACAAAATTTAGATATGACTATAAATATACTTTGTTATTATTTATGTTTTTAATGGATTTATCTTCATTGACTCTTCAATTATTGTTCACATCGAGGTGTGAGGGGATAGCGCCAAAATTTTAAATCTGCGAGGAAATGGGCCTCAGAAAGAAAAAAAGCGTGCCCCGCCGAGTGGATTCCTGGATAAAGGAGGAAATAAACCTATACTAAACAACAGTAATTTCAATTGATTCTAATACTACCCTGCAGTATAAACAACAAACTTCCGAGACAACCACTGAATAATGATATAAAACAAAGACGACCAAATTTGCATTTCAAACGGATATAGTGAATTAGGATTATCTCCCGGGAGAAATCATGTGTATAATCTTCAAAAATTGTCAAGAAGGAATAAAGTTCGCTGTATATGGATTCATTCATTGCGATGATAACTGAAGGAGCTTAGTATCTCTGGCCTCTCCTCTATGATCCCTGTATGATAGCATCTTCACCCGAGTCGTCTATATAGTGCGTCCCAGAAAAATGTAAACCCAAATTTGAGCGCCTCATATTAACATTTTATAGCTTATGTTACCTTGATATCTCAATAGTCACTCATATTCTATTCAATGATACCAAACTTATAATCTGACACAGAGTAGTGACTGATGTCTGAGCACTTGGGCTTTGAAAAAGAAGCATTAAAATTGTCCTGTACCAAGTTTGGGCAAATGCAGCCCTTGCATTTTAATAGTCCAATGAATCCTTTGCCAATTATGAATTAACTCAGAAAGGCTGACCTTATAAACAATGAAAGAATGATCAGAAAGCCAGGGTTGCTTCTGAAGAAAAAAAAACTTGGTACTAGATGTCTTTATTTTACCAAAGTTTATGAAAACTTAAGTGCTCAGTCATCCATGAATGCACAGTTATAATTTTGACATCATTGGATAGAATACGAGTTAATCTTTATTATGATATAAATTTCAAGATCATACAAGCTATGGAATTTTGATATGAAACTCTCAAATTTGGGTTTACTTTTTTTTTTTCTTGGACGCACTGTATAGAGGCGTCGAGGGAATCAAGCAGATATTCCGAATCCAGTGTTTCTTTTTATTCGCTTACAGAAGACTTCCCGTTTCGGCATTATCAGTTCATCTTCCTTTTTTCATGTAGTATCGTGCAAGATCCACAAAGGAAGTGAAATATGACATTCGAGTGCATGAATTCAATTCATTTATTCAACCATGGAAAATAACATGAGACTATCTATAAAGTATTATTGTTTGATATAAACATCTCAAGAACTGGTCTTGATGTTCTATTTGCTTTGTTCTTTGTTTAAAGAAAAAATGAATTAATGAACAAATCAAACTACATTTTTTCTTGCATAATTATTATTTACTATGAGCTGAAACTGTAAATGCATATAGATTAAACGGTACGCGTTTCGGCTATTCCATGAATTTCAAATATAGAATATAATTATCTATTTAATGCAGTACTTAAAATTTTATGCATTTTTCCCCATATACCACCTTCAACTACTGGATTCTATAGCGAGTATAAAACTAATTTTAACAGAAAAAAAAAACATCATCGTCATCGTCAAACCTATAATACCTGACGTCACGCATTGACGATTGGAGGGATGCATCAAGGCGTACAGGAGGAGGGGAGAGGGCAGGAGGCCGAGGAGAGGAGGGAGGGGGGGGGTAGACAAACTCTCAACACGTCAGGACTGTCACGTAAATATCAGGTGCCCTGGTTGTCATGGAACACAGTGACTTTTAAATTAGCCATGTTTAGAGGCCGGGTTTCCCCCTCTCCGATTCCCTCTTGCAGTTTGCTCTAAGATAATAGTCCCTGAACTACAATAGGTGAACCCTTGGAGTGAGGAAACGGAAGGTACCTGGCCAAACAAGAGGATACCTCTCTGAAAAATCTGGCAAACGAAGTGAAATTTGGTGATTTCGTTTCTATTCTCAGATTTTTCTGACTCACACCGTGGTGATTATAAGGCAGCACGACCCCACATCACGTAATAATGTGACAAGGTACCTCTTCGTTCTCAAGTTTGTCTGTGGAATAATCTCTGTATTGTTTTGTTTGTTCTTTCGAGAAAGAAGTATGACGTTTTGATGGATGATAGATGTAGATTCGTTGTAAACAGGAAGAGTCCAGCTGACAGGGGAAGAAGGGGGGCGTGATTGTTAGGTAGCCTTCGGGTGAATGCAGAAATTAAATCATCAAAAGCAAAGGAGATGGTGACGCAAATGTTGAAAATGAGGGGGTGGGGTTACCCAATGACAGCGAATTAGTGTAAACAATCCACCTGTACTGAAAACCGACCATGGCACAACAAATTCTAACATAATCACTTAGAAGGGGAGGGGCGCCCTTTGTTTTACATACACCGGAAATTTAAGATTATTTCATAGGAAAAAAAATGAATGAAGGGTACTATCTATAACGTAGCGAGGGACAAAAAAAAAAGGGGGGGAGGTTAAATAATTTCAACAAAAATAAACATCAAGAGAAGAGAGATGGAGGGGAATAGATCATCAAAATTTTAGATATACAATAAAAGAACCAGAATATGAATACGTTTTATTCATATTTGTCATTGTGATTACAGTATAGTACAAGTTAGTAAACGGCATTTTATTTTCTTATTCTTTTAATGTTTAAAATTTTGAAGGCCTATATTTAAATATTGTTGTCCATATACTTATTAGGGTACATGCAGGTAATATGGGCCACCTGAAGCAAATCATGTCGTGACCGTCGACCGGTGACCGATGTGAGCACCATAATGTTGTTCATAATGAACTGTATACGAAAATATGTCGTCGTGAGAGCATCTGATGCCGAAATTTCTCTGAGAAAATTGCTGAAAACCAACATGGTAGGTAAAACTTATGGCATTTATTTACCCTGATATAAATTTTGATATTTCACAAAATGTGATGGTGAAAGAGTGTTTGAGGGGGTAACCTCAATTGTTTTGTATATTTAGTAAGCTTATGGTTTCATTTTGATCATACTAGCGTGTACAGGTCAATTTGTTTTAGTGAAGGGGTGCAACGTGGCACTGAATGCTTCCCTGACACAGCAACATTAGTGCAGGTAATATGGGCCATCCAAAAAATCATTAGAGAATTTTAAAACTAAGACTAAAATGAATATCAAATGTCACTGTTACCACATATTCTGTTGAAATAGTGAAATAAAAGAGATTTCCTTTTGAAAAGTATTTAAAGCTTAATTCTCAGTATTTCCCAAAGAGGAGGAAAATCAAGCATCATGAACTATAACAAGATTTAGGTGACCAAACCATTGTCGGAAGAAGGAAGAGGTGATGGCAATTATCCCTATAAATCTCGGTTCTGGAATGAAACGGGAAATCTCTATTTTATTTCGGAACTCATTAGACCTACAGATGCTGGATTCGAGCCAGCTTTCAGGCGTCTTTATCCAAAAATCGTAAAACCATCAAATCTTGAGAAAAGAGTTTAGTGTAGCAAATGAATAAAGTCAAGTCATTGACACTGAATTTATATAAGTTTAAGAATTAATAGGCGATTGGATTCGTTAGATGTAGATAATGAGGAGAGGAAAATAAATCGATAAGTTATCTATTGTAATGATCTATTTTTAAATACTTGGCATAACGTAATATAAATGTAAGAGTACATTGAAAATGTACAATCAATATAAATCGTTAGTAACAGAGAAGGAGATAGAGAGAGGAGAAAAGGGCGAGGGAGGGGATGTGTGCGTATAATGTGTGCGTATAATGTGTGCGTGAGTGTGTGTGTGTGCGTATGTGTGCTAAATATTCATCCTCATTCGTCCCAAAATTATTTATATATCATAGATATTACAATATAGTATTATTATTATTTAAATATAATCAAACTGATGAAATGCTACGTCTGTTATCTATCGCGAAATTGAATATAATTATCAGCCTCATTGCTAAGTTTGAAAACTAGATTGCATTTTTAAAGATCTACTCCTGAAACACGTGCAATATTACCTGATTATGAATTTTAACGACCATTGTATCAGACAGTATTACTAAATGGTTCGAATAGGCCATGGTCACTTCAATAAAGATATTTATCACCTTCAAGACATTACTATGAAAAGTGTAATTGAACTCTGTATTTTGAATTATGTGGGTATTAATTTCTTATCTGATCATCAGTACATCATTGGTACTCATTGAATTCATTTATTAGTTAGCTAGGTGTTTTAGAGTTAGGAGTATAAGAGATATATGTTTATACGGTTATGTTTATGTGACGTTATTTAAAATTAGATGTTGCGTTGGCTTATGAAGTTACATTTCTCTGTATCTTTATATGTTTGGTAATAGATAAAAGAATAATACTTTCATCGGTTAACTTAGGAAGAAAGAGAAGATGGGCACAATAGATATATCGTCTCCTATACAAACAAAAATTGAAAAAATATATCATTTGTATAACTTGAAATGATAACACAATTTCTAGGTTTCTCTTCATTTACCTCAAGATAAAAACAAATATTTAAACGTAGTATCGATTTCTGGTAAAATTGGATTCCAAAGAATATTTCAAATACTGTTACATCGCGAAGTAATACTGTTACATCGCGAAGTATGTATGGGCCCTATTATCGTTCACAAATATTAGCATTGTTTTATTTTTCCGAAAAGCAAGTATGCTCTAATATCAAACCATTATTTGTGTGGAACATTTTCATCGCCAAATTAACACTCGTCAGTTCATATTATTTTCTCCATTCCATTTCGGGACAGCGTGCATTACAAGAATTGAGATTGGAAGATTTCCATGTCATTAAAGTTTTGATAATCATCCAAGAATTCTAATGAAAGAATGGATGTCATTTTTGTGTTTTCCCCCTCCAATTACAATAAATCTGACGTTCCGTGTGATAATATACACGACATTGAAGTGTGATTGGTGGATAGAACAGTGCTGATTGTAAATCAGATTACATTTTTTTTTTCTCCTTTCTTTTCTTTTTTTTTTTTTTTTTTTGTGAGGGAAAATGTTTGACTCTCTATCTGTGTGTGTGTATCTGTCTGTCTCGTTCATTCTCTCTCTCTCTCTCTTGCCCCTTTCTATCTCTCTCTCTCTCTCTCTCTCTCTTGCCCCTTTCTATCTCTCTCTCTCTCTCTCTCTCTCTTACAACACACTGTATCTTTACATATTTTCTCTTAGTTATTATGTGATATATCTTATTTCTCATAAACTGTGTTTTTTTATCTTCATAGTTCTATAATCATTTTTATCACATTTTGTTATGAACATCAATCATGCTTTTTTATCGTATTATTCACCCTCTCTTCTTATTTTTAACCCCTCCCCCAACATATCCAGCACTTTTTATCCAAACCGTATACATATTTGTGTCCAGTAGTGCATCCAGGGACGTAACAGGCGTGCAGCCCCGCCCCATTATTTTTTCTCAGAATTCAGCATAGATGTTAATGTCAAAAATTTCGACTGAAACCAAACCTCTAACTTTCCAAATTTGCCAGCTGCTTCACCCTCCCCATTCTAACCTGTGACCTAAACATTAAAACATGGACGCTACCACAAATATTAACCATAAACATAATAAAGGGAATGAACCACAACATTAGGTTATGGAAGTGATTACATCATCTCTTTAATGTTTTCTTTCCCGGCTGTGCAAAATCCTTCTTAATGTACCAAGCAGACAAACATTTCCCCCTTTTAAAGGTATATTAGAAAAGTTAAATGTGTATAAAATTGGTTTTCTAATATGTCACTTTCCATTTTCATACATTAATGAAGGCAATCAACAAACGTTTGCTGAGAAGATCTTGTATTTTTCGATGGGGAAAATTCAAATGAATTTTGGAGATGTTATCGGGTGCCGTGATATTCGGTCACAAGTGAATTAAAAAAAAAAAAAAAAATTATATGAATGTGTTTAGCTAATATTTCACACATGAGGTTCATTGATGAAGATAAATGTAAAAGTAAAAGAAACACTCAGAATTTTAAAAGGATAACGCTGCATTTATGAGTAACAAATTTTGTCCGACCGGACGGGTATATCCGACTATATTAGTTTTATGATAGCTTCCAAACCTTTTTGACGAAAATGGATAATGGATTTAGTCTTAAATCATCTTGATTTTCACCAAATGCGTTTTTATTTTTTGTGGTGATTCAAAAATCAGATTTCTATAGAAATTGTATTTGTATTCATAACACTGGACTAATGCCATGCCCCTTTTTATTGGTGACAAATAAATATTAATTGGTGCCATTCGTCTGGTAATTATGCCCACGTCAGGCCCCTCGATCAGATAATTCAGTTCTATCTTCACTTTCAATCGTGAACTCATCGTTTATAGAGAAGTTGGGCCTCAATGTTTCATTTAAAGTGTGTTGTCTTTCACAAATACCAGAAATGACTCATTTTTCTTTCTTAATGACGTGAATAGTGATGCAGTCTTTGTTTGCATTGTGACTAATTCTTTCACCCCCAAAATGATAGGAGATGGAAACTAAAGAAATAGTATTTTCAATAACCGAATCTGGGTTTAGATCATGTGTCGTATAATTTTGATGGAATAATCATCTCTATTATTTGTAAAACCGATGTACAAAGAATTTCCAAATGGACAATAAATATTCAATTCAATTCAATCTCCATCTGTCTTCATGTGAATTTTAATTCTTAAATCGAATCTTTAGCGTGTAAAAGTTAGTTCACTATAAATCGTTTAAAGCTAAGTAGTTAGGAGAATAGCAGGGGAAAGTTTACAAATCACAGCAGAATGACTCAGTATCATTATACCGCAGCGCAAGATCAACCCCCCCCCCTCCCCGTAGCCAAAAAAAAAAAAAAAAAAAAAAAAAAGGGAAAATGGGACAAGCGGGCCGTTTGACCCTTCAACCTTATCCCTATGGCTGACGCAAGATGGCCTCTTTGATGACCGAAGACCCCCCAAAAAATGAAAAATTTTGATTGTTATATACCTTTTGGTTCGCCCGATGTAACGAAAATTTTTTTTGGTGTACCAAAATCTGAAATTTAAAGTTTGGGCCCCCCTGTAATGAAATCCTGGATCCGCCACTGTACCGTAGTATATAATTCATGCAATTATAATATTCACCATCCCTCTCTTTAGCTATCTTTCTCTGTTTCTATTTCTTTGTTGTTTCTCATCAAAGCTGGTTCAGCAACTGGATGATGGTTTGATGTATCTTCTGTATCTTTGTCTCTTTGTCTTTTATCTCAGTTTTTGTTGTGTTTGTTTGTTTTTGTTTTTTGCTCTCTCTCTCTCTCTTTATTTTTCAATATGCTTTCTTATATTGCTCCAATACCTTCTCGGTTATATTAAAGTTACATCGAAATAGTCATATAGATATAACTAGATCGCCGTGAACACTTTATAAGTAGCCGCGGAGAACCTGTAGCAAGAGATTGTCTACAGGGAAAGATGGTATGACCGTTCTTTGAATCTGGCAGAAATACTTTCAAAATTATATGAAAAAGATGAAAATGTAGGCCAATATTACGTACTAAATGTATATTTATTTTATTTTTGAAGAGGCATAATATACACGCTTATAATTTTATTGGAAATAAAAATGTGTGCTTATCTTTAATGTAACATGCTATTGCATTTTATTGTGTTATATTCAATATTCTCATTAAAATTTGTAATATCACTTGAAATTATCTATATTTAAAAAAATGGATAAGCACTAAACGTGTTGTACCTGAATTTTTTGAACCTCGAATTATTCATGCAATTCACGTACAAGATTCGTAGCATTTGTGAAACACAAAACTAATTCATAATTCAATAAGTATAGATACAGTTGTCTGTGATTGAATCAAACATTATTCATCTAACTGAAGTTTAGCGCGGCCTTTGAGGCGGTTTTACGGCTAAGCTCTCATTTCCTCACAAAAAGAGATCATTTTCATTCTGCCAATGCACATCGCCAATGATAATCATCTTCTATGAGCATTTGTTCTTGTCTGTCTTCTTGTGAAGGAAGTCGGCTATTATGATAAGAAAACGAAGTTATATCGAGAGAATTGGTAGGTTCATTCTTTAAGTCTGTTCTCTTATATGCGCAATGCATTGAATGGATCTTAAGTAAGGCGCCAAATTGCAGAAGAGCCACTTGAAGACGCTGTTAAACCGAATGATATACAATTCAGATCGTCTAGACGGCAACTTATCGAGTTATTTGGGAATAGAGATCAGGGCGGCTGAAGCGATATAGGTGTACAAATTATTAACATCGAGGGACTCTTACCCATGACACATTGATAGTGTTAATCGAGGTAGTATATTGTTCTAAATCCACAATTTGTGTGACCTAGTAATTTTCTGGTCTCTGTCCCTGAGGAGAAAATGATCCAAGGTCACATTATGACAAGTGTCATTAAAAGTGGCTCAATTGTCACATTTATTGGCGCGTGTTATCTTCAAAACCCTTGAAACCCCTTTTGCATATACCTTGGTAACTCCGATGAGACCGACAACAAACCGACCTCTTGGTCGTGAGTCGGTATAACCAAACTGTTTATACCCGCCTGTCTCTTCTTTGTAGAAAGCTCTAACGAAACCAATGTTCAAGGACGTCTTCCTTCATTTTCTAGCGTGAACCCTTCGTACAAGTTCAACCGGGGGTCTGTCGTTCTATTTAAAATAATCATTTTTCTTTCCCCAAAACAGCCCCTCAACTTAATTGTGTCTCATTACCCACCACCCCCCCCCCGCCCCGCCCCCATTTCCAATCTGTTTTAATTACCAAAACTTTAAAGGGGAAGTTCACCCTGGAATTTTATTGGTCTTAAAAAATGCAGAAAAATAAAAGAAAATTATGAGTGAAGGTTTGGGGTAAATCGACCAAAATATGATGAAGTTATGAATATTCAAAGTTTTGATTCTGTGACGTCACATGCGAGCAGATCTCCCATGTGTTATATAGTGTAAATTCCATAAAATGTCATTTTTTTCAGAAGAAAATAATCATGTCACCTGTGCGGTCGATATACCATTAAAAATATGTTCATATACATGACTATATCAAATTGACCCATTCCTTTATCAAGAACCTTGACAAAAAGACAATTTTATGGAATTTACATACACAACCAATGGGAGAGCTGCTCGCACGTGACGTCACAGAATCAAAACTTTAAATATTCATAACTTCGCTATTTTTTGGTCGATTTTCTTCAAACTTTTACTAATATTTTTTAATTATTTGTCTTCATTTTTTAAGACCAATAAAATTCCAGGGTGAACTTCCCCTTTAAGACATCAGACAGACGTATGACATGGCATGTGGATCACAGAATTACATGGCGGGGGCTATATGGAGGTGCAGCCCCTTGTGATTTTTAAAAATATAAAACTTCAAAGTCCCATCATTATCTGTGCAACAAAAAAATAAAAGTTTATTAACGAAATTACACTAAAAATATACCAGCTTTAGAAAAAAAAAAAAAAAAAAAAAAAAAAAAAAAAGCAAAATGTTATGCGCTTTCTAACCTTACTCGAATAGAAATTTCGACAAAAGTGAATGTACGAGGTATTTACACTTAACTTCCGTCTTTGGAACTTAAAAGTCACCAAAGTATCACAAAAAGTACATTGACCTTCTTTTCACTCTGCAAAATCTGTACGTGCAAGTGGTATATGCTTTGTACTTTCGAGTCAGTTAGTACATGTTTCAAACTGATTCTTATTTCTTTGTTTTAACAATTCTTTTAATTAGCAGCTCGTGATTGGATGATGAGCGGGGTAAACTTTCGGCCTGAGGCGGCCCAGGTGGGGTAAGAAATTCGGGAGTTCCGTTGGGTTGTGTTCGGCTTTCCTTGTTCTAGTTAATTAAATCGCTACATTTGTTGCCTGTAATATACTTCACGGTGAATTGCGAAGGATATTCTTAGTTTCCGCCCTCATAATTTTTGTTGGTTTTTACAAGGTTGTCTGCCATCACGTTTAACGACCGAATTTTTAGTTCATTGTTACTGCCATGTGCACCACTTTATCGTGCTTTTATGAACATATTTTGTTACAGAAGTTAAAACTAGGTTAGCCGTTTTACATTTAAAATTGACCTAGAAAACGGAGATAACTACAAGCATAAGAACTGTTTCTAATATCAAGGTATATGTCAGTTATAAAGTGTTAATTATTGTATAATTATTGCCTCTTTTGATATTTTAAATCTCTTGTAAACTCCACAATCACAACATTTAGCTCCCATCTTTAACAGTTCAAACATAAGAAAAGGAAAAAAGAAAAAAAAAAAAAAAAACGTTCTACCATTTCAGTTTATTATTAAAAAAAATTAAAAATTAAAAATTAAAAAATTAAAAAACCGCTCAGCAAAGAAAACGCAAATATTATTTAGTCTTCTCTTGTACAGAACATACAGACTGTATTTTTTAAATGGTACTATCGGGGAAAGGTTTTTTCTCGCTTTTACATTTTATTTTATATAATTTGCTTCTGTAAAACAAACTTTCATGCTAGATTTTGTACGACGAGAAGGGAATCGAAATTACACAAATCTATTGTTCCAGAGCGCCGAGTTCAGGACCATAATGTGCGAAACCTATATATAATTGAAAAGCATGCATCAAACAAATTTTTCTTGATTGTAGAAAACTGGACATATCTCAAGATCTAGAGCATCAAATGATTTTTTTTTTTAATGCAGAAGAAAGCCTAATTTTCCTGCTTTATGGACATATCAAACGCTACTAGATTGTGATTAATATTCATACTATAAAAGATATTTTCCACTAAATTGTCTTGTACCATTTAATTTGATACAGACTGTATAACTCCACCTATACTCAACGCAACAAGTGAGTGTCATACCGAGTTCATCCTGCTATTAATCAATCATGTTCAATGCCATATTTTTGCCTGGTAGTGTTAAGAGTTCACCTACTCTTTATACTGTGTTCTTGGAAGAAATATGAGGGTCAAATAATAAGTATCATATTCCTACAATCAAGATGTCTTTGCCTTTATACCAGGAAATACTAAAACACGTGTAATCTTTTCTCGTGTAAGAAGATTATGAAACCAAGGAGATTCTAAAACTCCTTGATTAAAATATAAAGGTACGAGAGAATTAGTGATTAAACCAATACCGTATATGGATGCAGAAAGAATCCATCATGCCAACCAATGACGGAAATAAGAACAATAAATAAGTGAATTATTTAAATAGAGAGTGTATAGCCAATTTTGTTAATATATTTTTGGTCAAAAAGAGATGCGTTGAAATATTAGCAATGTAACCTTATTTATCGTGTGAAGACAGAAACATTATATGAATATTGTTTTTCCCCATTCTCTGATTTGATCTATCTTGTGCCTTCGAAGCTCTATCAGTCTGGATCATTCTAAGTGTATTTTACAAGTTGCTTATTAGAGTGTTAAAGAAATATAAATAACGACTTAAAACTCATATAGTGTTGTTGCAATAATAGCAACTTCTTTTAAGTGAAACCGTCCAAACAAAACTGGATCTTTCTCTTTCACCATTATTTTGCTTCCCAAATATGGCTTACATAGTATAACCTTCAGCGATGATAGAAACATAAAAATCTGCATAATTTATAGTGAACATGAATAATGACGGTTGAACTTCAAATGTAATTCAGTGAATAGACCATGTAGACTGCTACCCTGAAAATCAAGGGTTGGGTCAACGGTTCACTTATTTTTCAAATGTCATGTGGAAAGAGAGTCGGAAGCCAGTATAAGAGTTTCAAATCATTACCAGCCCAAAGGACCTCTTTACCCCTCCTCTCGCAACACCAGGATATTACAGTATAGATTCGTGTATCAGTCAGTTTAGGGTAGGTAGATATTTGAGTGATTGGACATATGGGCACGTGTGTGTACTTTGAGGTTATTTTAAGTGCTGTCGATTTTTATTAGAAGACTTAGCCACTTAAAGCGCTTAATTTCTTTAAAATTTGATGCGGGAAATAAGTGACATTACAGAAAGAGAGATGTCACAATTCTCTCCTTCTCTCTCCTTCTCTCTTCTCCTCTCTCTCTCTCTCTCTCTCTCTCTCTTCTCACAAAATACACACACACACGCACACGCACACACACGCACACACAAACACACACACAAACACACACACACACACACACACACACACTCTTCTCTCTACCCCTCTTTCTCGCTTCATGCTTATTTCGTTCTCTTTGTTCGCCTTTCTATGCTCTCTCCTTCTCTCTTTTTGTTCCTACTTCAATCTTTCTATTATCTTTTATCTCTCTCTTTCCATCTCTTTCTTCCTCTCTACAAATTACCTTTTCATTGTCTTTGACCCTCTCTCTCTCTCTCTCTCTTTCAATTTTCTTCCCCTCTCTTTCTCAAAACACTCCTTGCATCCCTTCTCCCTCAACTTTCTGATCTCTTTTGATTCTTCTCTCTCCCTCTTTCCCCACCTCTTCCATCCCCTCTTGCTTTCTGATCTCATCTCTCAATTTCGCTATCCTCTCAACCCTTTCCTTGCTCGTTCTTTGGTTCTTCTTTTCCTGTATAAACTATTAAAAAAAACTATGATATCTCCAATCATCATCATATCATTATCAATCATTGTCCATTCCTATATTTACCTTTTCTATCATCGTCTTTAGTATCTCCCGCTTTAATGACTTATCTATGGGATCTTGTCATAATACGGAAGCAAAGTTGTTGGGTTGAGAAGGAAATAATATTTTTTAATAATATATATACAAATGGGAGTTTTGATAATCATCAATCTGTCCGGTTAAGTTCTGCATTTTACATGGAATCCAGAAACTTTTAAGCTCTGCGGGAAACAAATATAACACCATTTTCTGGCACAATTTCAAATGAATGCTCTCCACCTATCTTCAAGCCAAGTTCAAGTTGTCGACGGGTCATAAGGGACCAATGTTCGGTTCAGCTACGGTCATTACTGTTTAGCAAGTGCGTATATCCCTTAATATTCCTTCCCTCCTTTTTGTTTAAAGCCTTAAAGCATTTATGCTTTAAGGCTTTCCTCCTTTATGCTTGTATGATCAAAGTTGCTTATTATTATAAAACTCATGCTTTCTCCAAATCATGAAAAAAAAAATTTGTTTCTTGGATTATGTGTAAATATGTGCATAAAACCTTTAGCAGATTGGGTTATCGAGATTAAAGAGTTTAAACGATATGTGCAATATCAAGACTTTTATCAGTTCCATCAAAATTTCTATCGTTTCTATCACATCGCATTATTATTAATGATGATTTTTCGTGTTTTCTACTGCTTCATCTACTACTAGCACCCTGTTAAGCACTTTCATAAAGTATATCATACAAATCTGTTGAAATATATAATGACGGCCTCTGTTACATTAATTTCATTATTTTCTATACAGGATATTTTATATAACATTTTTCCTGCCCCCCTTTTTTTTTTAATCACATCCTGCGTGGTTATGTATCCAATTTAAATTTATGAATTTATAATTTAAAAACAAATTCCTTTACATCTTTTATGCAAATCAAACCATGTAGATATAACGAATCTGCCCACCCGTACCCACTTTGGTGCCCTTTGATTATCTCCGAATGATAAATACACCTGCCTGCACACAATAAATAAATTTAGCCCTCCTATTTGTGTACAAGACAAAATATATACTAACTTTTTGCACCTGTAATTTTATTTGGCGCCCCTCTACCATACAGCACCGCCAGCATTATGATATGAATCATGGACTTTCGCCCTTCATGTACCCCCTTCTCTTTCACCAACTACAATTCTCCTCATTACCAATATTATCATGAGGGTTTCCTAATGGTGCCCCACCAGTATAGTTATAACATTTGTGTTAAAAATTTTCAAGCTTTTTAATCGGTGCGGAAATCCATTCTATAAATCGCCCCGAATAAATCCGGACATAATATGGCCTTTATTTTAACATCGCTGTTCCGATCAGCATCCAGTCCGAATACATAACAATTATGATTAAAAGGTAATTTCAAACTTTAATGCTTTCAATATCCTGGTTATTGTTGATCTTCACATCTGACAAAATCAATCATGCAATTCTGTCCTAATTTGTTATAACCGTGATGACAAAACTTGCAAACATTTGCTGTAGCACGTCATTTTCATTTTTTTGTGTAATTCACGTAATTCATGGTGGATAGAATTTAGGTAATGTTATTAGTAACAGACAATGGGTTACTACAACTTGCCAACTATCATAATTAAATCGATATAAGAGAAATTGGCAAAAACACAGTTTTGTTGTACTTGTTAAAAAAAAGCTTTTACATTTTTTTTTTCTGTCTCACTAATGGCAGCAAACCAAATCCAAGAATTTCCCCAAAAGAAATAAAACATTTGACGACGCAGGGGAATCGAATCGAGCTGTTGCCTTGGATCGATTTGCTGGAGAAAAAAAAGAAACCAAAACAAAAATAAAACAACACAATATCGTCTGTTTAAAATGATGCATATATCATTTAAAATAAAGGCGATGTATAGAAGTAGTCATCCTAATCAGATAAGTATAAGACAGCAGCCTTCGACTCTGTTTCCCTTTACATTAAAATCATCATGATATAATTTTTTTTTTGTTGATTCACCTGCATAAAGATAAAAATGCTAAATTATTTTGTCTCCACCATGATACCATAATTATAATGTACTCTGCACATCACATACGGTTCCTATATTTAATTTCTTTATAAGGGCTTGGCGACGCAAGATGATAATTATTCAGATTGTATGAAATTTTCTCTGGTAATATGTGCTCCGTGGTTAAATCCAGACATTGAAAGAAGGAATATCTTCTGACCCTGTATCTAACAGTACTATACACCCGTAACACTAACCCTAAACGTAATCTAGAACCAGGCCCGTAACTAGGATTTTTACGGGAGGGTTCGAAATCTGCAAAAGGGGACAAAAAGGTACATCAATTTTTTTTTCACGTCACGCTACGCTGGCCGCGCGATAAGCGGGCGGGGGGGGGGAGGTGTTGAAAATTTTTCTGCCTTCGGCCGTCAATAAGAGTACATATATTAGCTATAGGGGTAGGCTAAGGTCGCTCGAATCGGTCCCAAAGTAATTGATAAGCAAAAATAAATAAATATATAAATAAATAAATAACGACATAAAAAAAAAAGGAAGATCGGTTCTTTACATGATATTCCCCCCTTTTTTTCTAGGTCAAGCGGACCCCTGCTGCAGCCCAGCGGCGCGGGGGGGGGGTCGTTTTGAACCCCCCCCCCTAGTGTACGGGCCTGTATAACTAATCGTGATCCAAATCTCGCACCCTCTACATTGTCGCCGAGCAATTGTCGGATCAATGGACATTTTAAGATCACGAAGACACGATGACTAGTTGCTTTTTTGTGTGAAATGATTCTCTTGAAAAAGCTCATCAGAAATTGAGAAATGAATGAGCAAGCATGGTGGTTTGACAGATATAAATTGAATGAGGACCAAAAGGATACTAGCTCATGCACTATTCATTGGAGTAGCTGCCCTTCGTTGCGTCCAATCAGACACAATCACGTTTAATCCTGATGACATCTTTGATCAGAGCTGATCAGACTATATCCGCCATTTTACTCTCGATGCACGTCTATTAGAGCCAAAAGGGCGTTAACTATTTCGTGCCATATAGAGCTGTGGAAATATACCATTTTTTTAAATCACGAAATTGCATTTTAATGGATTGTTCTACGGGTATGGCGTTGAAGAAAAGAAGAGTGTATACTTTTTTGTTGTATACTTGATAACGGTTTTTTTTTTTTTTTTTTTTTTTATATTATTTTTTTGGGGGGGTGTGAGGGGTGTGTATTTGTTGTAAAGTCAGTAGTGTTACGGGATATTTTACATAAATCACCATTAAGTGATAATATCAATCAATATAGATAAAGCAGCTTGAAGGCAACTCACATAATTTAATCCAAGATATTAATCAAGAGGCAAGTCAGATTTATAAAATCGTGTAGAATTAATAATGCATATTAGCAAAAGTGTCATTGGTAATTGGGATAATATCCCTCGAATGAGTAAGATCGAGTAAAAAGATACAATATCCACTATAATTTAAAAAACAAATAGTGATTATAGGGTCAATATTTAACCCTGACCCAGAGTTCCCAGTTCTGAGTAATTGGGCCTTACATGGCCATAATTGACGCAGTAAGTGAGTGAGCTATACATTCATGGCTGAGCGGGGATCGCAAAAATGACCCTTCTGACTGTACACGGTATAAATAGTCACACTTAAGATAATTTGAAATCGCTTTAACTGATTGTTTGAGTTTATTTATGTTATGTGATGTAGGAGACGTAATCCGTGCACTATAAGGGTAAGATATCCATGATAAAAATGAACATTGTCGGATATGTCATCTCCCATGTTTATTATAGCTATCATAAGGACCGGCTCAAACTTACAATGGCGGAAGTGTTGATGAATTTTGACTGAGTTGATTCGAATTGTTGATATTGATCTATATATTTGTCAAACGCGTATAATACAACAACATTCACATCAGCACTCTTGACCGCGAGTGATACCCCGTGAGAAAAGTCCACAGAGCTTTATTATACAACGGGGGATACCCTCTGAGTCATAACATAGTAATAGAAATGAATAAGTTTAATTATCAAGTAACAAATACGATAATGAGTTATACAAATGTATCATTGATAAGTTATTAAATACGTCCCATTGGACGTATTTTACCAGCAAACTATTTATAAACGTGTAATTTAACAGCTACAACCTAAACGAACGGTCCTTTAGGTTAAAAACCACATAAATTCTTTTGACTAAACAATATGTCATTCAGAACACGTAAGATTCATTTCATGGCCCTTCAATGAATAAGAGTGACGACTGACTTGACAACGCGATTCTAAGCCATAGTAATTACCTTTAATTATTTCCATGTTATTTCATTATTCTCCTCTCTCTGATTTGTGAACAGAATCTCGGATTTCATGAAGAATCAATCCCCAAGCCGCGGGGTTACCCCAGGGACCCTCAAGGGGGTAAGTCCAAGGGGGAAGGGGTGAAGCTGACATGAGCGAAATCCTATAGTTTTCCCCTCCGCTTTCTTTTTTTTTCCGACAGGGGATTTCTCCGACCGATTGTGTCTATCAAGGGACTTTAAAACGATTCAGACAAAGGTAGGAAGAGAACTAGGAAATAGAAGGATGAAGGAGAAAGGGAACGGCCATATGAGAGAGAGAGAGGGGGGAAGGGGGGGGGCAGGGAGAGGAAAGAGGGAGATGTAAGTGAAAGGGGAAGGGGTGAAACTGACATGAGCGAAATCCTACAGTTTTCCCCTCCGCTTTCTTTTTTTTTTCCGACAGTGGATTTCTCTGATCGATTGTGTATATCAAGGGAATTAAAAAATTTTAAACAAAGGTGGGAAGACAGGTAGGAAATAGAAGGGTGAGATATGAAGAAGAACGACCATAGGAGAAGAGAAGGGGTGGAGAGGGAGAGGGAGGAGGGAGATGTATAGTCAGATATTGTTTCCTTTAATTCCGACTGGGGCAGGGTTTATTCCTACATGTTGTCTACCCAGGGTCGAGCTGTATTATAGGAAACATCTTACAAAAGATCCACGCCCTTTCTGAACGAAAGACATTTTAAGATAACAAAAAATGGGACAGACCGTTGTTCTTAAGGTTCATTTTCCGAAGTTTCGATGTTCCGAAGATTCGTTTTTCGAAAATAAAATAGCGTTCGTTGTTCCCTGTTACGTCTATGGTTGTTCCAAAAGATCATTTGTCCGAAGGTTCGTTTGTCTAAAAGTGAAATAGTTTTCATTCGTCCGAAAATGAAATGAGATTCGTTGTTCCGAATGTTCATTTTGTTCAAAAATGAAATAGGGTTCATTGGTCCGAAAATTAAATAGGGTCCATTCGTCCAAAATTTCGAATGTTCCCTATTCAATTTTTGGACAAATAAACCTTCGGCTCAACAAGCTGTACCCCCAAAAGGTATGGCTAAAGGGTTGTGGCCTCTCCCTTTTGGGGATGATGGTTTCCATAAATCTGGCGAAGTATTTTGTACGACCATTCTTTTTAGATACATTTCAAAATGCTTCTGCAGCAAAATCAATTCGTAATAGTTCAGTCGGGTACGTCAATCACAATAGTAACACAGGTGATTTCATTAAAATTTCAGGAACAATTTGAAAGGAGAGAGATACTGTAAAATTGTTTTGTTGATTTACTTTTTAATCAAACAACGGAGAAACCTACGACCGGCACTTCAATTTCACAGGCTATGTGTAGCTGCTTAATAGATGCCAGTTAGCACATCTCTCTTGTTCATCTTAGCATAGCTGAGAACTGTAACAACTGACCCGTGTAAGCTTCCATACCCGGTCTCCCTACGCTGAGATAGAATTGTCACTATATTTATTACACGTTCACAGATTTTGAGGCGTTTTCTAGCGTGTAAACAACGCACTTATTCAAATAAGGTTCTGTTGCGCTGGCATTAGCACGTGAACGTTGGCGTCGTGTGGATGTTCGTTCCCTTGGTCGTTCTCTATTTCGGTCTCCCTCACCCGTTCTCTGTTCGTCCAAACAGCGTCTATCTATCTCTGGAAGTTTTTCTTTTTAAATTATGGTTTTATTACTATTTCTTTTCATTTTTTAATCTAATATCTTTGAATGCATCGATTTTTTTCCTCCTCGATTAAAATAAATATTTAAAAAAAATAATATAAAATATCTTCCTCATTTAATGTCGGGAAGGAGATTATGGATAATCAATCGACATGTAATTCGTATAACTTGTGGTCTCTGACTTTGAATCTTTATTTCATTTGGAATTAGCTATATTATATGATGTTAATTTTCAATAATAATTGAATGCTGGCGAGAGCCTTTCAGTGTCGCCTCACTAAGCTGGTAATAGTATTTAACATTAAAAGCCTTGTAAAACACCGAGTAGGAGTACAGTGTTAAAAGTGATAGCGTAAATGTATGCTCTATAATGCCATGAAGTATGTTTCGAAATGATTTTTTGTCAAAGTGGTTATTTCAATGTAATTTACGACAACGAAACCTTAATATTTTTGCTTAAGACAAAAATGATTGATGATGTATTTAGGAATAGTAATAAGCGATAGGGAGAACTGGGAAGACAAAAGGAAAGAGAGGTAAAAAGAGAATGAAAACAAAGAATTGAAACCACAGAAGAGAGACGAGAGAGAGGAGAGAGAGAGAAGAGAGAGAGAGAGAGAGAGAGGGGGGAGAGAGAGAAAGAGCTAGAGGATAACGAATGAATATACAGATAATGGGAGACTGAAAGATGAAAATAGAAAAAGAACAACAAAGAACATCATTGAGAAATTTGAATTCTGACTCAAAGAGTTTTAAATAGACCAAAGTCGTTTGCAACATAACAATTTCTTCACTCTTTTTTTTTTTTTTGGGGGGGGGGGGGATTGGGAAGGTTGTGGGAAGCCTTTGTTTATCTCAAATTTAACTGGGCACACAATTTGTTTATTCATTGATCAGTATTTATTGTATTGGCATGTTTAAAAGTGTTGAACAGTCAAGCATTCTGGATAACTGCATAAATAACATTTTGTTTCCCTTTTTTGTTCTGTTTTTCCTCGTATCAAGACAATTTACCCGCCCGGACAACTTACCCCCCGGACAACTACTCCCGGACAATTACCCCCCGATGGACAATTACCCCACGACAATTACCCCCGGACAATTACCCCTTCCCGAGGACAATACCCCCCGGTACAATACCCCCTGAGGACAATTACCCCCTGAGGACAATTACCCCCCGGACAATTACCCCCGGAACAATACCCCAGACAATTAACCCCGACAATTACCCCACGGACGATATACCCGGACAATTACCCCACATTTGCCCCCCAGACAATTACCCCCGCAATTAACCTCCAGACAATTACCCCATGAGGACAATTACCCACACACCGAAGACAATTACCCCGGACATTACCCCCGGACAATTACCCCTCACAGGCATTGATGTTGGAATCAAGCGGCGCCCATTGTGAGTCCTCGCCTGGTGTCGCCAATTTTCGAATATTTTTACTTGATCTTATCTTAATGGCTTTCTCTTTTATAATTTATCTTTACTCTTTTCTCTATCTCTGCCTCTCTGCTCTCTCTCACACACACACACTTTCTTATTTTTCTTTTTTTTTCCTTTTTTTGCTTCCTTTCCTTTAATAATAATTTTAATAATAATATCAATATTAAGCATTTATAAATGCGGCCGGCTAATCTAGTAAACTATTTCAGTGGCCGCAGCTAATATTATTACTCCGGCTAATAGCCAATAGCTGCCCTTAAAAGGGCGCTTTAGCCATTCGAGGAATTTCTTCTACCGGTACCCCATTTCCTACTAGGTCAGTCTGGCAATTGCAGATTAATAATCTTGCCAAAGACATTAGTGGAATGGACGGGATTCGAACCGCGTACCTTGTGATCGTCAAGTCCGCCGACCTTATCCATTCCGACACACCAACCTCCCCCCTCCTTCCTTTTTGTTTTGTTTAGCGGCGCCATTCTGCGCATGAAAAAATTGGGAGGGGCGGCTTGCACCCCAAGCCCCTGTTGGATACACATATATATCATCAGAAAATATGTAAACTGGCCCTCTATTCCAACGATAGATTCAGCAAAATACGTGGTCCGAAACTCATGGTTTCTGATTGGGCGGTCATGCTGGCCATAACGAAAACTTATGTAATGATATTTAATTTTTACGATTTAAACCGTATTTTTACATAAATTGATTATTAAGCCTTTAGTTAATATTTTTCACTTAATTTGTTAATGTTAATTGGAGTTATTAATTATGACCTTTATTTGCCGCCCTTAGAAACCATGGGTTCAGACCAAGGTTTATCCATTTTTTCGTGAAATTAGACAAAATAATTAAAATCATATCAGATCTGGAATCAGAGAAGGAAATCAGAGGATTATTCAAACATGTGTGATTATTTATGTTGATTTGTGTCTTTCATGAATGTTCAGAATTGTTGTCTCTATGAAATAAAAGGTAATATGAGGGGCCGTTTACATATTTTTCTGATGCATAATAATGAGTATCTCAACGGGGGGGGGGGGGGCTTGGGCTAAGCCCGCCCCCATTTTTTTCATGGCGGCAGATGGTGAGAGGGGGGGGAGAAAAGAAGCAAGGAAAAGAAGAAATGAGAGAGAGCAAAGAGAAAGAGAAATATGAAAGAGAAAGAGATGATTATTATGATAAAACCAAGTGAAAATAATTAGAAAACCTGGACAGCGGGCGAGACGCCACAATGGGGCGCCGCTTGATCCAACACACATGCTGTGAGGGGGGTAATTTTGTCGGGGGGTAAGTTTGTCGGTGTAAACTCTTCCGGGGGGGGTTAATTGCTCCGGGGAGTAATTGTCCTTCTGCGGGGGTAATTGTCCTCAAGGGTTTAATCTGTCCCGGGGGGTAATTGTCCTCGGGGGGTAAATTGTCTGGGGGTAAATGTCCGGGGTAATTGTCCTAGGTGGGGTAATTGTCCGGGGGTAATTTGTCCGGGGGTAATTGTCCGGGGGGGTAATTGTCCGGGGGTAAATTTGTCCTAGGGGGGGTAATTGTCCGGGGGGTAATTGTCGGGGCATATAAAACGTTGGGGTTATTTCGTAGGAAAACCATTTTCACGCCCACCGATTGTCAATGGAAGGAATGCCGCGAAAAACGGGAAGTTTTGTTGAATATACTGGAAATAAAAAAATCGAGAAGATCATTTATTAGTTACACAGGTTTTATGAGGGTTAATGTATATAAAACAAGAATAAAACCTTGGGAAGAATATTTTTTTACCCTAACCCGCGGGGTTTTGACTTTAAAATCTCCCATTTTTCAGTTTTGGGGTCGTTTTTCTGTGTGAAAATGAATATTTTGGTCAAACAGCAGTCACTAAAGCTATTCTGTAAAATCAGCAGCCGCATCGATTCCTAGTTACGCTGAGTGAATAAATATATTAATTTCTTTCCAATGATTTTAACTTCTTTGTGATTGGTCAATATTTTCCCCCTGCCGTTTTTGATATCATAGAAAAAAATATCATGATAAATCTTCGATCCTGATATGCACAGCTGCACTCGTCCTTTTACACGGTCTTTATTCAGAGGCATTGTGTTATCGCGATATCGACGGTCAGACGTAGAGAGAGTCTATACCAGTACACACATTTCGTAAGATTCTTTCCTGGTCGTTAGTGGCCTGTAAGTGGAACTGCTGCGTGTTTGGTATAAGAATAACACTGTCCTTTTTTTGATTGTTCACGTTTTCATATGGTAATTGTCCTCGGGGGTAATTGTTCCTCGACGGGGTAATTGGTCCTCGGGGGTATTGTCCTCGGGGGTAATTGGTGCCTCGGGGTAATTGTCCGGGGGGTAATTGTACTCGGAGGGGTAATTGTCCTCCGGGGGTAATTGTCCGGGTAATTGTCCTAGGGGGGATAACTTGTCCGGGGGTAAGTTGTCCCGGGGGGTAATTGGTCCGGGGGTAATTGTCTCGGGGGTAATTGTCCTCGGGGGGTATTGTCCCGGGGGTAATTGTCCGGGGGGTATTGTCCCTTCTAGGGGTAATTGTCCTCGAGGGGTAATTGTCCTCGGGGGGTAATTGTCCTGGGGGGTATTTGTCCTCGGGGTAATTGTCCGGGGGGTAAATTGTCCTCGGGGGTAATTGTCCTCGGGGGGTAATGTCCCGGCGGGTAATTGTCCTAGAGGGGTAATATGTCCGTGGGGTAATCTGGTCCGGGGGGTAATTTGTCCGGGGGTAATTGTCCTCGGGGGGTATTGTCCTCGGGGGGTAATTGTCCGGGGGGTAATTGTCCGGTGGGGTAATTTCTCGGGGGGGGGTAAATTGTCCGGGGGGTAATTGTTCCAGGGGTAATTGTCCTAGAACGTTTTCCTTATTAGCTCTGAGGTTCATACCCCCTCATAATTATGATTTTTTTTTTTTTTTTTTTTTTTTTTTTTCTTCTTCTTTTTTTTGGGAAACTTAATTGATTTTCAAATAAAATTTATGGGTGAAAAAATCAGCTTGCGCTTTCATTAACTCAAGAAGAACTTAATAAAATAGACGGGCTTTGTTTCATATTAAGAATGAAATATACTTTTTTAAATTCTCAACCCTAATCAAGACGAAGGGGTGTCGGGCCAAATGTCCCCTACCATACTCTGCTACACTACATCTTTACATCAATAGCAATATGAGGGTTGTTATAAATGGGTATCTGGTTTCTTGAGATAGAAACATTGCATTTCTAACTACACTGTTGGTCAAAAAGGTTGATTTTTTAAAATTAATCCAGGCACAATAAATAAATTTTGAACCTGGTTTTATTTTTTATTTATTTATTTTTTTTAATGTTGGATTTTTCCTAAACCATGACGGGTATTGAATAATTAAAAGTACTTCATCTATCACAAACCATTTCTGGCAACTTTTATTGCTTAGCAAACCCCCTCGGTGCTATCCCTGAAACGCCTTTTGAGGTGTAGGGTCTGCTATTTGTCTTTAAATACTAGGTTTAAAACATGGTATTCCTTGTCTAAGTGAGGGGTTGAATTAAAAAGTGTGACTGTAAAAAAAAAAAATAATACAAATAAAAAATTCTAACCGTTATGGTAAAAAAAACAGAGAGAAAAAACCCTTTACAATCAATTATTATTATTTCTTCAATTTGCAATTTGTTTTTTTTTCCGTCTAAGAAATAACATAACGCAGTTAGTGGATTCCAGGATTTTTGAAATACGAGTGGTGATCCCGAAAATTTAGAGGGGAAAAAATAGTTTGGCGGCGAAATTTTTCATTTTAACATATACAGTCAATCATTTTTTTTTTTAAATCATAGCAGGGGTGGCGGGTCTCCTGCGCCCACGTCTGGATCCGCCACTGCCAGGTTCCCGGGGAGAGTTGAGAGGGGACAAACAAATTCAAGAAATTTAAGCTGGACAAAAATGAATGTGGCTAGAGCAACAAAAAAAAAAAAGCAAACAAACAAACAATTAGTAATAATATAATAAGTAATAATAAATAAACAATAATATATAATAAATAATAATAATATCCAAGCTTAATGAACATCAGTGGTAAATTCTGCTGGTGTTCTTGTTAAACTTCGTATTTTAAGGTAATAATGATAAAAAAAATTAAGTGATAGAAAAATATAGAAATTCAAAATTTTGTTAACAATTAAAAGTTTTTAGATACGTTTTATAACTTGGTATTCACAGAAAACTAATTACATGTATAATTTCATAGTAGAAAATGATTACTTCATTATACCGAATAGTTACTTTACATGTATAAATAGCAACTTAAACAGGAGGGCAAACTACTGAGCACAAAACAAAATAAGCTTTAATATTTTATTCAATAAACAAACAACAAAGCGCCCCCAAATTTGGTAGACCAAAGGCAATTGAGGTAAGAAAAAACATAACGCCCCCCATTTTGGTGACACGAGGAAATTGAGTTAAAAAACATATCACATTACAAACAAAAGTTCTGCGTTGGTTGGACGCATACGCAAACTTGAACGCGGAAGGAAAACGTCCACCAACCGCTAGAAACGATAGGGGTAGCGAATGCCCAACGCTTTCAAAGCGTCTTTATTAGAACGCTGTTACGGCATTGTGGAAAAATTTTTGAACATGTTCAAGGAATCTAAAAATTGACCCAGCGTTTATCCTCTTGAGCGTATTTAGGACATGAGTCAATTTCCGAGTGAAAATCGTGCACGCTAAGACACACGTTAGACCTGATCAGGTGCTCTACATTGTAGTGGTGGAAGGGCGACCTTTAAAAAGCTGGAACATAATTTAGCGGGTTGGACATACCCCTGCTGGCAAGGACAAAGTGTCCACAATGTGTTTTACTGATGAAGGTCGAGGAGACTATTGTTTAAAATGCCAAAATTCAACAGTGTGGTGAGAATTTCACCAGCTGTGATATAGTTTTCACACATAGTGTCACATGTTGGTATTTGTTTTCACACTTGAATTTCCCTCACAGTGTGATATGTGGTTTCAAGTCATGTTAAAAAAACGCTCGAATTTCCATACTGTCACAGTGTGCTTCACACTGTGGGACACTGTGTTATTTTCCAGCAGTGTAGAGGAAATTGAGTTGGCTGTCGCAGAGGGTTGGTTGTACCAAGGATGGGGAGGGATAATCATTATGCGAACCATTCTAATTGTAGAACAATGAGTTGTCATCAAAGGGAGCTATTAAAGACAAAATGATATTTGACCAAGTTTATGTTTAATCTGACAAAATGGGAATACACTTCTGTCAGCTGCCTTTCCTTTGTCTGCTTATTCTATTTAAAAAAAAAACTATTTTAGTCATTGTATTTCTTCCTTTCTTCGTATACAGAGTGATTGATGATACGCTATAGGACTTGCAGACAAATTGGCATGGATGAAACTCATACTGAAAATAACAATGACTTATAACACTTTCCCTTTTCATCACTTACTAATGAATGCAACAAATACTTATTTCCAAGCAATGCATAGGGTTTATATGATGTCATGTAAAAGTTATATCTAATTCCTATGGGTATTACAAGATTATTTCAATAACTCGAATGGTTCATGCACATGAAAATTTCATTTGTCATAAATTTAATGGATATAGGATTTTCATTTTACATATGCTATAATCCCAAATTATTTCAGAGTCGTTTGTAGAAGTCTAGGGGAACATTTCCTTTTACATCAAATCAATGACGTACAGAAGATTATTTCAATAATTTTTTAAAGGTTTTAGGGAACATTTCCTTTCTACCAATTTAATAGATAGACCATACGGTAAGAATATTTAAATCAATGATTTTATTGTAGGGTTAACTGATTCCTTTTCGGCTAGGAAGTGACGAGATTGTCATGGGTCGTGCTAATTAATTGTACATGATCCAGAGTCTTCTTTTCTTGGTAGATGTATACGCGATATGGGGGTTCTGTTATTAATACACTAGCAAACGTCGTGAGAGCGCGTATTCTGGGGGGGGGGGGCTTTTACGGGCCTGGGCCCCCCCCGGGGGGCGCGCCAAGGGGCTGCCGAAAAGAGGACGAAAAAGGAAGAAAAGGAAAGAAAAAAAAAAGAAAAAAAAAAGAGAAGGGAAAAAGGGGAAGAGGAAAGGGAAAAGGGGGAAAAGAGGAAGGAGGAAAAAAAAAAGAAAAAAAAAAAAAGAGAGAGAGAGAGAGAGAGGAAGGGAAAAAGAGAGGGGGGGGGAGGGGCGCCTTAAAAAACATGGGGGGGGGGGGGCCGCCAAATCGACCAGTAACTAAGGGCGCCAAATTGAACGCTTAAACTTAGGGGCCCGACCAAATCGACCTTGAAAAATTTCCGGGGGGGGTGGGGGGCGCCAATCGAGCTTAAAAAATTCCCGGGGGGGGGGCGCCAAATGAACTCATATTTAGGGGGCGTGCCCTCAAAATCGAACAGTAAATAACAGGCGGCGGGCCAAATATGAAGAAGACCTTAAACTAAAAGGTAAGGGGCGCGCAAATCTGGGGCCTTAAATTTAGGGGGGGCGCCAAAATAACATGAGGCTTAAAAACGTGGGGCGAGAGCCCAAATTGAGCTTTAAACGTATCATGCGACAAATTGAACCCCGAACCTTAGATGGGGGCCATTGACCTGAAGCTGAGGGGGTGCGCCTAATTTGATAATTAAACTTAGGGCGCCAATCGAACCTAAACTTAAGGTGTGCCGGAATGGATCTTAAACTAAGGGGCGAGCCAAATGGGACCTTCAACATCGGTGGGGAGCGCAACATCGAACCTTAAAAAATTTTAGGGGGGGGGCGCCAAACTCAAAGAAAACGTTAAAATTTAGAGGGGGGGGGGGCCAAATCGACCCTTACTTAGGGGGTGCGGAAAAAAGAAATCGAACCTTAATTTTAGGGGGTACCGGGCCAAAATCGAACTTAACGCTAGAGGGGCGCCGGTAAATAATCTTGAACGTAAGGGCGCCGCTTCAAAGTTTCATCGTGTGTAGGGCCACAATTATTTAGAATCCAAATAGGGCGCAAAAATGATCTGAAACTTAGGGGCGGCTGAATTGACTTGAACTGTAAGGGCGTGCTGATTTAACTGAAAGTTAAGGGGGCGAGACAAATTTTGGAACTTGGGACGACCTCGAAACTTAGATGGGGCCGCCCAAATTGACCTGAAGCTGAGGAGGCGCTCCTAATTTGATATTAAACTTAGGGGCGCCGAATCGACCTTAAACTAAAAGTAAGGGCGGCGC
>CALNVZ010002100.1:13962445-13981974 GCA_940671915.1 Paracentrotus lividus
ATAGATACATGAAGTTGGCATTCTTCACTTTTGCCCTCTCACGCAATGGTTTCCGAATCGAGAACAGCCGAACTTCATTTCCTAAAAACCGGTCCCGCGGCCAGTACGCCCCCTCCAACTTTAACCGCAGTACCATACTTACATCCGATCCTCTTTCAAGAGTATTGTACACACATTGAAAAATACTGTTATGAAAGAAGATATTATATCATTTTTAGCTTTCACCATCGATAGGCCTTCATATCCATCTCTATTACCGAAACGGAAGGATTTTGAATTACCCGATGCCTGAAACAAACAATGATACTGATTTTCATTTTCTTGGTTTTTATCTTTATTGTTTCTTCCTTACACAACCTCTGTGGTGTGCTACGAGAAAATAACAAGGTTATGAACAAAACCAAAAAATAAAAAATAATAAAGGTGAATGAACATGATAAAGTAAAATTATTAATATCTTATGATAATAAATATATATCAACATCTATCAAGATCTGAGTAGTACCATCATAAAACGTACTTTATTAACACAAAATATTTAAGAAATGCTTAAAATTTACCTCAGAATTAAACTTTAAGAACTGTAAAGAACTGACAGAAAGAAAGCCTTGACAAAGTTTGAAATCAGCCATTGTAAATCGGCTGACTGATTTAGAACTCACCCTCACCGGTTAAAGTGAATCATTTCCGAGGTTTGTAACATTCACATCTCAATGGATGGGTTATGTGGGAGGGACTACATCCCATGTTGTCATGGAAATAAGACATACTAAATTCATTAAGTGTTTGTAGTGAATGTCCATCGTCTCCTCCGTGACATTAATTTGTCTGTTTGATAATATCCTGCGGTATGTTATGCCCTACTTCCTGACATTTTTTTTTGTAGGTTTGTCGAATATTCTGTGACCCTCCAATTTTATCCATCCTTCCTTGATTTCTTAACAATTTGCCTTTCTCTTCGCAAGAGAGGGAAATAATGATGCAAGACTTCCTAATTTAAAACAAAATTGTTATTGATTGATCTAATTTAGTATTTTTTATTATTTTTTTTTTGTAGGCTTGCCCTTTTTGTGACCCTCCATTTTCATAAACATTCCTTGATTTCTTAAACAAATTGCATTCCTCTTTGTGAGGGAGGAAAATAATGATGATGAGTCAATGGATGAGACATCATTAGTTCTGCCACTTTTATCTTACTTTATGTTTCTCAGATTTGTCTTAATTAAAAGAAAAAGAAAAGAAACTTAATTCTTTTATCATTTTGCTGTACTGAATGGAAATCATTATATTGATTAGTTATTGAGAATAATATTGGCTACTTTAAGAAAGCTTTTATCTACTTTGCAAACTGTCCGAGGGCCTATATCTCATTGGGTAAAGACGTCGCCGAGACTCGGGAGACAAAATAGAAAGTCGATGCAACGTCGTCAAGACTTCTGATGGCGACGTCGCGGGGACCTTGATACTACTTGCTCGCGACTGGAAAAACTCTCCAAAATCGGATACGTTTTATTTTTCAGCGATTCCCTGGAGACCCAGAAGACTTTGTGGCTCGTGAGACTCGAGTTGCGAACTAGTCGTGAACTCTTTTAATACCCTCCAATATAGTACCCGGCTCTAGTTGATGTACAATGATTCAAGGAATAATCTGCGTACCGGTACCCATTTACCTCACCTGTGTCGAGTGTGGCAAATGTAGATTTTTGTCAAGTCCATTACTTTTGAATATCTTTTTATTTTAAAAAGAGGATAAAACGGAGCCATGACAATGAACTTATGCCGGAAAACGTTAATCTCTAGTTTCCCAACTGACCGAATAGCACGGATGGAAAGAGAGCGAACATTAACATGACTGCTTCAGTTTTGTACTGGAAATAGATACCAACCGTGACTTGAGGAACAAAAGTGTTTATGATTTTGAACAGAACAAAATACATATAGTTAGTCTAATATTAGATATAGCATTAGAGCCTAAAATAGTTTCCCAGTAATGCACAGTGACATAAAATATTACCTATAACCTACAAATATTGATAAACAAACGGGTAAGCTATAGAATTAATGGATAAATGAATGTGCAAATATGATTTTAATGGGAAAATGTAAACAGGAAATCAAATAAAGTATAAGTGTACATATTTTAGACAATCGAAAAATGATGTCAACGTGTGGGACCAGGAATATCCCTTTCCTTTTGAAACAACGACTTTAAATTTTAAGGGGCTTATGTATTGTAAGCGCTTTGGGCCTACTGGGACAAACGCAGTATAAATATTAAGTATCATTATTATCATTATGATTATTATTATATAATTTGTTTCACTAAGGTACATGTATTTTGTTATGTTTGTTTGTGGGACTTGCATTTTGTCTAGTTCCCCCCCCCCAAAAAAAACAAAAACAAAAACAAAAACAAACAAACAAACAAACAAACAAAAAACAAACAAACAAACAAAAACAAAAAAAAACAAAAAACAAAAAAAAACAAAAAAAATGTTCATTCGGAATGTCTTCCCTCAGCTACGCGACTGCTCAAGAAACTTTAATTGAATTTCCGCTGAAAATGTTCTGCTTTTTTAATCTTTCATGTTTTCACTAATTTCCCTCTGATCATCCAAGTTGATGTTCGGCAGATTCTCTTGTGTGTTTTTGTTGAAAACAAAAGCAAATCTTCGATTCAAAGTGAAGATAATCATAAGAATAATCCAAAAAGCGCCGGAATATCTGATTTCGAACATTTAGGTCACTTTGTAAGATCGGCAAAATATTTTAGTCTTGTCTCTTTCTCTTAATTAGCCAAATGTTGATAACATACTCGTCATGCTTTACTTTTTTTTAAATTGTAATGTAATCTCTTTTGTCACTATTTTGACGTTGTATGCATCTTATAGAAGGATAAGCATGCACTCGGACACCCGGAATATTACACATGGGCAACATATTTTCGACAATAATTGCAGTGTAGAAACCAGTAAAAGAAAGTAAAAGAAAGCGCGTTCACATTATCCGTTGCCCCCAATCTCAAGAAATCGATTTTTGTTTTGTTTTGTTTTTTAAATAAAAGTGCATGATAATAATTATGTACCTTTCGGTCGGCTAAACTGCCGAGATGTAATACGAATCATCCAGCTTTCGTTGAGTGTTTGAGTTCGTCTTTATAGTTCTTGATATAATGTGTTTCATACTTATATATATATATATATAATATATTATGTTAAAAACAAAACGAAATAATGTTTTAGAGTGCAATATACATTTGTAAACTCTTGGATAATGTGATTTAGAACACATCGTGAACTTCCACTTTTCCCCATGCACAACATGCACAAAGGACCATAAAAGGGGGAGAAATGAAAATTCTCTTGGGTCGAGCAGTCATAATATATTTCCAAGATCACTCTTGATTTCTATTATCAGAACGAAACTTAATCTTACCCCGCTTAGCCCTCTTTTTACAAATCAATCAGATATTTTGGCTCAATTCCCCCATTATTGTCTATGAGACCCCCATTTTTTGTCTATGGGAAGTTCAAGACGGGTTTGGTAAGGGTTCGAGACATTATCAGCATTCATGTCCGTACGTCATGTACGTCGATATACAAGCCAAACTCTGATTGACCTATTTCGTTCAAGACTTACATTAGCACATTTCCCTTTTCCTTTTTTTCGAGAACAATACGGGAATTTCTCCCTTTTTTAGTATACGGGAGTGGGGATATTTGTATTGTTTTCTCAAATGAATGAATAGAGGCACAATGTTTTTAATTTTTTCGATTAGAATTAAGTCAGTGCTTTTTGCATGCAGCAATTTACCCTTTTATACTACATCATTTGGATTTTTTTTTTTTTTTTTTTTGGGGGGGGGGGGGGGGGGCGCTTCGCGTTTGCATCATTAATATTTCAGGCGTAACGCTGCAAAAAATGCAAGTAATTTAAGAACGCTACGTCGAAAGCATTCGGCACCGCCCTGACCCCACTCCCCCCAAGAAAATGTATATATATATATAGGTCCAAGGATCGTAATACGTTCCATGCCATATCAATTTAACCAATTTTCTCTTTACTAAATGAATTTGAGTTATTCTGCACAATGCTATTTGTATAAGTGAAAATTCACCAATTATTATATACATGTAAGTTCTGTCATGATTCATTTTTGACGTTTGCGGACCATGCAGATCGTCAATGACTAGCGTGTGAATGTTAAAGAAAGTGAACACATCCTTATATTTTAATATCATAGTCCTATAGACACTTAAACATTTGGATAAATCAGTATACTCGGTTAAAAATTAAATGCATTGTTTTGTGATCTTGGGCGACCCTCCGCTGTGAACTCTCCATCAACCGTGTTTCTCATGGCGGTTTTTGTTTCAATCCTGAATATACACACTTACATCATAATTACCGTCCCTAATGTGATTCTGTCCAAACAAACAGTAATGTGCTCGAAGGATTTCCTTTTTCCTAAGTGAAACTCGTGATTGAAGGGATAGACAAGAGCAAAACATTAGCCTTCTCCTTTTCCAACTTTTATTTATGCTTCATTGTTCTAAAAATCATCTCGAATGAATTGCTCACGATATGAAAGCGAAACCGATATCCAAACCAAAATGTGTACGAAAGTTTGAGAAATATAAATTTGATTTGTATTTATTTGTTTGGTATTATGAAATTGAGATGAAATTGATATCGAGACAGGATGAACTGTAAAAGTCGGAAAAGGCTTATTTTCAAAGATAATGATATTAATCAATATAATTTCATGGGAGATACTCAAGAACGAGCTTATTGAATATTTCAAAGATTGCGTACCAAAATGGTACCAGTGGGAAACACTTTTTTATAGTACGAAGATTAATAACAACCTGGTTATAGTGTTTGGTTTTCATCAGCAGGAAATCAGCAAATTATTCAAAATACAGTTTATGAGAAAGAAAAATATTTTAGCTTTCGTCTGAGAAGATGTCATACCTCTTGTACCATGTTTTTAGAGATACAGCGTAATGATGAAGGTCAGCGATAAAACAAAGCGACTAACTTCTTTTGATGATTATATGAATTTATATGCCTCAACCAATTTCTTGTCGATATAATTATGTATGTTTAAAACATTTTATCTATTTAGTTTATTTCTTATTTAGCCTACCCCTTGCAATTATTGGATCTTGGATAAGGTCCTTCCTGAATATTCTGCTGGGGAAAGAATTATTTTATGTGGAAGTGTAAATCATTTGGATCTATTATGTTCCTCTTATGATGACATCGTGTCATCGCCGAAAGAATTGTTATCATAATAAGGGTGATTTTGAAGACAACACAATATTGTGCGTTGCTGCAAAATCCCTAGATTAGTGGACTTACGAATAAGGGAAGAAGTGATCTCGCTTTCATCCCAAAATCACCCTCCAAGGGTTCGTCCAAGTTTATGAACCCCCTCGAGTCACCTAAGCGACTTCCGTCCTCTACCAAAATGTTCACATTAATATCCCAAAGTGCATTTTTGACGGGATGAATTCTTCCGCTGTTATCCCCTAGTATAATGTCCGTGCCCATTGTATGGAAATTTCTGTCAACACAATTTTCTTATCTGTTTGGGGTGTATATCAAAGACAGTTTTATATTGCTTCGCCTTCCAGCGCTGAAGTACTTCCCTTGTCGCGCAACTGTCAGAAACTAGAACGTTTTGATTTTTTACACCCGATAAGATTTTAATGTTATGCGAAGTTGCTAAGATTTGCAGTAAAGTCCGATGCGATTTTTAATTTACGTCAGTAACTAGAAAACAGGTATTATGTTACAGCTCGTCTCTGATAAAATGAAATTTATACCATTAAATTTTTTTTATTAAAGTGAAGAGTTTATAATTATAATGCCTTTTTGTCGCTTTCATGAACTGTATCTAAAAAGATACTGGGGTCCGGAACTCTCGTGGGAGACTCGAGACGTCCGCTATGTGGAAGTTAACTTCATTTCGTATCATTGTATCATAACTCTACTTAGTATATCATTTTGCAAAATAATAATTTCGAAAAGGTTACACAATTTGAAATGGTACACAATTTTTAGATCATGACCTATCCGATAAATCTTAGTGAACGTTAAAGGGGAATCCAACCCAAGGAGAGAATCAACCTTACAGAAAAGATGAAAATGAGAGGAGCAATCTAAAAAAAGTTTCATCAAAATCGGTTATAAAATAAGAGAGTTATGGAAGTTTGAAAAGTCTATTTGTTCCTTCTATGGGGATCCTCAAATTGGCATCATCGGCTTCAAAATGGCCGATCTTATGGACAACTCTCCATTCAATTTGTACACAAATTTTCCCCATTTTCTTTCGAAATATATCTTACCTCCTTCTGAGCTCAACATATGTTGTGTGAGATATATTTTCCCATGACATATTTTGAGCTCAGAAGTAAAGAAGACATATTTTGAAAGAAAATGCGGAAAATCTGAAAATTTGTGTACAAAATGAATGGAGAGTTGTCCATGAGATCGGCCATTTTGAAGCCGATGATGCCAATTTGAGGATCCCCATAGAAGGAACAACTACACTTTTCAAACTTCCATAACTCTCTTATTTTATAACCGATTTTGATGAAACTGTTTTAGATTGCTCCTCTCATTTTCCTCTTTCATGTAAGGTTGATTCTCTCCTTGGGTTGGATTCCCCTTTAATGTATCTCATATATTTACAAAATTACGAATTCAAATTAGATTCTTTGACAATTTCTGACCGACATTTAAAAAAATCATGATCCATACACGGGTTTTCATGTTTATAAATAAATCTGATGATTATGAATGGATTAATATTGCGCGTGATTCTCTACCTTTAATTTAATTTATCGATGATTGTGCAAATTCTATCGGATGATAATTTAGTAGACAAAGTACAACGCGTTGATTGAAAACTTCCACGAATGGACGTGCGAAATATTTAAACTAAGTTATTGAATTTGTACCACGTAGAATTCTAAATCCTACGGAAATACTGGGCTATATCAACTGATTTCCTCTTGTCTTATATCGGGATGGCTCACTAATTTCAAAAGCATGTCAGCTAAAAATGAATTGATGATGTAAAATAAATCCAGTTTAAGCGTGCAGTGAATCTGCTTCAAACACACCTGGTTCAAACGGAAAAGTGGAGCTTAAATCGTGTATTAGATGGAGAGGATGGGTGAATTATTACGTGACGTCACCCATCTTCATAAGATACTGACTCCGCTGTGTAAGAAAGTTATTGATCATTAACTGGAAAGCTTTATAAAACATTATTTAGTATTTCTAAATCGTTTTCGATTTTGCTTCATAAATCACCTTCTCTTCTTCTTTTCTTCGTTATAATGACTTCTCCTTCGTCTATCCTCTGTCCCTCCTCCTCCTCCCTTTTCTTCCACTTCGTCTTCTTTTTCCTCTTCCTCTTCTTCTTCTTCTTCTTCTTCCCCCTCTTCTTCTTCTTCTTCTTCTTCTTCTTCTTCCTCTTCTTCTTCTTTTTCTTCCTCCTCTTCTTCTTCTTCTTCTTCTTCTTCTTCTTCTTCTTCTTCGTCTTCTTCTTTTTCTTCGTCTTCTTTTTCTTCTTCTCTTTCTTCGTCATCCGCTTCTGCTCCTTCTTTCTCTTCAACTTTCATGGTCCTTTTATATCAAGGAGGAATTTATGTTGTTTTATAAGTCAAGAGCTAGAATTTAACAATTTTTTATGTTTATTTTGATTTGATATGTGCTTTAAGACTTGTTCTGAGACTTTTGCGACTGGTTAAGCCGGGGATAATACCGCCATCATAAACCTCATCATAATTGTTTCCATGTCGCCTCCGCTCTCGACTCTTTTCCTGTTACATTCACGCTTTATGGTACTTGATCCTAATTACCAATTTGTTTACAACGTCTTTCAAGTTAAAGTAGAATGTAGATGATCATTATTCCTTCATTGGATTCAAATACGATAAAAACTTGCATGGCACCTTCGTTTCTGTTCTATCGGGGAGCGTTCCCTGCTGAAAAAAAAAAAACGTGCTGGGAGAACACAGTGTTCCACAGTGTGAAACACAATGGCCCGTGTTCTAGTAGCCAGGTTTAACTTAACCTCGGATTAAGTGTGCTTTAACTCTGGTCTAACTTTGCCATTTTAACCCTGGGTTACACGTATCGAGTATTTAAGCAGTAAAATGGCAAAGTTAGACAAGGGTTAAACCACACTTAACCCAAGGTTAAGTTAAACCTGGCTATCAGAATACGGGCCAACGTGCATCACAGTGAACAAAGTGTGAAATAATTAAACGATAATGATAATATTGACATCTTCACATTAATTTAGATAGTAGCTTGGCAATTATTTTACATATGAAAGATTTGTAAACCTATAATCAAACTTGCCTTTTCAATGCATTTAAAAAGAACACATTTTAACACCACGAAGGAGAGAGGCAATCTTATTAAAATTCTTATTAAAATGTCCTAAGTTCCGAGCCTGGGCTTGAACCCAAGAGTTGCATCCTCGACATAATTATAGTCATCGCACCATCGATTATGAATGCCATTCATAATTAAACATTATTTTCTAGCTAATTTTTGTGATAATAGTGTTCCGTTTGTAGCAATCTGACCTCTTATACCCTCTGCCAAAGATATCCATCTGTATTTTGATATCTATAACACCTCGTCTTCATATGTTTTCGATTTTTCGCTTCCTATTTTCGATCCCATCTCCTGGATTTATCGAGTGATGGGACAGGTCAAACACATTTGGGTATAAATGTCAATGGTGTGATCATATTAGGAAGTTATAAAGTATGGTTGTTTTCAGTTTCTTTGCGTCTTCACAACCATGCAGTGATTCCCTCCCGCCCTGGTCATACCGATCAAACACCGGACCAACCAATATCTGTGGATGGCTTGTTAGTGATTGGTCTCACTGTATACTTGGGTGGTAAATTGCCAGTTGGTCTAATCCCACTATGACTAATGCCCGGTCGGTCTCACCCCATGGTCTAATTCCATTTCGTCTACAACCAATTCGTTTATTTGCCCTAATTGCCAGTTCGCCTCTTTTCTTTTTAATCTACTTCAGATTTCGTCTAATGCCCATTTGTCTAATTTCCACTTGGTATCATACTATTTGGTCTATTCCTGTAACAAACTGGTAACAGACCAAATATTCATTTTGGGACTAAAATGCATTTAAACTATGTGGTATTAGAGGAATCGGCAGTATTAGACCAAGTGAGATTTAGACCAAGAATGTATGAGACCAATGGGGAATTAGACCAAATTGTTAGTAGACCAAATGGGTTTAGCCCATGAGGCATTAGACAATCAGAGAATTGGACCAACTGCTGATAGACCAAGTGGATATAAACCACTGTTGTGACCAAGGTATAATCTTGAGGGTCGTTCGCCTCGGAGGAGATCAAAGTTGCTTAGATCTATACCTCAATGATGAGAATCTTCTGGTTTCAAGGGATGTTTGCTGGATTACATAGGCTGATGTAATACGCAAGTACCACCATGGACCATGGTATAACACAAATGAGGTTGACACGGAACCAGCAAACGAAAATAATATAAGATTCATGTTGATTGTATGTCGTATTTTTGGATATCTTTGGGAGTAGTGTGAATGAAGAATGAAGGGTTAGATTAGAAAAAAAAAAAAAAAAAACGTATACATGCCCACTCCTAGGACAACATTATGTCCGACAAATTTGCTCTCAGCCAATTACACGCAAGCATTTCAGTAGCTTATATTAACAATTTTCAGTGAGAATCAGTGAATATTTGTTTCATGAAATGCTCCACTGGTGACATTTGCCAATAGTTTTTGCTTGTTTAGTTGTTGTTGTGTTGTGTTTTTTTTTGTGTTTTTTTTTTCGATCAAATTATGACCACCGCGCCCCTATACACCCCCATCAACTTTCTCCTTTCGAGGAAAAAAATTGCGGTGTCATTTATAACACCTCTTTTAAAAGTAGAATCACCAACTTGTTTAGTTTTTTTTTAATAAATAGTAATGGTACATTCGTCTTCAGAATACACATCTACAAGTTATATCGTATTTATACTGCTTCATATGAATAAACACTAAAGATTTAAATAACTGGTTATCAGGTCTTATATTATTTACCAACAATATCAACCATCAACTTGAAGCAAATATGATTTGATTTTTCTTTACTAATTTTTTCGTTACATTTTGAATAGTTATCAGATGTCCGTAAATACATCCAATTCAATATATTGCACAAACGGAAATCATTCAATCATGAATTTAATAGTAATGGTGTTATACTGCTATAAAGAAGACGCAATGATCTTCACACCCCTAATTTCTATAATTTTGACTATTTTGTTTAAAGTCATTTCCCACTCAATTGCTAGAGACTGTGTGGAAAATAGGGATAATATTAGGATTTCTTCACACCTGTGTGGGTTATTCTAGGCGTCTACGTCTAGACTGTATTGGTAGGATGATTTGACATAAATTGAGAAGGGTTTTAAGCTGGGTGTATATACATCGAGGAGGGTTCCTAATTACAAGCGATCAATAATTACAAACTATTACAGGATCGGCTGTCTCATAGTTGATAGCCATGTTAAGAGCTAAGATCTATTTTTATTCACTGGTATTCTGCAAGTGCATAGACATATCAATCTAGACCTTATAGACTGTTTTTTTTTCTTTGAAAACGCCATTTCATTTGAGAATGGATATGCGGACCATAGAGAATCAATCATATTCGTTCGAGGTATCAATGATAAAAATATCGGAAAAATAATTGAAATACATAATTATGTAAACCCTCTTGAAAATAAAAAATGCATGATGCGACCAATATATCTTACGTAGGCCTACATGAAGTTATCATTATTTTGGAAGTTGGTCAGTAACCCTACTCTAATGATAAAAATAATCGGTAATGATTATCAAGAATTTGATATTAATCTGATCATTTTTCCCTAAAATTATTGTGAATAGAACACTTAGCACTTGTATGAGCTTCATTTGCAAGTTATATTATACATATTCGTTGTTAACTTTCCAATGAGGGTTATAAAAAGAAAGAATTAGGATAAATCATTACAGTTTTTACTTGGAAATGTTATAAACCTCACCGCTCCATATTTTTTTTTTTTTTTTTTAATAATAATATCTGTACCCATCACTTTTTTCAAAAACATGACGCATAAGATTTGCTCAGATCTTCGGGTGGCTCAGGAGCTAGAGCAATGGTCTTCAAACAGAGAGGTCGTGGGTTCGAGGCCCAGTTGATGCACTGATTCCCCCATTATGCCCATCACTCGGATAGGATAGAAATCCACATGGCTTACAATAGATTCTTTTTCTTAGCGTCTAGATATTGCTTTTTCTTTTTATCGGAGATTCGAATATTCATGTACATCATTAATTTCTAAATCTTTCTGTTCTTTTCTACGTTTTGGTTTTCTTCCTAGGAATGAGACAGTTTATATGAGCAATGATTGGAGGACATATAGGGATTGCTGCTCGTTGCTTTATCCTAACACTCCATGTAGACTGGGTAAGTTTACAAGTACCTCTGATGGCTCAATTTAAAAATAGCACTAACCATTCAAATACCATGGTTTGACTTTTGAATATTATGCAGTTTAGATTTTTATTATTTCATTATATTACTTCTTGTTACAGGACTTGTTTGGATAACGATTAAGTACTGAAAGGGGAAGTTCACCCTGGAATTCTATTGGTTTTGAAAAATGCAGAAAAATAAAAGAAAAATATGAATGAAAGTTTTAATTAAATCGACCCAAAAATAGCGAAGTTATGAATATTTAAAGTTCTGATTATGTGACGTCACGTATGAGCAGCTCTCCCATGTTTTGTGTGGTTCAATAAATGGTTCAATTTGATAGAAACATGAATATTAACCTATTTTCTTCTGGAAAAAAAAATGACACTTTATGAAATTTACACTACATAACACATAGGAGAACTGCTCGCATGTGACGTCACAAAATCAAAATTTTAAATATTCATAACTTCTTTTTTTTCCCGATTTTTTCCAAACCTTCATTAATATTTTGATTTTATTTTCCCGCAGTTTTTAAAACCAATAAAATTCCAGGGTGAACTTCGCCTTTAATACCTTGGAATAAGCGGGATATAACAATATGTTTATACAAGGTGATAGCTTGAATATAATACTTTGTCACAGAACTAAAAATAATGTGGATCATATAACTTTCGGAGTAATGGTCCCCTTAACAAGAATTGTGCAGAATTTACACGAGCTATCAATGATAAGAACACAAAGTGCTTTAACTATTTTCAAAATTTATATGTGTGTATTAAATTTTTTGTTTTAATACAAATTTTGTTGTGGACAACAAAAATGAAAGACTTGGAGTAAATGTAAAATCTTAGAGGCACTTTTAGTTATTGTTTGGTGCATTTGTGATATACTTCATATGCAATTGTTCTATTCTAAACAAATGGTGTTATGATAGTGGCCTTGAAATTAAATAAATAAAACAAGTAAAATATCTAAAAACCTTTTTTCATCCTTCATTATTTTAGCACCACCATGTCGGAATGGCGGAGTTATGTCACGAGATGGCGCTCGGTGTGTTTGTCAGCCCGGTTGGCGAGGAGTGACTTGTCTTATTCCGTGTGCTCGGGGCTTCCACGGACAGGGGTGCGTTAGGAGGTGTAAATGTGGACAGGGGGCAGACTGCGATCCCATGACAGGGGTGTGTTCATGTCTCGATAGAAACAGGTATGTCATACAATTATTGATATTTTTTCAGTGGCGGGATCTAGACTTGAATATAGGGGGGGGTGGCGAAATACCTGGAATTTGTCTAATGTTGTATAAAAATTCAAATTCATACTTACATGTTCAATGAGTGTTTATCAAAAAATAAAAAATAGAAAAAAAAATTATGAATAAAAATGTTCCGCCACCTCTTTCTGAATACGTCCTCTGAAAGTGTCATGGTGACTCATTTTGTTTTACGCCTATTTGCCTAAACATTTGGCATTTTTTGTAAACTAATTGTCACTTTAACTGTTATTTTCATTGGTTTTTAATCTTTAAAAAAATGTATAGCGGTAGATAAAATCCGACTTTCACTTAAACAATAATCAAACAAAAGCAGCGCCTCGTTCTGCTTTCTTCACGTTTTTCACTTGAACGATTTGTTCCACTATTCTTTTTTATTATTATTTCATAAATTCACAGATGCGTATCTCGTTGTCGGAACAATTACTTCGGAAGCACTTGTCAGCATCGATGCAACTGTAGGAATGGATGCCAATGTGATGTAGACACTGGACAATGTCTGTGCAGGTCTAGGCCACCAAGAAACAGAGTATCCAGTCCTGCAAGTAAGTTTAGGCCATATCTGACAGTCTTGAATTTATCCGAAAAAAGATTACTCTCTGATAAACGGTATCTAAAGCAAATTGTTTTTTAGGCGGTCAAGAAAGCAAATAATTGTTATATTCCAAGCTGTATTTCACCAAGACGTTCGTAAGTTACGAACAACTGAACGAACGACTAGTGATCAGTTTTTGTGATTAATTAGTATAGCACCCAAGAACATGTTCCAGGCATTCATTAAGTCTCTTCGTACCGTTACTAACGATTTGGTTAAACACCCCTGGATACACAACCAACATTGTCATTATTTTATTTTATTTCTAATTCCGTCCGAATATCCAATTCGAGCAGATTTTTAAAAGCTCTATCACTTTGTCATTGCAAGTAGAAAACACTTCACAAGATGGTCCACCACCACATAGGCCTCACTTAAACAATTATAATAAATCTTGTTTTCTGTAAAATGTAGAATGATGTTAAGATCCTCATCTCGTCTTGTTTTGGGTAACACTTTCAAATCTCATCATTATCTGAGTGACGCACGTCTTTCAAACTGAAAGGCCAATAAAACAACCAAAATCAAGTTACCAATTAACCTGAAAAAAAAATCCTCCAAACAGACCTTTATGAATATATCGCTAATCGTTCATCTTGAATTTTCCAACAAAACGGACAATTATCGTGTTTCATGTTTATCTTGGGTAGATCTGTACCTACCAACGATGGCACAGGCTGGCTTTCTGAACGTCTGTGGTGGAGAGTGCATGAACGGTGGGACTTGTAAGACCAATGGCGTATGCCGATGTCGCAGTGGTTTTACCGGGACCTTCTGCGACAATACCTGCCGACCCGGGACTTACGGGAGGAACTGCCAAGAAAGGTGCCAGTGTTCATCTACGGCCAGATGTCTGCCTGAAACAGGACTCTGTACTTGTCCTGGGTACCTTTCATCGTAAGTTACACCTTTCATGTTGTTAAGAGATTTTTGTCCTAGAAGCCAAACTTTTGAAATAAAACTTGTTGGTTGATATACTTTTATTTGTATTATGAACGAGTAGAACAGTTTGGATTGTGTCTAGTACTTTCAGTAAAATGACCCGAATACTAGGCAAACTCCTATATTTTTATTTCATTTTACCGAAAAACTGCATTAGACACTCTAAAAACTGAAGTGCTATTTTTAGCACTTCAGAGTTAAACAGCACTTTAAAGACCCCAACCGGACCGAAAAATGAAATAGCCAAATTACATATAAAACGAAAGCTAATATGCTACATAATACAACAATTCCAAATTTAAGCGTTTTTATTGGCTATCTATAAATATTATTTCATTAAAAAGAATGATCGAACCTCAACCAGGCCACCCCTCACAAGTACTCGAAAACTTACCCCCTTCTTTAATGGCGCGGGTGATGTCGTCAAAGGATGTTAACGGAATGCTACAGCTACCTGGCAGCCAGCCATGATTGAATTTGCCCTTTCATTTCATAACAAAAGAATTGTAGCAGACATGGGTCTATTGTCCTGACATAGCAATACAAACGTGTTTTCTAAAGGCGAAACCCAATCATGCCTGGCCGCCGGACGGCTGTAGCATTCCATTAACATCCTTTGACGTAATCACCCGCGCCATTAAATATTGGGTAATTTTGTCGAGTATTTTGGAGGGGTGGCCTGGTTGAAATTCGATCATCTTTTTTTTTTTTTTAATTCTGTTACGAAAATTGAATTTTATTTTTTGTGTATTTATGTAATACGCCTACTTAGCTTTCAATCGATGATAGGTTGTATTTACTCCGTCTGTGATCTTTAATTTAAATGTCGATTCAAGTTTTAAAAGACATCTTTGTTTTGCTTTCAAATTCTTGTCCCATCATGCTCTCTATCTCTTTCCCAATTAAATAACCCCCTCAACCCTTCACACCCCAATCATTCACGAACCCTGACTTCTCTTCAAAACCTTACAACCCCCGTCATCACCCCTGCAGTCAGTCGAGCCAGTCAGGTGGCAATACCGACAGCGAAGACGAAGATGAATCCGACTCCGATTACGACGGAGACTCATCCACCAGCGACATCGATGAAGTATTCAACTCCAGATCATCCTCATCATCATTCGGTATGTACCAGTGCACGGGCCGGTGTCCCGTCGGACGGTATGGACCATACTGTAGGCAGACGTGTAATTGTCCCGCGGGACTGATGTGTAATGATGTCAGTGGGAACTGTGAGTGTCCCGAGGGAGAGGTATGCGACGGATCAATGGGATCTAGCGGGACAACGACGGATAGAGGTCGAGGTAAGAATCAGTTGGGAAAAAATTATATTATTCTACGGAAGAAGCGTAGAATAATATTGTGTAAATACGACTATAAAAGGACGTTCCGTCCACGGGCGTAAATCCCGGGGGGATAGGGGGATACATCCCCCCAGATTTTGAGGAGGGGGGATGGCCTGTACAAACATCCCCCCCCCCCCAGTTTTCAAGAAAAAAATGAAGAAAAAAAAATACATAGATAATTGTGTTATTGGTTATAATAGCGCTTTTAATAAACAAAAATTCCTGTTTTTTTACTCCAAAACCTCCAAAATTTTCCTGCTCAGTCGCTATGCGACCTCGCACTAAGTATCAAACAATAACCTAGGTATAAAAAGGAAGAAGGATCACGTCACTCCTCTTCTGCGGGAGTTACAATGGCTACCTGTCCAGAAGCGGATCTCCTTCAAAATTCTGACATTGACTTACAAGTCGGATTCGCAGCTGGTGCTACACCGGCACGGGCAGTCTCCGATTAGGCGGAGTTGGCACCACTGAATAATGAATAATTATGAGAAAAGTAAGATGATTTTTCAATCCAAGACATGGTTACATTATTCAATATTACCTATGGTATCTCTTTTGGGACGGGTTGAGGTTTTGAGACTAGTCCGGAGACGTCTCCTGAATCTCCGCGGCGTTTCATGAGTCTCCGCAACATTCTATGGGTCTCCGCGACGTCTATGATCATGCTTAAGTCTGTGATTTTTTTTTTGTCGCGGAGACTCCGCGACGGAAATTATCGAGACGTCTCGGAGTGTCCGAGTCGCAGAGACGTCGACGCGAAGTGAGATACCACCTTTACAAAAATAGACAATGGACACAGTTTGGTAGATGTTTCATTATTAGACGCCCCTGCACCAATTTAATGAAAATTTGTGGGACCTGTGTGCGCACAGAATAGAGCAAGGAAAGAAGGAGTTCGAACAAGGACATTTGACTATAGAACAATAAATTTTTAGGTTTAAATGCTCATTGTTTACATCCATTATCAACAAGAGGAAAAAATACATTATGACGGAACCAACAGCGTAAATCCGTGTCGAGGAGTGGGGGGGGGGATGAGCGAAATAATTTGCCAACTTGTCGCGATCTTGTTTACACAAGCACTCGCGACACAATTTTTTTATAGCACAGGCGGTTGAATGGATTTGAGAGGGAGGGGTACGAATAGAATTTGTCTTTGAATGTATGCTTTTAACTTGGCTGCCTTGATTACTGTTCATTTTAATAATGGAAAAACTAATGCGAGCGCGAGAGCGCGAGCCGAAAATTTTAAGCTAAAAATTGGAGATATTTGTGCATTCTGGCTCCTATTTAGTATCAGCGAGCGCGAAGCGCAAGCCAAAAAATTCAAGCTGATATTGGATATGTTTGTGCATTAAAGGTCCTATACGAGTGAGTCAAAAAAAACTTTACACCTAGAAAATGTCAATAAAAAGAAAACTAATTTATAAACCCTATATATTTACATATTCTGAAAGAATAACTCCTCCCGCATCTTCTGGTACCATTTTTGGGTGGTATGTCTTTACGCTTGAATTAACACGATGCATTGTTTGTGAACATGTAAATTTGGAATTGTGCCAGGGTGGGGATGAAATTGAATTAACAACCTCATCATGAATAAAATAGCATAACTTTTCACGAAAATGTCTTCCGCTTAATAACTTGGGCAGGGTGTTGTTACACATATTGACTTTTATTCATGATGGAGTTGCTTTTTTGTCAGCTTTTGTTGTTTCAATTTCAACCCACCCTGGCACAATTCGAAAATTGCATGTTCACACTCAATGCGTCGTGTTCATCCAAGCGTAAAGACATACCACACAAATATGGTACCAGAAGATCCGGGAGGAGTTACTCTTTCAGAATATGCAAAATAATTGAGGGTTTATAATTGGTTTTCTTTTTACCGACATTTTTCTAGGTGTAATTTTTTTTTTACTCACTCGTATTAGTACCCGGGAGCACGGAAAATAATATATAAATTTATATAGCCCTATTATTAGTAGCAGAGGTGGCGGAAAACGGGTCTTCATACAAAAAAGGGCACCGTTCTGAAAAGGGTTACACTTCAGATCAGAAGGCATTCATCTAAAGTGAAATGTATTCGGAGAGAGGGGATACGCCGAAGAATTTTGTCTTTGAATGTATGCTTTTAAAAATCATAATGGCTGCCTTGATTACTGTTCATTTTATTAATGGAAAACTAATTTTGAGCTGAAATATAATGTTTGTGCATTAAAGGTCCTATATATTAACCGTGAGCGCGACAAAAACAAAAAACAAAACAAAACAAAAAACAAAAAAAGATATAGTAGAGGCGGCGGAAGGATTTGAATGGGAGGGGGGGGTCTCGATGGAAAATATGCACCTTTTCTGAAAAGGGGGCACTTTAGATCCGAGGCATAAACCGAAAGAGAAATGTACTCGGACAGGAGGAGATACGAAGAAATTTGCTTTGAATGTATACTTTTAAGGCTGAATTGATTCCTGTTCATTAAGTAATGTAAAAAGTATGCGAGCGCGAAGCGCGAGCCAAAATTAAGCTAGAAATGGAGATATTATTTTGGACAGTATTGATCCTATTTAGTATCAGCGAGAGCGAAGTGCGAGCCGAAAATTTTGTATCCATTTAAAGATAAATTTTACATGCTTTGTTAAATAACAGCGATAGAAAACAAAATCACAATCTTTGCTATGAAATTTTGTGGCTGCAGGCCCAAGCCCTCCAACAACCTAGCCCCACACAACTACATTAATGTTTTTGATTGTCAACAACACCCTTTCCCAGCAGTGCCCTTTCCTAAGGTTGTCCCCAGACGAGGGCATTGTATCCAATACAATACAATACAATATTAATATTTATATAGCGCTCTTACTATGGGTAAACATGTATCACAGCGCTTTACAATCAATATAACAATTAACAAAAAATGAATAATATACAAACAATCAATAGTAAAGGAAAATTACAAATTAACATAGTATAAACACGTAATCAATTAATCATCAAAAAGAATGTCTTAAGGGTTTGCTGAAAGACAGCTAGAGAAGGTGATTCTCGGATATGTCGGGGGAGCTGGTTCCACATTCCAGGTGCTGCCGCTGCAAAAGCTTATCGCCTGCACGTGATGTATTTCGTGTGGTCGCTAGCAGAGTGACATCCTTTCCGACGAAGGCCAAGTCTCCGGACTCATAGCGAGGAATCAAACTCATTAGACGAAATAACTGAATTCATTAACTGAAGATATAAGACTTCCCTGAGCTTAAACGTTTTCAAAAACAAATTAAAAAAACAAATTCTTTCACAGTACACAGCAAATAAAAGATGAAAAAGCAGTACCCATCCACCCGACCATCTCCCATCCACTTCTCTCACCAACTTCCTCCCTTTTCTCCTTCACTTTCTATTCTCAGATTCAACATATCCCTTGTTATGTTCTTCCCCCCCTTTTTTTACTCATGAATCATCTTTTCTCCGTCCCTCGTATTCAGTTTACATTATCATTTTGTAAAATAATATGTATATATGCGTAGAATTATATTTGAATAGCAAACATAAATAATGAATTGCTATGCGTTGTATTTTTTTGCACTTTTAGGGGCATGTAATTACAAGCCATGCTTTTTAACATGTTCTAATCTGTTTTTCTTCAAATGCACAAGATGTTTAGCTAAGAATGTGCTTTAAATTTCAATTAATTTGTATACGTTGTTTTAAGATTGTTTATATGATTGTTATCTTATTTTGTGTTGTTTTTTTTTACTAAAGGAACGGAATTATAAATACTGAATGAAATTGAAAATTAGATATGAGGGTGCCTGAATTGTGCATACATT
>CALNVZ010002100.1:13981999-14016504 GCA_940671915.1 Paracentrotus lividus
TCTTACCCTTCAACATGAACGGTCGAACTTGTCGTTGTCTCTTGATGAGTAGGCCGATGAGCACGGATGCAACGACCAGTAATAGAAGAGAAGACACGGCAATCACGGCCCACAACGTCAACGTCTCGCCTCTTCCAAGACGCTCCTCAGACAGCACCGTGTCGCCACCGCCTTGGAGGGCGATCTCGGGCTTAGTCGCCTTGCTCGTAATCGTACCGTCGTTCGGATCCACGGCAGGTACTTCTTACTCCCGTCGTAGACACGGAATGACTGGATGTTGAGGTATCAGTGCCTGTACGTGGTCCTGACGCAGCGGGCGCTGTTCCTGATCCCCTGCCTGATCCTTTGGTGGATTCGCAGCTGGTGCTACACCGGCACGGGCAGTCTCCGATTAGGCGGAGTTGCACCACTGAAATAATGAATAATTATGAGAAAAGTAAGATAGATTTTTCAATCCAGACATGGTTACATTATTCAATATACCTATGGTATCTCTTTTGGGACGGGCTTGAGGTTTTGAGACTAGTCGCGGAGACGTCTCCTGAATCTCCGCGGCGTTTCATGAGTCTCCGCAACATTTCATGGGTCTCCGCGACGTCTCATGATCATGCTTAAGTCTGTGATTTTTTTTTTCGTCGCGGAGACTCCGCGACGGAAAATTATCGGAGACGTCTCGGAGTGTCCGAGTCGCAGAGACGTCGACGCGAAGTGAGATACCACCTTTACAAGTAATAAGACAATGGACACAGTTTGGTAGATGTTTCATTATTAGACGCCCCTGCACCAATTTAATGAAAATTTGTGGGACCTGTGTGCGCATCAGAATAGAGCAGGAAAGAAGGAGTTCGAACAAGGACATTTGACTATAGAACAATAAATTTTTAGGTTTAAATGCTCATTGTTTACATCCATTATCAACAAGAGGAAAAAATACATTATGACGGAACCAACAGCGTAAATCCGTGTCGAGGAGTGGGGGGGGATGAGCGAAATAATTTGCCAACTTGTCGCGATCTTGTTTAACACAAGCACTCGCGACACAAGTTTTTAATAGCACAGGCGGTTGAATGGATTTGAGAGGGAGGGATACGAATAGAATTTGTCTTTGAATGGATGCTTTTAACATGGCTGCCTTGATTACTGTTCATTTTAATAATGAAAAACTAATGCGAGCGCGAAGCGCGAGCCGAAAATTTTAAGCTAAAAATTGGAGATATTTGTGCATTCTGGCTCCTATTATATATCAGCGAGCGCGAAGCGCAAGCCAAAAAATTCAAGCTGAAATTTGATATGTTTGTGCATTAAAGGTCCTATAACGAGTGAGTCAAAAAAAACTTTACACCTAGAAAAATGTCAATAAAAAGAAAACCGATTTATAAACCCTAAATTATTTTACATATCTGAAAGAATAACTCCTCCCGCCATGTTCTGGTACCATTTTTGGGTGGTATGTCTTTACGCTTGAAGTAACACGATGCATTGTTTGTGAACATGTAAATTTGGAATTGTGCCAGGGTGGGATGAAATTGAATTAACAACTCCATCATGAATAAAATAGCATAACTTTTTCACGAAAATGTCTTCCGCTTAATAACTTGGCAGGGGTGTTGTTACACATATTGACTTTTTATTCATGATGGAGTTGCTTTTTTGTCAGCTTTTGTGTTTCAATTTCAACCCCACCCTGGCACAATTCGAAAATGATGTTCACACTCAATGCGTCGTGTTCATCCAAGCGAAAGACATACCACACAAATATGGTACCAGAAGATCCGGGAGGAGTTACTCTTCAGAATATGCAAAATAATTGAGGGTTTATAAATTGGTTTTCTTTTTACCGACATTTTTCTAGGTGTAAGTTTTTTTTCTCACTCGGTATAGTACCCGCGAGCACGGAAAAAAATATATAAATTTATAAGGCCTATTATAGTAGCAGAGGTGCGGAACGGATTTGAAAGTCACGGGTCTTGATACAAAAAAGGGCACCGTTCTGAAAAGGGTTACACTTCAGATCAGAGGCATTCATCTTAAAGTGAAATGTATTCGGAGACGGAGGGGATACGCCGAAGAATTTTGTCTTGAATGTATGCTTTTAAAAATCATAATGGCTGCCTTGATTACTGTTCATTTTAGTAATGGAAAACTAATTTTGAGCTGAAATATAATGTTGTGCATTAAAGGTCCTATATAGTAACCGTGAGCGCGACAAAAAACAAAAACAAAACAAAACAAAACAAAACAAAAAAGATATAGTAGAGGCGGCGGAAAGGATTTGAATGGAGGGGGGGGTCTCGATGGAAAATATGCACCTTTTCTGAAAAGGGGGCACTTTAGATCCGAGGCAAAACCGAAAGAGAAATGTACTCGGACAGGGAGGAATACGAAGAAATTTGTCTTTGAATGTATACTTTTAAGGCTGAATTGATTCCTGTTCAATTAAGTAATGTAAAAAGTAATGCGAGCGCGAAGCGCGAGCCAAATTAAAGCTAAAAATATGGAGTATTTATTTTGGACAGTATTGATCCTATTTAGTATCAGCGAGAGCGAAGTGCGAGCCGAAAATTTTGTATCCATTTAGAAGATAAATTTTACATGCTTTGTAAAATACACTACGATAGAAAACAAAATCACATCTTGCTATGAAAAATTTTGTGGGCTGCAGGCCCCAAGCCCTCCAACAACCTAGCCCGAGTCATTGACCGTTTCAAAAGAGAAAGTGGAGTGAGTGGCCCATTTTGGTATAGATCTTGACCGCATTGTTTTTGTTGGACAAAATCCAAATGCTATATAGTTTCGATGATTAATATTTGTCGCACGCTATCATGTCTTATTGCCTTTAATTTAGGTGGCGGTCACAACTCATCGTAGGCTACGGGGCACGTGCCATCAACGTATAGCCTGCGTTGCACATGCAATGCATGCAGAGGTCGTTGGTCAATTTCTACGTTTCTGTAGTAAGGGTATTGGAAAAACTTCCTGCACGTCGTACTCAAAACGTGCCTCCGAGGTACCTGCGCTGCACGATTTTTCTACGAAATCCATCGTAGGGAGTTGCACGTCGAAGGTACGGCGAGTTGTGACCGCCGCATTAATTCGTTTAAGAAGATAATTGGTCATACTATTTTATGATGCGGAATCTATTTAGATTACCCCTTGTGACGAGTGTATCAGATAAAAGAAATATAATTATGTTTCGACTTTTTAAATGCTTACATACACTCATCCGTCATGATAATAAATCTCTTGTTATAAGCTATTGGAAACCAATTACAATGATTAATTGCTTGATAAACACATAGAAATAATAGGCGCAGCATTCGCTTAACACGCTATGTCTATTATCAATGTTGTCTATATCTTATATCAATCAATGAATTGTAACAACTTACTTTGTGTGGTGTGTGGTGTGGTGTAAAGTGTGTGTGTGTGTGTGTGTGATGTGTGTGTGTGCGTGTTGGTGTGTGGTGTTGTGTGCGTGTTGTTTGTATGTGCTTGTATGGTTTTTTTGTTTTTTTTGTTGTCAAAAAAAATCATTTATCAAAGCTTAGGTAATGCTTCACACCCTGAATTAGGTTACACCTCGTAAATTCCGAGATTCGTTATTCCGAAGTCGTCAACCGAGGTTCGATTCCAGAAACACGTAAAATGCCTTTATACCTCGATGTTAGTTTTAATCGAAAATAAAAAAGGGTTGTTAATGCGAAATTGTGGGCGTTATTTCGAAGGTTTGTTATCCTGCGAGGTTCCGTCATTCCGAAAACAAATAGGGCTTCGTCATTCGAAGGTTCGTCATTCCCGAAAAACGAAATAGGGTTCTCATTCCGAAGGTTCGTCATCCGAAAACGAAATAGGGTTCGTCATTCGAAGGTCCGTCACTCGAAAACGAATAAGGTTTGTTATTCCGAAAAAAATAAGGTTTTGTTGGTCCGAACTGAATAATCTGGGTTGGGAAGCCGGGACTAGGAGGCAACGTGGTGGAGGGGGAAGTGTCATCCTATTACTTGTTCGATTGTTTATGAGGGTTGGAAAGGGGTGATATATCGTTTATCAGGGCGTTTGACCGTACGAAGAATTACTTTTCAAAAGGGTGATCAATAGGCTTATGGACGCTAGTTCATGTCAAGAATCGTTTGCCAGAACCTGTAAATTTCGGCGTAAGGGAGTATTGATGCATTTTGAAATTGTTTTGTCCATAGTTCAAAATTTCTCAAAAAACTCATTCTATGAATGTCGCTTTGCGGGTGGGGGGGGGGGGTGGAGATGGGGGCTTGTTGGACCAGAATTGAGTAGGTTTGGGCGAATAGATGCACTGCTGTCATTCTGAAAAGTTATGTCAAACAAGTTATTTCTATAGTCAATTTGATGTAGAATCCAAAAATGACAATGATTTTTGTGTATCGATGAAGTCTGACGCGCTAAGTGCAAAAACCAAAATAGTGTATTTTGCCCATTCACTCACACACTTTATAGGTATAAACCGTTTTATTTTGTTTTTCTTTATGGATTTTTTGATTGGTTTAAAAGGCTCAAATCTGACAATTTTATCAATGACAAATGTATAGTAGGTTATAAGTTGGTTAAATTAGTGATTTTGATATGAGGTGATTTTGCTCGATATTGACTGAAACTAACTCCAAACTACCCACTAGACCAGTCAACTAGGAGGATTAATCTTATGTTGGATTAATCATGTTGGTTCCTGACACCAAAAGACATATAAAAACCGCAATAAAGTGGTTTATACGGTATAAAAAGTATGATAATTGGGCATAATACGCTATTTGGGCGGCCATTTTGGTTTTTTTTTTTTTTGCACTTTGCGACGTAGACGTCATCGTATGCAAAAGGATATATTGGTCATTTTCAGTTTCTACGTGAATTTTTCGCTATAGAACAACTTGTTTTGAAAAAGTGAGATTTCGCCCAATGCCCTATGAGCGATTTTAAAAATAAAAAGGCTGCGACGCACCATTCCTCTTTTTTGGCTGGGGAGTGTATAGAGAAATAGCATGTACAGCAGGGTTCTAGGAAATTACCTGGCCCACATTCTCACGCGCACATCACCGCGCACACTCTACCCCCGCGACAACTCTCCCCCCCCACCACGGACACACTCCGCCCCCCAGGACAATCTACCCCCCCCACACCCTGAGCCCCCGACAATTACACCGACGGACCAATTACCGGACAATCTTACCACCGGACAATTACCCGCCATTACCCCGGACATTACCCGGACAATTCGACAATTACGCCCGGACAATTCCCCGGATCAACCTTAAACCCCTAGGCACAATTACGGCCCCGGCGGAGAGTTACTCCTAGGTACTATTACCCGGAGAGTTACACCGATCACTACCCCGCGACGACAATTACCCCTCAACCGGCATTGATGTTGGACACTCAAGCGGCCGCCCATTGTGGGTCTCGCCGGTGTCGCAGGTTTCCTTAATTATTTTCTACTTTTGATTTTATCATAATGAATCTCTCTTTCTCCCTTTCATATTCTTTTCTCCTTTTGCTCTGCTCTCACTTTCTTCTTTTCCTTGCTTTTTTCTCCGCGCCCCCCTCACCATCCCTGCGCCATGAAAATTGGGGGGGGCGGCTTGAGCCAAGCCCCCCCCGTCTTGGATACTCATCATATGCAGTCCAGAAAATATGTATAACTGGCTCTTCATATTACCTTCTTAATTTTTCATAGAACAACAATTTGAAATTCATGAAGGACACAAATACACATATAATCACCACATGTGTGAATATTCTGATTCATTCTGATTCCAACTGAATGTGATTTTTAATCAATTTTTGTTTATTTTCACGAAAAAATGGATAAACCTTGCGTCTGAAACCCAGGTTTCTAGGGCGGGAATAAAGGTCATAATTAATATCTCATAAATTAACAAATTAAAGTAAAAATATTCAGCTATTAAGTTTTCTTAAGTACTCAATTTATGTAAAATAAGGTTAATGCGTAAAATTAAATATCACTACATAAGTTTATTCGTTATGGCCCAGATTGACCGCAATGAAACCATGGTTTCGGACGCACGTATTTTGCTGATCTACGTTGGGAATGATGAGGGCAGTTTACATATTGTTCTGATGCATAAATGTGTATCAAACAGGGGCGGCTTGGGGGTGGCAAGCGCCCTCCCTTTTTTTCAGGCGCAGAGGCGCGCTAAACAAAACAAAACAAAGGGGAAGGAGGGGGTGGAGGTGGCTTGTGGTCGAATGTTAACTCGGCGGACTGAGATGCGCAAGGTACGCGGCTTCGAATCCGTCCTTCCACTACATGTCCTTTGCAAGATATTAATCTGCAATTGCCAGACTGACCCTAGTAAGGTAATGGGTACCGGGTAGGGAGTAAATTCCTCGCAATGGGTAAGCGCCCTTTAATAGGCGCAGCTATGGCTTAGCGGATAATCAATATTAGCTGCGCCAACTGAATAGATTACTAGATTAGTCGGCGCATTATAGAATGCTTAATATTGATATCTATTATTAAAATTATTATTAAAGAAGGAGAAAAAAAGGAAAAAAAAAAGGAAAATAAGAACGTTGTCGTGTGGTGAGAGATGAGGAGAGGGCAGTAGTGAGACAGGAGACAAAAAAAACAGGGGCGAATAAATATCAAGGAGAAAGGGAAAGAGAAAGCCATTTTTTAATTTTTTTTTTTTTTTTTTTTTTTTTTTTTTTTTTTTTTTTTAAGATAAGGATCAAGTAGAAAGTTCTATAATTCGAATTTAAACTCTGGAACATCGTCGCAGAGGCGAGACTCACAATGGCGCCGCTTGATCACCAACTCATTTGCCGGTGGAAGGGGGGGGTAACTGTCCGGGGTAAATGTCCTGGGGTATTTATCCGGGGTACTTGTCCTCGCGGGGTAATTTCCTTCGGGGTAATTGTTTGTGGGAATTGGTTCGGGGGTTTGATTGTCCTGGGGATAATTGTTCGGGGGTATTGTCTCGGGGGTAATTGTCTGGGGTAGTTGTCCTGATACGAAATATACAAAGCGAGAGAGAAAGAGAATTCATTAAGATAAGATCGAGTAGAAAATAATTCAAACCTGCGAGCGAGACTCACACATGGGGGCGGCCCACTTAACTTCCAACATCAATGCTCTGTGAGGGGGTATCTGTCCGGGGGGGTAATTGTCCTCGAGGGGTAATTGTCGGGAAGGCTAATTGCTTCTCACGCGGGGTTAAATGTCCGGGGGGTCATTGTCCTTGGGGGTATTGTCTCGAGGGTAATTGTCTTGGGGGTAATTGTCGCGGGGGTAATTGGTCCGGGGGGTCATTGTCCGGGGGTAATTGTCTGGGGGTAATTGTCCGGGGTAATTTGTCGGGGGTAATTGTCCGGGCGGTAATTGTCTGGGGGGTAAATTGTTCGGGGGTAATTGTCCGGGGGGTAATTGTCCTGGGGGGTAATTGTCCGGGGGGTATTGGTCTCGGGGGGTTAACTGTCTCAGGGGTAATTGTCCGGGGCGGGGGTATTGTCCGGGGGGTAATTGTCTTGGGGGGTTATCTGTCGGGGGCGGTAGTTTGTCGCGGGGGGTAATTGTCCTGATACGTACGCCAGTAACGGGCAACTCTTTTTTATTTAAATTTGAAGAAATGGGTGAAGAGAATATACTGTAGTTGGACGTAGCTCACATCAAAGTTCCCAGAGCTATCCTCCTTGTTTGGATTAATGTTTGGTGAAGATAACAATGGTTTGCAAATGTCTGCGCCCGCGGAAAATCGAACCCGGGCCTCCAGCTTTGAACGCCGGGGTTCAATCGAAATTCGGGTTCGCCCTAGCCATAACCGTCTCTGTGTTAGTGGTTAAGGCTCGCCTATACGTTTTATAGGTGAATGTAAATGGCCTAAAGCCCCTGGTTTTAGAGGGCATGCTTACATCCATGCATTTTTTGATGCAATCATGCTTGCTCCACAAAATGCACATGTATCATCCTCCGCTGAGACTATTATTGCATAATATCCTATTTTTCTCTGACACTCTACACACACCGTTTTTTACTAATAATAATTCTTATTCTCGTTTTTGGGACGTGACCGAACCCTTTTTCGCTTTCGGAATGACGAATTCGGAGTAGACGAACCTTAATTTCGTTTTGACATGACGAACCTTCGGAATGACGAACCCCTATTTCGTTTACGGATAGAAGTCAGGAATGAGCAGGAACCCTATTCTATTTCGGTAATGACGAACTTTCGAGATGACGAACCCTTAATTTCGTTTTCGGATCACGACCCGGAATCCAACGAACGTTCTGAATTGAGAACCTTGCGGAATAACAGAATCTTGGAAATAAACAACCTTCGGATTAGCGAACTTCGGACATACGGGTTGCTTACCGAAATTTAATTGTACCCCCAAAAAAATATAAATAAATAAATACAATAGATAATATAATAAATTAAGAAAAATAACTAAATAAATAAAAAATAATATATAAAAAATAAATAAGATAATAAATGTATGCTTCCCTGGATTTGCTATATATGGCAATTATACTCTCAGAGAATCCCTACACAAGAAGTTGCCCATAGCGATTTGGTGCTACCTAGTAAGGTTTATCATTAATGTCCTCTCAGTATCCTGACGGTATTAACTTATGATGTTTAGTTCTTTCGAATATAAATTTGAATTAGTCATAGCATGATCCCAGTTTAAAAAAAAATATACTTTTCATTTATTCATTTACTTATTATTATTTATTTATTCTTTTTTTAGTTCTGTTTTCCAATGTGACCCGACTTATCATTTCTCAGAAAGAGTCGCGAATGCTGCGAGTTGTAATTTCCGTCAAAACACAACACATGGAAAACATCGTTTGCATTCATGGAAAGGGATTTTCATCAACGACGTATTCCGTTTTAATACATGTGATATTCACTTTCTGTTAAATCAATATTTTGTTTCCACCTTTATATTCTATTTCCTGATACTGCAAAATTATTAACAACTAATTTCGATGCGATTTATTCACTATGATACTTTTCGGAACAGGAATGTCAATTTTATTTCTATAATTTAGGATTCCGTAATTCTTTTAAAAAGATTATATAGACTAATTATAAATTTGATCTAATTTAAAAATTACCCGAAGACTACTTTCATTTTACGGAATGTAAATGTGACTTTTTAAAGAGATGTGATTGATAATCTTAACAAACAATTGTAGCCTATACCAAACCTAAATAAATATATCCATAATTCCAATTAGATCTCTCTCATATTGGTAAGATACAATAACAAAACATATATAGACTGAAACTGTCTCTAAGTTAACGTTTTCAATTAGGGGTTTATGAATGAGCTGCGTCATTGTACAATGGCGTTTCTAAATAAAGGCATTTTTTTTTTTAGAGGGGGACGCTTTCCAAGTATTATATATTTTGACAATTTGGTATGTAAGTAAAGAAGCACTTGTCCTTTTCATTGCCATCGATACGTTTCTTATTAATTAAATGTCACGCATAATCGAATAAATTGTAAATTGAGGTTATAATAGATATACTACTCGGTATTTATGTCAAGGTTGATGAGAATTGGCTACAAGGCTGAGATAAAATAATTGATCTAACGTGAGATATATCTTGCATAAGATTGTGTTTGATTGTGTCACATCAGTTGAAAGCATCACTAAGTTTTTTCACTTCTTAATAGAAAAAAAAAAAAAAATAAAATAAAAACACTGGCAAAAAACTGGCTTTTATACAGACACCTCACCCTTGAACTATTACGGTCACATCTGTGATGCGAGAAGATATAATTTTGAATTAAAATTGCTACTATAAATAATGAGATTGAATATGGCCTTTCTTATTTGGTAAATATATTTATACACTCTGTTACCACGTCATCTAATACATCACATACTCACATGTGGCGTAGAGTGCTTTTATGCAAACCTTGTCAAACTTGCGTTGCCCGTTAACAGGTTTAAAAACTTTGTTAAACAGCCACAAGAATGGAAATGAAAGTTTGTTGAACTTAATATTTTTAAAACTCTCCATCTTTCATAGTGTTGCCAGGGGTATCATGGGATTTTGTAACCTCCTGAATTGTTAGGGGATGCTAAAACAATTTTAAGAAAATGCACCTCCTCTTCCCCTATGATCTAATGTATTTACGTGATACCTCATCTCCTCCCCCCCATGATCTTTCCCCCCTTTTTTTTTTGGTATGGTTTAAGTGGCCTAATGCCGAATTATCATTATTCTTGTTGACGCCTATTAGCCTAAACCCCCCCTCCTCAGCTGAGAGTACTTTTTGTCGGTCATTTTTTATCCGGGCTAAGAAAAGGCGGGAAAGTTCTTGTTCGCCATGCCAACGACGATTCCGCGCTGTGTGTCTCCGGTAATAGGAATGTGAAAATAAAACGATTGTGTAATCGAAATGTATTATATCAGTATCCAAGGGAGATCATGAGGAAAAGCTTCTCTCCTGGTATGAATTGTGCTGGTAGACGTTTTTAAGAGTAATTTTGAGATTCAGTTATCGGGGTTTTGCAGGGTCCTTTGATCGTCACAGTGGAGAGATTCTGACGTCTATACATAAAATAAATATTAGAAAAACATGGCTAACAAGAGAGGCCTGAGCCGCGACGATGATGAGGCGTCGACGAAGATCTGTGTATTAATAACGAGCATCTTTTTCTTGTTTCCATTTTGTTTGCAGAACTTGAAAAGAGATTAGGGAACACAACGTCTATGAGATCGTCGAATCACAAATGGTAAGCATTAAACATTTTTTCCCTTCTATTTCTTGTCTCATTGCAAAATATTATTAATTTGAGATTATGCTACTTTACCGAAACAACGATGATATGATGTGTATGTAGGTTTTCCCGGTCAATTTTGAACAATCTGCAATCAATTTGACACTTCCAGCAACCATATTCTCGTTCGAATTTGCGATTGCCGATTAAATTTCACATTCAAATTCGTGAGCGCTCCGAAATAAGGCACTCGGGAACCATACTGCAATTGCACAAATTGGTTTGACTTATAAGCAATCGTAATTCGTCAATTGTGCATTTAATGTGTCGTTCCAACCATTTCTGTGATAACTTAAAAGGGTTCTAGACGAACTATCTCTACCTACCTTAAACTCTAACTAGTTTCTGGGTTTGTAGTTTGTCCTGATACGGATTTAAAGAGTTTTTAAAGTGATGTAATATTTTTAATTTTGCGGTAATTAACGAAATTTATACTTATAACAGTTTTTGATCGATCAAAACGAAATTTGCCGAAATCGCTCTGACTGTTTGATCGTTAATTACATTGCGATAGCTAAGCTTCGCGAGGTATCGTTTAAGTTGAAATGAACATTAACGAATTTAATTGCCAAGAGTGTTTATACCGGGAATACTGTTAACAATGTTTTACGCTATCATATTCTTATTTTAACAGGAAGAACCAAATTTATATATTATATTAGTTTGCACAGACCACATAAAATTCTTATGCATATTGTACACTAAGTTTCGTTTTTATTACATTGATTTTATGGTTGATGTGCAATGTATCATTCTGATTATTGTTAAGTTATTTTATATTAGTAATTTTTATGTTTGTAGTATTTTATATTAGTAGGATTGATTGGGTATATATATATGGTATCCATGTATGTGACGCAGGCTTGAATACTCTATCTTTCATGAATCACGTCATGTTCTAAACTTTAAGTAGTGAAGAGAAACATGGGTTACTATTGTACAAATTAATATTAAAAAAACATCATGGTGATTATTGCACGCGCTCCTCGGGCAAAAGGGTTAAATAATCCTCGTTATAAATTTGATATAGTCACAATTTCTTTTTGACAAATTCACATGAAACTTGCCCATGAGACATTACCTCGTGAGTTAAATCCATATTATATATAGGTATTTACTTGATATCTCCCAGCTTAAATAGACCGATATTTATATAGCAAACGACCTGCTGTACAAGGCTTTTTTCCGTCATTACATTTCTGGTCATCTAAAACATTGGTCAGGGTTAATGTATTGCTTTAGTCATTGCTTGCTGGCCTCGGTGGCAGAATGGGCATTCATGCCGTTCAAGTGGTGCAGAATTTATAATTAGGGGGGGGGGTGCCCAATAAAAATAATTAAAACTAAAAAAGCGGGGCGCAGCCCCCCCGAAAAAAAATAATATAATAACAAATAATACAACAAATAAAAATAAATAAATAAAAAAAAATAAATAAATAAATAATAAAAAAAAAAAAAAAAAATGGGTGAAATCGTAAAGAAGAAAAAAGGGCGCGATACACATTAATGTACGTGTACATGAGTTTACATCACGTTTGCAATACGGTACCCTATTCACCATGTATTTCTTCGGTCGTTTGTGTAGGTCTAGAGGTCGGTGTTGGGTGTGACTGAGGTACTTGGGAAGTAGTGTGTCCTCCTTTGTTTATCTTTGAGGAAGTGATTCTTGGGGTAAGAGAAAGCTATATTATTGGAGCCCAAATCTTCCTAATATTCTTGATATCTTCCGCAATGCCGACTGTGAACGCAACTAAAGCGAAATGAGGAGTTATGTTAGGCGTACAAAATTAACATGCCTACCCCCCCCACAGTGCCCATTTGTAGTTGGATTTGCCGATTTGAATAGGGTACATGCAGTAATATGGCCCTAAGCTCATTTTGCCTAATTTGCATAAAATTACGAAATGACACACAGTCTAATCTTGTTTATATATCAATCAACTACTGCTCTAAACTTTTATAGTGAAGAAAAACAATTATTCACAACCCCCTGTCTGCAATATTCCAATGTTGACGTCATTAACCAAAGTGCCCATATTACCTGCATGTGCAGGTAATATGGGCACATGTATTTAATGTAATGTTTTAAACTACAATGACTCTACCAATGTCTGGAATTTGCTTAAAAATGTTGAAAACCATTACCTTAAGATATAATTTGAAATTATAAGACCCTTCAGTAAATCTTTGACTATATATTTCATTGTTATGTATTTTGTATATTATTTATTTTCTAAATATCATTTAAATATTATTTTCATTGTAACAAGTCAATATGGCCTACAATAAGTTATTTTATTAATTATATAACTGTACATATACCCCAAAAATCGTAGCAAAAGAGATTAATAACCTCATTCCAAAATACTAAAGTACTAGAATCATTTCCGCCATTTTTGGATGTCCCATATTACCTGCACTAATGTTGCTGTGTCAGGCCAAGCAATGCCGACATTGCACCCTTTCACTACAACAAATTGACCTGTACACGCTAGTAGTGATAAAATGAAACTATAAGCTTACTAATATACAAAAAAATTAAGGTTACCCCCTCAAAACACTCTTTCACCATCACATTTGTGAAAATCAATTTACATCAGGGTAAAAAAATTGCCGTAAGTTTTACCTACCTTGTTGGTTTTCAACAATTTTCTAAGAGAAATTCGGTATCAGAATGCTCTCACGAACGATATATTTTCGGTATACAGTTTCATATGAACAACATTATGGTGCTCACACACGGTCACCGGTCACCGGTCGACGGTCACGACATGATTTGCTCAGGTGCCCATATTACTGCATGTACCCTATGTGATAATTTATATTTCGTTCCTTGACATGACCAGTTATTAACATTAATGTTGGTAACAACTGAATGTTAACTTTCACTTCCCTTCTTATGTCCATATCATTCAACAAAAATTTTACGGGAGAACATAGAACAACACACTGCAATGCCGTAATTATATAACGTGAGAATTATTTCAAGGCAAAACCCATGACTTGAGAATCCGGGGATAATAGGAAGTAAGAACTTTATCGACCGACATAAGTTCACTTCCACTTTGAGATTGAATCTAGTCTTATTCTTTCCTGTTTGTCACATTATTTCTTGTTACAAATCTCAGTCACTCCAGTATAACACGACACTGGCCCAACAGCAGACCAAACGAAAAATTACAATACCGACTAGGCCTATAGGGAATTGTGTGTTGGATTGGGGCTATAGGCATGTTCGGATAGCGGCGCGTGCCTGTCTAGCCGAATTTTGTTGAGGGATGGTGTAAAAGTTCTCTCAACATTAAGTATGTTGTATATATAGTTAAGTGGTCTAATCACTTGATTTGGGATCCAAAGGTCCTGGGTCGATCCCACGGTACGGTGTTTATGTCCTTGAGGAAAGGTATTTTATCTACATTAGCTTCTCTCCACCCAGGTGTAAAGTAGGGTGCCCAATATGATCTTGCTTTATCCGAGTTCTGTGATTGCCGTAAGCTTGTCCATTTTAATTCAAATGAATTATAAAGAGGGAAAAAAAATTATTTATAGAGCACTTTACTACATGGCAGCCTATTTATTTATAGTCGCGACCAATGAGGAAATATCATAGTGATATGCAGGAAACAAAAATTGCTGGTAAACAAGGAACGTGTATACCAGTCGAGTATTATATTTTTTTAATTCCAATAATTTTGAACGCCTATTTAGGCTTTACTTCCTGGTAATATAGTCCTGTTATTTATATTACATTTCTAAATAGAACAATATACTTGCCCGGCTAGGTGTATTATAAAGATAATGCAGTTGAAGCGGTATGGTGCTATTTCTCCAGACAAGTGGATTCAAAAATAGGATCAAGAATCAAGAATATATTTCCACGCAATAAACGGTATCGTATTAAACTTTGAGCTATCATTAGAGCTTAACTTATATTGTTTTAAAAAAATCAGCAATAGCATTATATTATTCTATTAATATATTGTTATTTATGGAGCAGTAGTATAATACAAGTAGTAGAAGTAATAGTACTAGTAGTAGTAGTAGTAGTGGTATTAGAAGTAGTAGTAGCAGTAATGACAGTGGCTGTAGTAAGTAGCAGTAGTAGTAGTAGTAATAGTAGTAGCTATAGTAGTAGTAGTAGTGTAGGTAGTAGTAGTATTAGTAGTAGTAGTTAGTAGTAGTAGTAGTAGTAGTAGTAGTAGTAGTAAGTAGTAGTAGTAGTAGTATAGTAGTAGTAGTAGTAGTTGTAGTAGTAGTAGTAGGAGAAGAGTAGTATAAGAAGAAGAATAGTATACTCTTTATAAAAAAAAAAAGAATGAGGGGTCAAAATGGTCACATTCTGGGTCCAAATGGGCCTTACCATGATGTTCCCAATTGATCCGGAATTGATCATTTTTACTCGTCACTTTTTAGAGAGTTTAGTGGTAAAGTGGCGCTTTACATAAACTAATATATGTATAATTGGATAGTTCCATTGCAAGTATATTCGTATAATTGCTTCTCGGCCATATTTATGACTCTCCTCAAAACTATAAGTACCTTTTAATTTTTCCCCCATCATGTGATTAATGGTGGGTCTCTAGCTGATTGAATTTGATTATGGCATGCTGTGCGGAAGTATAGTGGTTGTGTATTATAAAACGTGGTTTCAAGCTGTATGCAATTCCCACCACATGTGATTCGCAAGAGCTAAAGTAGAATTTATAAGAGAATTCCAGGCGCCAACTTATTTTAATTAATTATTATTGTAATAAAAAAATAAAAAAAGCAGGAAAAAAAAAAAATGTCCTCTTTAGACATGGTAGGCATACCCTAAATTTGTAACGAGGTTAGTTTTTAAAACATATTATTCACTGCTATTGAAATTCTCACTTAAAGAGATCATTTTATTGTTAATGTTGAAATATTTTTATTAAATAAAAAGTATAGGCCCACAAATTTAAACAAAAAGTGGCTCAGTGGTCAGCGAAGGAGTTTCGTAACCAAAGGTCTCCTGGTTCGCAACTCAGTCGATGCACTATGAATAATCATTGCCAAGAACCTTAGATAGGACGTTAAACGTATATGCAATATTGCTTTATTTGTAGCCGACAGGGGAAAGAATAATTTGAGTTCGACCAAAAATACAATTATTTAAAACTTATTTACCATTCTCCGTGGCATCCAGGTAATTGATTATACGATGCAATTTTCTTTTGTGTGTAATCGGAAGTAGAATCGCTAAAAGTTCCTCTTGCACTTTTTTTTTTATTATGAGCCGGAAAGGTATCTTTTGACCACACATTTTTGAAAAAAATCCCCTTTTGATTTCAAGATGATATAAACACGTGATTTTTGTTTGATGGGGAAAATTTGTATTGCATTTGATATCATTATTGAACTACAAGATAAAGTTTTAGGTTATTATAACTTTGTATAATTTACCAATCGAACATGTTGCGGTTTTCCCCCGCCTGTGGCTCAGTCCCCACATATCCTGGTCTAGTGTCAGCTGTTAGCCGAAGAGAAAACGATATTTCCGTGTCAAACACTAACGGAAAATAAGCTTTATATTTTTGTGTCTCTTATTTATTTATGGCGGAAGAGATTCAGCTTGACAAGAATGAAATGCTTCAATGATTTATGCCTAATAATCTGGATGAATGAACATAATAATATTGATATTATAGTTTAAAGGCTATCAAAGCTGATAATAACTTAATAGGCCCAACTACAAAAGGGGAAACTGATAGTGGCGAATTTAATGTATTTTGGAAGGGAAGGTGGTATCGTGGTGCGTACCCCCCCCCTCCGAACCCCCGTTATTTAGAGTTTTCACACATGTGAGCGACGTCTACATATTTAAAATGTGCAATGTAAGAAGCAATATCAACCCTTCAAAATGTATATAATACAAATAAATAGATACCATCGGGTGCGTAGCCCCCCCCCGTCCCTTACTCCGTATCTGTATTAAAAGTTTTTCACATTTGAGTGACGTCAAAATAAATTTAAATTATTTAATGTGAAAAGCAATTTCAAAACCTTCAAAAAAAAGAAGATGATATAAATGGATAGGCCTGCTGTGGTAACTGATAACTTTAGAACCATCCATCATGAGATAGATAAAGGGTAAAAACTAATCATTAAATGTATTCTCATTCTTTATCCTGTTTTGGATCTTTAAAAAACTGATGTCATTGTCGTTTGAAAATTGAAAGTAGACTCAGGAGAGCACTTGAGTCTGGGTTTCATATCATGGTGAAGCTACCCAACCAATTAATGCACGGTTTGTACTCTTCCCCCAACGTCCCCTACAGGAATTTTATAATTAATATCCATACGCTGCTTCGCCCGGGACATTTCGACATACCGTTGGAGACGAACCTCTGCGGGGATGCTGCGGGGAAGGGGAGGGGTGCAGAATATGCCTCGAGTTTTTGAAGGAGCTGGTAATAATGGACATATATAATACCTTTATGAAAGCAGCATGCAGGGGTTTAGACATGTCATCATGGTCATGGAGAGTTGGGATGAAAGGGTATTCCCCCATACTTCCCCATTATAATCCAGTAGCGGATCCAGCATCACCTCTGACGAAGAATCGTATCGGTCCAGGGCACAAGCATAGAGTCGCTATTGTCCCCAGACAATTAGGACGATTATAATTATAGTTTATTACAGCTGAAGCTGGATTCGAGCCTGTAATCACACACAATTACATTCAAAATTGGGGAACACATCCCCCTCGTTATTATATACGCCTCCTTATGCCCTGTATAAAAGTTGATATCAAAATCTAAATCAAGATGATGTCATTGCAGTCCTAAGGTGTGGCGTAGCCTTGTGCAAGATATTTTAAGGAGAGGTTGGGCTTGCAAACCAGAGCTGAAGTGGGCCAGGGCGGGATATTATATTGTACGGAAAATCACGATTCATAACATACCCGCCCCTTTCAATATCTAACATCCCATTAAGGCTGTAGATGCAGAGGTGATGATATTGTTATCTAGTGTAGAACCTCTGAACAGACAGTGCTGGCGTATATTCACAGGGCCCGTGAAGGAGCACATTCTCCACTCTAATTTAATAATAAATAAATAAAAAATAAAATAGAAGGGGAACAGAAATCAAATGGGGCTTGGGCGATCTGCCATCCCAATTATATTAAGCCCATCCAATCGACCATAGACATCCCCAGCCCCCACCCCCTCCCCCTCCCCCTCTTTTTCATGACTGAACCGACTACGCCAATAAGGTATCGATGTATTGCAGGAGGCCTGGAATAAAAATGCACTGACCGGAAAGAGAAAGTATCCTGCTTTGTAAAAATAAAATAATAATATCTATTTCACGTTTGTTTATCGTTCATCCTTGTCTATTTGGGTGTTAATGATAATATATTGAACAAATTATTATACATGATGACTCGATAGTGGCACTGCTATGTAAAAAAAAGAACGGGAAAATTCCTTATCGATGCAATCGATTCAAAATAAAAATTTTGATTTTTCTGTTTCAATGTAATTAACTCTCACTTTGCGCCACGTAGTAAAAATTCTACAGATACATGGTATCATACATTATTATACATGTACATATCATTTCAGAAGCGTTATAAAAAGTGGGGCAACGATGAAAGTTTACAGCAACCCGTATCATTATCATGTAATTATAAATACATGGAATCCGTAGATGGTTCATCAGTGCCTTTTACCACACACCCAAATTCATGTCATACGTTGTACTTTTTTCAACAACAACAAAAAAATGATGGTACCCGCTTGAAAATTGTTTGTTTGTTTGTTTTTTTTTCATTTCTATAAGGACCCCTACTTGATTCTCCTACGCACTTGTAATATAGGGCAAGTCCAAGCTATTTGTTCCCGAGGTGGTGATTTTTCAACTTTTCGACCATTTTTGTGTCGAGTGTGTCAGTAAGGTTTTAAAAGTAGATATAATGTATCATATATCACCACAAAGTATATGAAATACACTTAATGTAAATGAGGTCAAAAAGTCATTTCAAGGTCATATGACGTCTCAAGGCTCTTTAATATTCATGAAAAAATTATAAAATGCATTAAAAATGCTATTTTCAACCATTATTTCTAAAGGTTTGTTATAGGAGTACAACCAAAAAGTACATATTTTCTATTTCAATATCATCTTGGCTTCCTCTGGTGAAAATATCACAAACCTAGCACATAACTTTCCATATTTTTATTCTTAAAGTATTCATGTCTCAGTAGTAGTCTCACAAAAGTTACTGAGCTGATGTAAAATAATATAGTTTTATTACTCGCCCTCCCACCTCAGTAATGAAACAAAATATTTACTTTTTTACAGTAATGTGTTGTATTATGGTTTTTTGTTTTATCAGTGTTTGTTTTTTTACACAACATGTTGCTACGCCTTGGCTACACCAAATATTTAATGGAAAATATTTCATGGAATAATTGTCCCATGTGTTACGTGTCCCATGTGTTACATGTCATATTTTACAAACCTTGACCTTGCCAGAAAACGTGAGGCTGTATTGACATTAAAATATGTATTTACAAAGTTTATTACATGGTTAAGAGGATCTGACTATGCAAGTTTTTATCTGATTTTTAAATTCCTAGTATCATGTGAACAAATTCAAAATTTAAAAAAAACATTTGTTTCTGGTCCCATGTGTTACGAACGAATAAATTATCATAAATTGAATATGAATTGAGTTATTTCAATTATTGTTTATGATTTTGTTGAAGGTTCTTCAAAAATATACGAAAGGATTGGGATTTCAATTTAAGATTTATCAAAAAAAGCCTATTTTTGTCTCTGAATGTCCCGTTTGTTACATTGCGAAATAGCGTGGACTTGCCCTATACATCTTGTTGTATTGTAATTGTTTCATATTTGATTATTTAACCTCAAGAAAGTGTAAATTTTATTTGAAAGAATATTTTCAGGTTGTTTGATATTTCAAGCCTATTTACAAGCAGTTCTTTGTATTTTTTGTGGACTAAAAACTGTCGATACCTCAGCTAGCAAGATTGTAATATTAATGACTTATATACTGTCCATTATCAACAAAAGAACCATGTGACATATCTTCAAATTTAAGTTATTGGTGTTTTCACATTTTACCTTTGTCCTTTTCAACCAGATTAAACATTGAGCGGTATTTTAGGTAAATCCTGCAGGATGGCATTTCCATTTGGCACTTGCATCCTTTTGTCAGGTATATGGCAACCTAGCCCAACATGCATTAAAATACCTCTATCACACCAAACTGATTCTCAAAAAGTTCTTGGAAATGTTGCCGAAAAGCTCATTTTGAGTGTGAACGGAGTGGACGTAGATTCATTCGGACTCCAGAACACTGTATATCAATATGAACTTGGCAAAATAATGTTTCACCTGATCACAGCCCGTTTCCGCTTTGAAAACCATTTTGGTGTGACTGATCCTCAACGAGGCTATTAATTTCAAGCTCAGACTACATCTATCAAACCTATGATCAGTTTCACATTGACATTTTGTTTTCATTTTCTTCCTTTTTATCCTGTCTTCAGGTCGATATCGGAGCAACAGCAAGACCATCGACAAGCTAGCGAAGAAGGCCAGAGAACGAGCCGAATCTTTCAAAGCCCAGGACAGTATCAGCTCAATAACCAAAGAGATCTACCTTCTACGAACATCTTCCCTGAGTAACATGACCACTCTAAACGCTCCCAAGAAAGACCACAAGGCCACAGAGTTCTTCGCAAACTGGGCCAACAGTCTACGTCTCAACAAATCTAGTACCTCACTGAACAATGAAGGTAGTTCGTCACCGGGCTCGTCCCGCAGTCGATCGAGTTCGAACACGGTCACGCAACCGTACGTTAATTCGAAGACAGTCACTCTTGATAACGACTTCGATGATTACGCGGAGCCAGTCGATCACGTCTCGACCTTGAGCAAAGGCGTCCCGCCGAAAAGACCGCTCACGGTGACAAACTCAGATTCAAGGTGTAGCGACCGCGGTTATCAATCTCTATACACATCTTCCAGTTCAAACTCCTCATCGAGCAGGACATCGGCTGTTTATAAGCCCACCGAAGACAGTGATTACGACGAGCTAGAAGAAGAAGTTGTGGATCGTAATAAAACCAAGCAGTTCCGGTTCACAAGGTCGTATACTTACACAGCGCCATCTGCCCAGTCGGAAGGTAAGAATGGCGAGTACAGCTGTTTGAATAGGGGCGCGAACACAGGCGTTAGGCGTGCCGAAGAGGATAAGAAGATCAAGACATCTCGAGGAAACAATGGCTACAGCAGTGCCATCAAGACTGCAGAGACCGACGGGGAGTACTCGCATCTCAACAGAACCGCCAAGAGACACACGCAGATACCAACAAAGCGAGTTCATGCTCCGACTCTACGACATGACAGCGAGGACGATTACGACTATCTCGAAGCTCATAAAACCGATGTGTCTACCGACGGCAACGGAAGTGTCAAGAGTTCTGATGGGAAAACGGAGAACGGGAAAAACATTCCTAAAGACGGAGACTATGACCTTCTGCACAGACAATTCAGAGCCCGTAATGATCAATACGAGTCCATATGGCCAGGCAAGAAGTGAAATTACTCTGTTGAGTAAAAAAGGGGGATAAATATTCAAGGTTGCTAAACGATGCTCAAATGCCTTTTGACATGATTAGATTTGAAAAGATGTGTCGTTCAAAAGGTGGCGTTGATCTTAGCGTCTGTACTTTTGCATAAGAAGTAAAGATGGCCGCATTAGCAAAATCGACATATGAATCCAAAATTAAATTCATCATCATCATCACTAAATTTTGATGGCGCCGGACGCTCATATTAGTTGTGGACGAATAAGTGCTTAAAATATTTTTTTTTGCAATTATATTTCACAACGATTATATAATCATGCATTACGCCGTGTTAATGAACATCTTGTTTTAAAGATCGATCTCTTTTCGGATTTGGTAAGCATCGTCACCATCTATGGTATTCCATTCTGCTTTCATATTTTATGATAGTTTATACATATATTATCTAGATTTGCCACACGCAACCCAGGTAAAGCAAATGGGTACCAGTAGGAAGACATTCCGTGAATAATTGTGTGCACCAAAACTGATATTTTTCTGTACATAAAACCGGGTAGTACCAGGACATAATTATAATTATGAGCACTTTACGACGAGTCATATCATTTCATTGTTACGAAAGATAATTATGAAAAAGTCGAGATCTGATCACCATTTTCCACATTTAGATTAATCGTGTTTTTCTTCATTTAGTTATCACTTATACCAATTATTGAATGTTTTAAAAGATTATTAGTCAAAAGCACATCTTATCACTCCTGCAAAAATGCGTATTAATAGTAAAAAGAAAAAAAGTAGCTATTATAAATACTTTTGTGTATGTCACCGGTTGGTTTTCAAATTGCATTAATGTAACCTTGAGAAGAATATGTCTTGTCAAAATAAATAATATAATAAACAACTACAAGGAAATATTTTCTTGAAATAAAATTGCTATATAATTTGGTATTTACTGACTTTAGAGGAAATCTTGGAGCAAGTCTTGTATACAATGACCGATAAAATAGATCCATTTAAAACGAGAGCGAAATTACCATTGATATAAATCTGCCGATGATAAATTACTCTTTCTGAACGTTGTATTTGGAAGCATGCCATGTTCAAAACATAAATTATGCATACATTCTAATGCATACTTAATTTTTCACAGGCTTTGAGCATGCTGAAAACATGGAATTCTATTATTTAAATAAATCTTGCAAGCATGCGACTGTGCCACATGTATGTATTGTACATTAACTAAGCTGCAAATGATGATCACAAAAGAGCAATTATCTTAATTAAGTCATTTTTGAATTCTAGATGGATTATGTATTACCTTGAAATTTACATTTGTTGTGTCAATAATGATATTTTGACATAAGTTGTAGGATAATTCAGAATGTATGTAATGAGGAATTACTGCACTATTTTGAGGTGATTGCGAATACATGTGCTGTACATGTGTGTCTTTATTGTATTACATGATACTTATTGAATCACCTACGTAATATACATATGCATTTAATCGGTATATTACCAGGGCTGCAATATGTGTCGAAATTCTAACACACCGAGTAGGCGATAATGCATAGATATGGGAATGGAGAGCTTATTTTGTAAGTGCAATTATGAAAATACTTTCTTTCAAATCTTTGGCGTACATTGTTATGAATAAATGTATATATATCGAGCAAAATGCAATAATTTTTATTTATCACAGATTAAGGTGGTGCACATGTTTCTTAAAGTAAAATGTTGTAATGAAAAGAGAAATGTATGTACTCAAATTATATTGTTAATAAAATAAAAAATATCGTCATTGACGAACTCGTGATTTGATAAATCTTTTATTATTTTTTACTTTGTATTCTCGTCCCCGTATTTCTATAAAAAATCCACCGTCTGAAAATATAGAAATACCAACTCAAATACTCCACTCATTTTTATTTACATTCGACTTACGGCAACAACGTAAACAGAAAAGCAAGGTCCGTATGATCTCTATTTTGTTTTGTCATGTTGTTGTTGTTTTGAGATTTTTTTTTTCTTTCTTATTTGTTCTTTTTTGTAATGCACATTATTACCAAAGTGAAAAAAAAAACAACAAACAAAACAAACAGGAAAATTAATTCAGATATGGTATGGTTATTAGGGGCGAATAAAAAAAAATCTCCAGATCTGGACATCAATGCTGAGGAATTGACAGAGATAAAAGATAAATAATAATAAAAAAATAAAATTTTATGTATTGAAGAGAGAGAGGAGAGATGGGGAGGGGGAGGGAGACAGGGAGGGGAGAGAGAGAGAGCGATAGGAGGGAGAGTTTAGTTATTCACTTTTCCTTTTACTGTTTGCTCTCTCAACACATTCGACTATCCCTTTATCTTTTGTGTTAGTTTCCCTCACTACTCCTTCTCTCTCTTTTGCCTATAGATACATGCTCATACTATCATAGCGTTGTATTCCGTACTGAATGTAAACTGATCTCCGTAAATAAAAAGACAAGATTCAAATTCATCTTTATTGATGTATTTATATTTAAATAGAGCAATGCTGTGCAAATAATATACGTATTAAATGTGAATACCAGTGATATAGAGACAACTGTTCATAGCTGTGTGATCACATTATTCAAATCGAATTCAGCTGCTTTTTATGCCCAATGATATATTATCTAGAACTTAATATACGTACTTTCTTCATATAGTTTACAAGTGTGGGTCATAGTTTTGTTTGTCTACTCCAGTGTGAACATTTCCTCCCCGTGGGCATAGAATAGAACTCTCTCTCAAAGTCACTTCAAATTTTTCATTCAAGGCCAGCGGTGAAACAACAGCAACTAGCAATATAAACATTAAAAAAAATGGTGGGTGTTGGAGGAGATGAAAATGTAGGAGATATGATTAAAGTGTTGTTGTTTGAAAGACATGATTGATGATGGTGGTCAAGATGTGAGGAATGATAAAAATGAGATGATTGATATGGATGATGGTGTGTATGATGATGATGTAATGGTTGGTGACGGGTGGTGATGGTGATATGTTGATATGATGTCACGATGATACATGATGACCGGTGACATGAAGGTGCGATGATGATGATGATGATTTAATGATGAGATGATTGATGATTATAATGGATGATGATGATAATGATGATATTTGAGGGTGATTGATGGTGCGCGGTGGCGATGACAATATGTGATCTCTGTAAGTGTGATGACAAGATGTTGTTTGATATAAACTAACAATCACTAAATACCAGGTGATTGTACAATTGGATGCAAAAACAAAAATATTCCAGGGTTGTGAAGGCTCATCAAGTATATCACTGATTGTCATTTCATAAGTTTATGATTGTGATAAAAAATTTAGGATGTGGTTGTAATAATGTTATTCATATTGTCCTTAATGTCATATTGGTCAACATTAGGTTATGATTTGTGTTAATAGTTAACGTCACAATAAATATAGTACTTGATCGTCATATTACATTAAATATAAAAGTGCATAGTAACATTATAGATGATGAGATGCCTTGACTTAAGGATAATCGGGTCATTAAATATAACAATTATTTCATATTAATTACTGAATGAGTGGTGCATAATGTTGCAAGCAAATATTTGGTCTTTTTGTTACAGTCTTAGTGATAATAAATTATTTTAAGACGGTTTTTCTTTTTAAATAGGAATTACATCAGTTATATTATAAGGCTGTTTTGTTTCAGTTTAAAGTACAAATATAATACATATATATTATTTTCAGTAAAAAATACTTATTAAGTACCTGCATATGCAAGCAGCTTGTGAGACCTTTTGGTGGTAGTTCAAACCACTACAGCACTTCTGATAAAATAATTATTTTTTGCATTTCAGCAAAGCTAGAATACAATGCTGGAAAAAGATATAGTGAAATGAACACAAAATACATTTCGCTGCAAAAATAATCATACATCTCTCTTTGAAAACAACATTTTCAACTCATAATTTCAGCCTCCAATTTTTATCACACTTGCAAAAGCATGACACAGTGAATACATTTAGTAATAAATACATGTACAAACAAAGTAAATTAAAATTAAATAACATTTAAAAATAACTCCAGAAAATTTGCAGGTTGCCCTTCATAGCTAATCCATCATTTTCCATTGAATGTAATACAAATAGTGAATATTAAGAAACTTATGTGACCTGAATTTTGTTTTTTAATTTTAAGCAGTTGAGTAAATCAAAGGCAATTTTTCATGCTTTATTCCAAATTTTCTTCATTATCAATATAAATTAGTCTCTCGTACATTCTAAAGTCCTTAGAATTATCATCCTTTACCTGTATAGAGCTTCATAATTATTCCAACTAATATTATACACAATCACATAAGATCACATCCATGTATCTAAACTGAAGTTCATACAAAGGACAACATGTGTTAACATGTATCAGATTTCAAATTATACCATTTCCTTCTTTTCAGTCCAATTCATTTCCCACTCTGTAATTAACTGTTCTTTTATATTGATAGGTTCAGTTCCTCATTGACCCAGTTCACACATAATAATGCAACATTGCTGTTTTGTAATTGGAAGTGTCTCATCATAAACCCTGTTCACATACCACAAAATATGGTAATGATATCACAATATCCATGCATTTTTAATAAAAATATGTTAAGTCCTATCAGCAAAGTAGCAGTAAACGGGATGAGCCTCAATACTGCAGTATTCACACCCATTCATATACACTGCTCTTGGAAACTACCTGCAAAATAGCAGAAACATTACCAGTAATCTTGCAGGTAGGCCTATATGTAGCAACTGCAGATTTGTAATTTGGAAATAAAGGGTTGCAAATTTATGTCAAATTTGAAAATAGAGGGGCATAGGGTTTGATGTAGTCATATCAACATGATATCAACATGAGATTCTGAAGAAAAAAATATAAAGGGGGCTAATGCCTCTTGCGCACCCGCTTGGCTCCCCAATGGGATAGGTTGTATGAACTGGGCTATTGATTCACATGTATTCTCCTGTACATTGAAAGATTAGAATAGTAATCATTTGTTCTGGAATGGTTGCAAAACAAAACCAAGCCTTTTGTCATTAAATGACAATGACACAACGGGATATTCTCTTACAATGAAATCATACCACAACTATCAATGTTTTCTGAACTTCTATTTGAAAAAAAAATAGGGTTATCAAAATTCAGTCTGCTTGATGGGAAGAAATATTAATTTTATTGAATGAGTGAACACATATTTTGCTTTAAAACAAAAAATATGAGATTTATATTAATATTCAAAATGCATTTTTACATCCAATAGTTGTAATGATATGTACCACCACACCAACTCTATAATTCATATACTTCATAAATGGCAATTGAACTAGATGGGATCGACAACATATAAGGTGGATTTTCTTGATTGTTGCAAATATGATATTCATTCAATATAGCATAATTGAAAATACATGGAATGCATGGTCATCTTCATTTTAAGATTATATTCCATTTAATAATGTTTAGGAATGATATGGATTTAGTTTGTAAAAATGAAATACACACACCAAGGTAATAAAGACCTTTGTTTCCTGATTGTAAAGACACTATGGTAATCATAACATAATATTAATAATAAACTTTGTGTGTTAGACACCTCGGTACAGTTCACAAAGGAGGTTAACATTTACTAGGAATGCAAAATATGAACTATAAAAAGTTTTGTCACATGACACATTTCAAACCACAAATTACATCAACTTCCTTTATAAATTTGGCCTATTTTTACTGATCTCGTCTGTCAAAGATGGTTACATGTACAGTCAGTGAAAATAATTAGTATTATGAATCTATTAATGTTATGATATATGGTATCTTAAGCCAGTATATTTTTCTTCTAATGCAATTTATTTCAACATTTGCTTTTGTAGACATTAGCTATTTTTGTCCAGAGAGGAATTAACCATTACGATCTTTGTTCTTTCACATTTATTTGGCGCAAATGTTCGAACTACCAGGCATGGTGAGGGTGCGCAAAATGATTTTTTATTGTGGAAAACTATATACCTCAGTCTCAGTACTAATGAGTTTGAAAAATAGCGAGAGGGGCTTTTTTTCCCTGGTATATGAAATACAACATTTACCAGGTTGTGACTTATCTTCATTACAATAAAAAATGTTTCAACTGCACTTTTATTTTGTACAGTGTAGTATGTTAAATATTTTCTTCATATACAACTTATCATATTGATCAGCAAAGGCAGGTTTAGAAACATTTTCTTCAAGCTCTATTCTCCATGCAATATCGTATTGACAATTATAACTTTTTTCTAACCTAAAACAGAGGAAGTGGGAGATTTGTAGGCAATTGGTATTTTTGTTGTATTCATGGAAGGCAATGTTCACTGATGTGGACTGTGCCCTCGTCCAAGAGGTACTGTTTATAGGTTTGGTTTGTACCAAGGCTTTATGTGATGTTTGTATGGCTTGACTAATAATATACAAAAGAAAGTTATTCTTTTCCAGTTTCAGACAGGAGTTTGCAAAAGAGGGAGTGTTGCCAGTCTGGTACCAAGACAGATCTCTGCCTGCATGTGATAATTTGCGTCTTCAGCATCCCCAACCTCAGGCCAGTTAATAGACAGAAATCCAGGCACTGGGAATGGTTGTCCAAGTCGGATGTGTAAGTTTGCGGTTGAGCAACCGTGTTTATCCTCGGATTATTTTGAATCATTCATTCCGTGATTTTTCATTTTTTGGAACTGGGCATTGCTGTGATCTTATCTAAGTTTGAAAGCTACATGTTTGGTTACTTCAAACTCTCTTTTAAGTAAAACACATGTCTCCTCCGCTACCTAGTCCAAATCTCAACTTTAAATCAGAGTAAACTGCAGGACCGCTCAGCAAAGGCCGCGATTGCCAGGTAAGGGAAAAGCAATCCCTGGAACAGCAAGTTACTCAACCTCAATCCATTCCGATACCATCGCTGCTTCGGGCCCAGTCAGCAGCTCTGCAGCCACATGGTGAGCAGGACCTATAGAGATATATACTATAAGCCTAGACATATCCTTTTTTTTTTGCCTTTCTTTTCCCCTCCATATCTTGGAGGAAGAAAATCTTTGGGGAGCTTCGCATTCGTTGTGTTTGTGGGACATTTTTGGAACTTGAAAGGAGTAATACAATCGGAAGCGGATTCTGGTGACTTCAGATTGATTGTCTTTTTTATTCTTTAAGATTTTAATGTTTTGTGTACATTCAATATTTTTGGGAGAGTATCGTCAAATTCGAAATTCTCGTGTATACTCTCGCACGCATCTTGGTTTCGCATAGCTACACTCTAAGACGTGTGTGATCTCTGTCGGCTCTCCATCATCAGCATCAAGACATGGCGTCTTAAGCTATTAGACTCCCACCAGTAGATTTGAAGAACGTGGATTGTTTCTTCCTAATCTATGGCAGAGGCAGATCCACAGAGTATGGCACTGTTACTTTCTAGTATCAATCTGTAATTGTTGGTCGGGATCTGCCTATTAAGCCACCACTAAGCAACAGCGTCTCTATACACAAGAATGACTACCAAGTTAAGTGTTGTAAGTTATTGATAATTTGTCGGTAAATAAAATAGGCTATAGATGAACTATTCAGTAACGAGTACACTTGTATCACAATCTTTGCATATTTCTGGTAGAATGATGGTTCTTTTAGTTTACATGTATATTTTTTTTGTTGGGCACGTCATTGTCTGCGTGTAAGGAGGTGTTGGACTTGCAACAAAAAATGTTTTCGTACTTTTTCTATTCCTCTTTCGCTATTTAAGGGGGTACTAGTCTATAATGTTTGAACACATCACTCTGCTATATCATCGCACTGTCTTCATAGACATTAATTGTTTCAATGATTGTTTTGTCCTCACTTACCAGAACGATGCCTTTGGGGGGGATGATTGTCATGTTTGGATTATTTTACCTTGTTTCTTTGAATATTGAATAATAAAAGGTTCTTTCGGTCGACGGTGGATGGGGATTGACTATTTTATTGATTGATTTATGACATGTTAATGGGTTGGTACCCCTTATTCCAATGAAAAGACAAATCGATTTTGCGTTGGCCTAGTCTGTGTATGGAGGATGATATCGCTTGCCATATCTTTACACAAGGCAAGACGTGCAAAGTTGCTGAAAACACTCCATCCTAAACAAAAAAGGCAAAAGCGTATCCTCAACAAAATGGCAACTCCAAATTGTGTCGGCGCTGTAGACGGAAACATGATGTTATCGACAACCTGAAATCACGATCTGCATTTTATAATGTTAACATCATTTTACATTACAACATTTTTAACATATTTTAAGCATTTCTTATCGTCGTCTTATGGCATGTTGATTCCAATATAATATTGGACATACAGAGGTGGTGAAAGAAACAAAAAACGAAAGCTACACATGAGAGGAAGAGAGTTTATAGCTTAGAGAAATCTGTGCGCTCATGGAGGATCTCGTTCGGCCTGTCGAGAGTTGAACAACATGAACCAATGGATCATTGGAAGCCCAAACACAGAAAAAAACCCATTAGATCTAAAAATTTCATAATGACTACGATCAGGGAGGTTCTAAAATAAAAATTCGGCCTTATCGTCAGCTGAGGCATTCATATGTTGTAACTCGGGCCACGCCAAATTCATAAGTCAACCCGAACTGGTCCACTGTCATTCAGTATAAAATCTCAAACAATACCAACGATTGTAGTGATATGATATAATAGGTTTAATTACAGTTGAATGCTAGCTGTGGCATAGCTGCTCTGTGTGTACAGTGCATAATGCAGACCAGTAAATAGCAACGACATTATTAGAATCTGGCTTATCTAATCCATTGTGAGAAGTGGCGAAACCAATAAAGAATGGTTATGCGAGATTAAAGGGCTGTGCAATCTCGTGTGTGAGGAGTGAGATTTATTCCTCTCTCTTTCGGTAAGAGGTAAAAAAAAAAGTACAAGAAAAATACCTCCATTCCTAAACAAGTGGCAATAAGGCTCCTCATTAAATTGGCAACTACCCAATTGTGTTTGGTTTGCTGTCGATAAGAAACATGTGTTAATTTTTGACCACTAATAATACATACTTATAAACATCCAATTTCTCTGTAGTCCTTATGCATTGTTTGAATTCCATTAAAATTCCTTTATGTAGATTGTAGAAGACAAGGGAGGACTTTTTGGGAGTGCCAAATGGCTCGGGGAGAGATAATGTGAATTGAAACGTGGATACGGTAATTGTTTCAACAGTTCAAACTGGAAGACTTTTTTGTAACAGCCAAACTAAAAAGAACTTAAATCGGATCTATCAACGTAACACAAAACAAAAGAAAAGTTCCCCCATTTTCAATTCAATAATTTTTAACCAGGAGGGAATTTTAAAAAATCTATTATATGGTCCATGTGAGGAATTTTTAATTAGCCTTACCATAGACGAATATTTAGGAAAAATTCATCTTGTTATGCTTCAAGTGTTAATGGTTGAATGCAAAAGATTGTCCATTTTTTGAGTTTCATCAAGCCTAAAATTCACAACTTTGATTCATGATATCGGACCCATTTTCGATGATTTGAACCATTAACGTTCAGATGTTATCTCAAAACGTGCTCCGCACATACGGAAAGGAAATTTGCCTTCAATTTCACGGGTTGAGTGGAGGCATGCAGCAAAAATTGCCAAACTTCGGATTTCTACTTCTTTGCCATGGTATTAATCGAATCAAATGGTAGGGATTTCCTGTTTTGGAAGTGTTTGCAACCATATCCATCCATTCACGGGTTGAAGAACCAATCAATCAACCAAAAAATAGTGAGACGGAAAAAAGCGCCTTTTTCTACGGTTATGGACTTAAATTTCAAATTACTTGATGATATAAACAATTCTTTGTGGGAGTATCTTTGATTTCATTCACAAAAATCCCGATGTTTCACGGCTCTCAGTAGGGCACCAAGATACACAAAAATCATGCAATTTGAGAAGAAGTTTCGGGCTTCTTCGTGGTTCAGTGATTTTCGGAATTACGTATTTTGAATCAGATTCATGTTAGTGAGATCAGTGAAGCTGTGTGCCCAGTTGCGTGGACATGACTCACGGTAGAATTAACCGATAATCATCAATGAAATGTGGGCCGAATACATTTGTAGGTATTTGATTTTCCTCTTCCATTGACTTATGTTAAGCAGACGTTTACCAAAGTGAAATTTGGCATATTTTTAATGTCGTTTTGTGCATTTGGGACTGCGGAATTATTTATGGAACTTTTGCACATAGCTTAACTGGTCTCTAACTAGCGATGATACATTACTTAGATTACTATTCAAAAGTTCATGAACCATTGACGAAGCCTCGAACTTTTTCTTATTTCATTAATTTTCTTTATTCTTGTGCCACTGAGGGCTGGTGAAAACTGTGGTTTTATTTGAAATAAAATCAAAGGTACACCCCCGAAAGTATGTTGTATTCATCAAAGTAAGAATTTGAATTTTAGATTCCATACGTGAGAAAGGGCTGTCAGAGTTCACACGCGGCTGAATTTGGAATAAATGCATATTATCATTGACACGTCCCAAATATATAAAAAAACCCCAAAAATGTTATTAAGATGCTTTCTAGTTGCATAAGAATTACTACAATGCTCTTAATAATTTCTAAAATGGCTTATTTTTTGGTGACTGATGGGTTCATCAACCGGTGAATGGATTCGATATTGGTTTGCATAGCACTTTCAAAACAGGAATTTCCCTCACATTTGATCGATTATACCATGGTAAAGGAAGTAAAAATTGCAGGTTTTGGGCAATTTTTGTGCTTGGCTCACTCAACCGTGATTTGAAGCATTTTTCGTTTCCGCATGTTGGGAACAACGTTTTGCATACATTCTGACGTGGTATTGTTAAAATCTGAAATGGGTTTCGATTATTTGATCAAAGTTGTGATTTTAGGCTTTGTGAACTTCAAAAACTGGACATTTTGCCATTCGATCATTAATCCATGTAAGTCATGACATTGATGATTTTTCCTAATATTCTTCTCCTATGCTAGCTAATTAAATTCCCACCTATGGCTACCGTGTGTCCACAAAAATGCTAATGGCACATTGATGAGTATAATATTAAAATTTACACAATTATTTGTTTTTATCTTTACACACGTAACTAAATTCGTTTTCTATCAACTGGACGAAATTTTCTGTAATATGGTCCAAAAATCACAAGATGAGCATTTTCTCATTTAACATCAGGAACCTTTCTCAATTCAAGTTGTTGTATCAGTAACTATTGGATTTGTAGAATAAACAAACCTCAAGTTTCTTCATAATTATTTGAAATATTTCAGTAGTATTATGAAATTCATATCACTGTAAAGTGCAACTCATTACATTTAATGGAATCTCTCTCAGTACCAATACATGTTATCTCACTTGACCCCCATTGTTTTAAATATAATCTTGCAATAACTTGTGAGTGGTTTTCAGCTTCACCGCTCATTTGATGATCAAGTTGGCGTTTCTTGAAAAACCTTTGGAATAACGACTCCAAGGAGAGAAAGTGAACATTCATAATTTTTGCAGAAGTTACTCCGAGCAGTGGGGTTCAGCGATGCGTATTGGTGAGCTCGAGAGGGTATCATTAGATGGTAACGAGTGTTGACTCACAGTGATAATTAATTTCTAACCACTATTTGATAATTTTTCAATTAATTGCTTCGAAATTGGGTTTTTATTCGATTTACCGCTACTACTTAATGAAAACTTCGGATGGGTGGTTTCCTTCACGTGTGATGAAAAATTGTTTCATCTTTGTGGATATATTAGTTGGCCATATCACATAATTTCATCAGTTGCAGGAAAATGAATGTAGTGTTTACGGGTTTAGAGTAATCAATATTTGATATTTGTATTTTATAGTATACCATCTAAGTGCCATTAGCGCATTTTTTGTGGACACCATCGTATAATGTTAAGATTTTTTAAATTCCTTTCTGGGTTTCAATTATTTGATATTCTGAAATAGGGGAATCTTTTGTTTTGTGGGGTTATTGTGTTGATATTCAGAAAAAAGGCTAGTTTGGACAATACTGAAGAAATGTCAGAGATGTTCCCCTCAATATGGGAAAGTCTGGAGGAAAAACATCACACCACAAAAAAAAAAAACAGCAGGCTTGTGTCTTGTGCTCAGCAGTTGACAGGAAATTCTACAGAGGAGTTATTGGACTGGACTACGGATATTAACCAATACAAAGCACGAATATGCCGGTTAGCATTTTACTCTTGATCTCACTCAATAAGCTTATATAGAGTTGCAACAATGGGGTAATGCTTTTTTAATTATTTATACTTTTGATTAAAAAAAAATATTATTATCTTCCTTATAAAAGATGATTGTTTTTTTTTAGTGCAAAATCTAATCAGCAATTTCAACGGGGGAAGTTGTTTTGTTTGTTTTCATTAACAACGTTCAGTACTTTTCTTTGAGACTTGAGAAGGCTATCTAGTTTCTATTCTTAAAGTATTGACAATAGGTATAATCTTACTATGAGAAATTGCTTCATATATAGCAGCAAACACTTCAACTCAGTAGGTTCCTGTCCGCATCTAATTCTTTGCTATCGATACATTCTTCCCTTAGAATAAGAAATCAATACTTTTCCCTGAGGACAGTCAAGTAGGTAGTGTGTCTTAGTAGACGGATTAGGGCTGAATTGTGCAAATTTTTGGACTAGAAGCATGAAACTTTACCAATGAGTGTACCATGCCATAAGATTTATTTTAGTCGGGGAGGCACGTCAGTAATTTGACCTTCTGTTGACTCCAGAGTCAAATGACCTTTAAACTATCGAATGTATTGATGTTTTGACATCATTTCATGATGACATTGATGATAATTCACGGGAAAACATGCGTATATTTTGTATCAAGGTCATTATTATAACGGGCTTGGATTTTGAATCTGGAACACTGAAGGGTCATGACCTCAAAATATAGTAATATGATTACGTTATTTGGTCAGGAATTCGTTGCTATGTGTGAATAATTTGTATTATTGGTTAAATGAGACGTCTTTTTCTTAAGCGTTTGTACTCTTTAGGTTTCTTTAACCTTTGACTCTGTAGACTGT
>CALNVZ010002100.1:14019398-14052103 GCA_940671915.1 Paracentrotus lividus
TGTTCAAAAAGTTGGAGAAATACGCATTGTCACAATCAAATGTCTCTAGTTGCTTTATAGTGAATCAGACCTGTATAAAAGTATATATATGTTGAAAGCTTAGATTGTAAGGAAGAAGATTAACATTCTTGTTTACCTGCACAGGGTGTGTATTAAAAGCTATACAGGGTGATGCAAGAAAAAATGGTTTAAAAAGTGCCACCATTTCTATGGTCAGTAATTTCTTATTCCTTGCACCAATTGAAATGAATCAACTTGAACTGTGTTAATAAGACCCTATGCTTTAAAAAAATTTAAACATGTAACACAAAATTATTTTGTCCAACCGCGCTACAAGGTGTCCAAAAAAGGGAAAACAAATGTAGTGAAAAAGTGATGTAAACCCTTTTTTCTACATATGTTTTACTCTTTAAACAATGTTTATTGCAAGAAAAATGTTTCAACTCAACTCTGTCTATACATACATGCAAAGAAAAGGAAAAAACACACATAAAATTGCATGTACAGGGTGTTAAAAAAAGGTATTACCATTTTAATGCAATGCCATTCAACTACTAAATGGTCATTCCATGCCAAATCACCCAAAATACCATTTCCGATTTTGCTAAAACTTGATGTACTTCTTGAGAGTCATCCCACAACACCAAATTTTAAATTTCAAGTCAATCGGCTGAGGGGTTCAGGAGATACGGTCCACATAATTTCGAGATTTTCTGCAAAAAGGGGCGTGGTCGCCTACCTTTTAACCCCTATATCTCGGGAACCACTGGTTCATTCTTCACAAAATGGGTATTTTTGGAAAGGGGATTCATCAACGATTTTAAATCTGCCTTCGTTTTGTCCTTTTTATTTGAGATTACCACGTACCAGTATTTTTAAGGGATATTTTGTTGCAATATTTGGTACCTGCAATGCATTGTGTATGAGGGTGCATGCATGATGTATGTTTTAATTGATTAATTAATTAATTAAAATTAATTAGCAGAATTTTCAAATAATTTGCTTCTTGTTTATTTAAAGCCAGCTAAATTCTGAAAAGAATGATATATCAACCAACCTATAAGACTGATTGTAAGCAAAAATATAAGGCAAGAAAGAATAAGAAAGTTACAAAAATGCAAAATCCCTATGCTTTAACACATGCCTCCACCGTAGGCTCCTCCACCGTAGGCTCCTCCGCCCCCTACTCTACTCCACTCAAATTATATTTGTACTAAAACTATTAGCAGGACAAAAATGAAACTTCACAGATATGTAGCCTAATTAATTATCTACAATATGAGACATTGCACAGCTCATGACTGTACATGGTTTTCATGCTATGTAAAAAAATGTGGCATTTTTTCCTAAAAAATGTAACGCCTCCGCCCTTTTACTATACCCCAATATGTGACACACGACCGTATGTGAATTGTCAATATAACATTAACATAACATGTAAATATCTAGGATGATATTTTATTTCTTCACCTTTAAAAACTCTTTTAAATGTATTACAAAGTTTACTGTTACCCCCACAAACTGATATTTGTGTTGGTTAATGTGTGTACAAGACTCCATTATACATGAATACTTTCAAACTGAAGTAACATTACAATCAAATACCATAATGTTTTCCGTATCTGTTGCTGATGCTTCAAAGATCTTAAGGATGTATCCAGTTTGGGACAGTAAGCTGACTACATGTAGGAAGCATTTTGTTTCTGTCAAAACCGCAGATTTCTGATGATTTGTATGTATACCTATTGCTCCCCAATCAAAAGGCTAAACAATGTCTCTATTCATAAGCAAATGGAGAGTCTATGTACATGTATACATTATCATTGTGTTTAATGTTTCCTTATTACCTGAAATGTTTAGTTTCTTGTTTTAATTGAATGTAATTTAACTTCAGTTTGGAAGTATTCAAGTAAGCCTATAATGGAGACTTGTACACACATTACCAACACAAATATCACTATGTGGGTGAGGTAACAGTAACTTTGTAAATTACATTTAAAAGAGTTTTTAAAGCGTGAGAAAATAATAATAATCATCCTAGATATTTTACATGTTATGTTAATATTATACTGACAATTAACATACATAAAAATCAAGTAAAAATATTATTCGTCTGGGGGTCAAAATCAAGGTTAAAGGAAAGGTCAAAGGTCATAGCACTTTAAATTGCTCCAATAATATTTTTGATACCATTTTTGAATTCCTCTTTTGAATTTCCTTTTGAATGGTACCAGTTTTCACAAAAATTGGTCAACCAGTTCAGGCGCATTTGTGTGCTGTTGAAATGAAAGGTCACACCCATTTTTGCCAAAATGAATCAAAAAGGGCGGGCCATAGCTCGGAAACAGACGGACCGTTTACGCTAATTTTTTTTTGTTTCATGGGAAGGTAATGTTAAACTTTATGTGTACCAAATTTGAGCAAATTCTGAGATGGTAGGGTGTAACCCATTGGGTGAATCCAGATGGAATGACCCAATAGTTGCACTACACTTTAAAGGAAAAGTCACCAAAAGGCATATTTGGGGTGGCAGCGATTGCGCAGCAGTCATTTGTGTTTTATAGATGGTTAAATTGACCGAGACCCCTCCCCCAGTCAGAATAGTCATAATATCAGTCTTAAGTAAGGAACCATTTTTTGACATGTAATTAGGTAAGTTTAAAAATACTGAAAAATCAGATTATTGCCATTTGTGTACCGAATGTACATTTCCGCTTAACTGTACTACCTCACTCTTAATTGCATCTATTCTAAAAGCCCTTTAGCATCATCTTGGATATCTTGAAATCAATCAAGGTACATTTCTGAACATAAAAGATGCAAAAACATGAATAAATACATTAAAACAAAAACAATCAAAGACAATAGAAAGTATTAAAACACAAGAATACGAAGGAATTCACAAGAAATTCCATTTTTGTAAACACAATGTTTGTTGACTATTGGGATTCATAGCAATTTTTAAAACAAAATATTGATATTTGTGTAAAAATAGACCTCAATTTGCATAAATTATAATAATTAATAAGTTGACAATTAATTTATTCATTTGTCTCCAACGGTAGAACCATGCATGTTGGTAGAAACACACGCAACTGCTGTGTGATAAATTTGAAACCAGACAGCTATGAAAAAATCATAGGCTGTTTCTACCAACATGCATGGTTTACCGTTGGAGACAAATGAATAAATTAATTATCTATTTAACATCCCAACGGCGTAAATTCCTTTACGTTTTAATAAGTTGTTACCTCAAAATACAAACAAATATTACAGGGTTATATTTAACATGTTCATCAACATCCATGCAAAATTCTACATTGATCAGAACATTAATGGCGAGATATCTTATGTTTTCAATAATTGAATAAATTAGTGCAAAATCATGGTTTTCAAGGATATTTTGTACAATAATTATGAAGTATCTTGGTTGCACAATGTATTTTTAGTACTTTAACATCATTTTGACTGAAATACTGGACATAAAATGCCTTTAAATGGTCTAAGACATAGCTAGCATCAGGTGTTACCCAAACTTTTGGAAGGTAGTGTATGTATATGTACTTGAGCAGTTGCCATAAAATATTGTATTTATAAGCCAATATTTCCGTGTCCAGATATTTTCGCAATTTTGGACTAGTTGGGGAAAATCGCGAGAGCAAAATTTCGTGATTTTGGTGATGACCTCATTACTATAAATAGCCTGCTGAAGTGAAAATTTTCTCGATGACCTACTCGCGAAATTTGCGAAAATAAAGTCACTGTGAAAATAACCACTTATACAGTAGTAGGAATTTTAAAAAGCTGAAAAACAAAAATCAAGATACATCACCCGCTTTTGAATGCTTCATAAAGCAAGGGATAGGGTATTTCGAACAAATCAATATCGCGCTATATTTGCCTGGGGATTCTTGCTACAGACAATACAAAGGAATTTCCTTCATTTCTGGAAAACAGTTATTCTTAGTTAGCCAAAATTCCTTTCCAATAATCATTGTCTGTCTTCATGAAATCTTGTGTGTTTCGCAGATTGCTTCAAGCAAAAATCAATCCAATTGTCCAATTAGAAAAGATTGTCACAAAGATCTGTTTGTATAATTTTTTTTCACATATGAACAACAACTAAATTACAAGAAAACTAATATGTGGTTTTTTTTTTTTTTCAAAGTACATGAATTTTTTTTTCATGTTATATTATTTATTTTGATTACTTGACTAAATGTGCTAGAATAGATGGTTAATCAAACAGATACAATCAAATATTTTGCTGCCATGCAGAAAGTTTATACAAAGGTGTAAGTTTGAACAGCAGACCAACTTGTTGCTCATTAATGAACAGAATGTGAGGAATCATATCAATGAAGTCCAACATTTTTAAAGTCAATAAATCTACTAACAAAAACAATTTGATTGTGCTCAACGTGGTAGTGATATTTTACACAATGCGAAATTAGTCTTGGGTATTAACAGAGTTGCAATGGAATAACAGAGATAGCAAAAGACAAAGAAGCCGATCTATAACTATTAACTTCTAAGGATGGTATCTCACTTCGCGGAGACATCTCCGCGAAGGATAAAAAGTATTAGAGACATTTTCGGCGACATTTTTTCAAAAAACTGAGACAAAGCAGTTACAAAAGAACTGTCTCAAAGTTGTTTCAGCGACTCATGGAACGTCTCCGAGACGTTCCGACGTTTCATGAGTCGCGGAAACTAATTTGAGACGGTTCATATGAAAACTGCTTTGTCACAGTTTTTTTAAAACTGTCGCCGGAGACGTCTCTAATACTTTTTATCCGTCGCGGAGACGATATTATGTATTCCGTCCTCCGCGAAGTGAGATACCACCCTTACCAACCAGTCATGGTGTATTTGTAATGTGGCAACATTACCGTGTGAAAAAAAGTAATCTTATTTATTCATATTCAAATTTAGTTTTTTGCAGGATTATACATGTAAGTCAGATAGCAGTGTCTGTTATTGAAGATTGAATTATTAATATTGAGCCAAAATCATAATATCAAAATTTGAAATATTGAAAAGTATTGAGAAGTGAATTTGGAATTAGATTTACAGGAGTAACACTTCAAATAATTGAATTAATAATAACAAAAACTGTATGCGTAGTTTGATGAAATTTCGCTAAATAAAAGTAATTATTTCCTCAAGATTAGATTTACCCATAGGAGCACAACTTTTCAAAAGTTTCAATCAAAGTCCCTCTAATAACACAGAATTTAGAATCTTCTAAATTTGTTTTGAAGACCCACAGGCAAATAATTGATTTCCCAAACTCAAGAGGATCGACACAATAGGTGTCAAGAAATTTGTGCAAAAACACTTCTGGAGTCTTCCTGTTTATGGGCGACATACTCACCGAAGCTCACAGTGCACTTTTTCGTTAATAATAGACCCCGCTATGACCATTCAGTTGATCATTTGCTTTGCCATTGCTAACTGTATAAAATCTGAAATAATAGGAGCTAATACCTGGGGTGTATTCAAGCCACTCTCTGCCATTGTATGGGAGAATTCCTTTGTTATTGAATGGCCTAATCTACTTGGATTGTTATTGAGGTCGTGATGAATAGGGCTTCTTTTCTTTTCATTCAAGTTGCTATTCCTGAGAGTGAAAAACTAACTGTCAGAGGTACGCACAATGACTGTGTACATAAGGGATGTAGAGGGAGGTAGAGGTGTCATTTATATGCTAATTGCTTATTGGGGTCACAGAAGTACATCCTCTGAGAAAGATGTTAATTTGAAGCATGCATTTATCCTGTAAATGTACATCTTTATCATATACATTTTTTATAGTGAAAACTATGATTCGAGGCCATAAGAATGATCCTTTCCTTAGTTTTTTTTTTAATGAAGGAGAGTGTATATATGGTTAAGTCATTTTTAGCCCGAGAAAGGCGTGAATAAGAGTAACGTCATACATTGTAGCTCAATCTGAGAAAGATATTTCTTCATAGCCACCATTTCATCACAAAATTAAAGATTTCCAATAATTATACATGATTTTGTTCACAACCATTCTGCCTGGCCAATGCAAAATGCAAATTCAATGTAAATTCCATAGTTTTCAATTGAGTATATGAATATAAAAAAGGCCCAAGTCCATCTCCTGGCCAAATTGAGTTAACCATGGAAGGTTGTTGCTCACATGAGTCCATCTTGTTTACAATTTACAGCACTGAAATCTGCCCTAAAATGCCTGAAATTAATAATAAACAGTTCTCAAATCTCTATTGACTACACACAAAAATCATTCAGTTTCTCTGATTTACTAGAAATGAACTTTCATGTACTTGGGCTCTTTTTATATCATATATTCAATTGTTATCTGAACGTTCTGCATTATTAATTACAGGTGATAGTACATGTACATGTACATGCTATTTGTAATCGTAGGATTCAATATTTTTTTGTTTGAAAAAACCAAAAATACACGTAAGCGGTGTCAATCAAAGTATAAAATTAATTTATATATTTAAGTTAACATGATCGAGCTTGATCTGCATCTGGCAATTGAGATTCGCTTGACAATCAGAGCTGCAATAACTACAATAATTGCTTCATTATGAATGAAGAAAATGATCTGGTTTTTTTCTTTCACCATTTGGCACAAGATTTATCGCTAAATCCTTCGTAAAATTATTCACGACTTTACCAGTCGTTTGTAATGTAAGGTAATGTGTATAACTTTATGAACGACTGGGTGAAACAACAACCTGGCTCAACTCTCTCTTTCTCTTGCAAAAATGGTAGTTGCTTGGTAGCAGAGATGGGTCACTTGAAATAATTCTCATTTTCTGAATTGAAAAATCATTTTCCAATAAGCAAAGGTGTTGTGAAAACTGGATGACAAAGGTACCAGGAAGTTAGTGGTTTCATAAGAATTAGGAATGTGTGAGGAAACCCTCTTTGGGTTTTAAAACCCACACATTTTGTGTGAAAGTATTTCGATAAGTAGATTTGTTTAAAATCCCTTCTCTTGGATGGAAGATAAAGAAGGCTCTTGAGATTAGATACATGTGCTATAAATTTAAAGAAGTTTTACTTCTAAAGCCCAGCAAGTCGGTCAGCTACCCCCTAAAGTGTAATACACCAAGAAATACCATGTGTTATTTAAAGGGTTCTCTAAGTTCAAGAAATTATCTTACGGTCCATTACAAGTCCTTGTTTTTTCCAGTAAAGTGCTTTATAAGCATAGTAATGGATAAGTGTGTAAATTAAAGTGCAATCCACATGTATTGTACCAGTATGCGTGAATTGTTTGAAAATGGGAAGAGACGGGGTTCATAAAGCTTACCGGTAACCAAAACTGGGCGAAATGCCTACTATGTACATGTAAATATCATTTTTGGCAAATCTAGCTTCCAAGAAAGGATATAATTTTAAAACTGAACAATCCCTCTGTAAGGATACTTGGGATTTCTTCTTTAATTCACAGGTGATTTTAGAGATTAGGAATTTATCTGAATACCAGTGCTATTTCTAGTGATTTTATAAGTTTCTACAATGATAGGTATGCCTTTCAAGACTGGTTTAAATACTTTCCGAGTCCTTTATCTATAGGATTTTTGATTCCACACATGTATTCCAGAGCTGCCTTAAAGCTGAGAAATGTAATGAATAAGATTGCAGTAGAGTCTGTTCTCGAATAATTACTCACTTTTATTTATATGCCCAATTACCTAAGCTACTTTTCTTTGCTTCATAGTAAAAGGAAGGATTGAAACCTTATCTTATCTTCCTTATCCGTGTTCATCCTTCTATACCTTTTATCCCCCAAATATCGTGATGATCCTTTCTTGCCTTTTAATCTCCCAAATGTCTTATGGTTGTATGAAAGATGAGTCATCGGAGAAGTGGTCAATGGGGTAATGTTGAGACATCCTTGATGACCTTCAAAATGACAGCACACGGAAATAGAAATATATATCTGTTTAAGAGTGTGTTCAATGTCCAGTTTCAAATTTATACGCCACATGAATCATGATACAAACGCAATTACAAAACGCTGATATAAAGAAAAACAAAGAGGGTTTTTCATTGTCCCCCATTCCCCGGTCGTAAAATAAACGTGTTCAAATCTCAATTTAAATTAAACGCCGAAAAATGTAAACGCCGAAAAAGATGGTTACAAACTCAATCAAGCTTCAATTTTACGACCTTGAGCATCGCGATTGCAACGAAATGCGACACTGAACAGGATTGAGTTTTCAAAACGTGTTTAAATGTGCTCTCGCATAGAAGCTTCCGGTGCAATTGAAAAAAGGAGAAGATATTTGTTTTTTGAGAATGGGGAATTTAAAGACGATCGACGTATAAACACGTTAAAATTTTGGACACTGAACTGTGCACCGCTTGATCGCGTTTGTGTTTGTGTTTTGTGATTGCGTTTTTTTATCATGATTCATGTTGGCGTATAAATTTGAAACTGACATTGAACACACTCTAAGAGTGGTTATAGAATTGAGCTCTTTTTAATAAGTTCCCTTTTTAATGATGTAATTTTTTAACATCATACAACTATTTTGCTACTTAATGCTTGTAACCATGCAGATCTCATTACACTTTGCTTAAAATTCATATGGTACATGTACATGTAGTTCAGTTGTTTGAATAATGAGCATAAGATGCATGGTTTCAAACACAAGGCTTGAGAAGGCATTAATCTCAAGTCCTTCAAAAATGTTAAAGCTGTAGGGCCCCTGGTTATTTAATAGTAATATCAGCGTTTTATTTCTTCAGTTAGTAGTCAGGTATGAAAAAAAAACAACAACAAAACAATAAAATTCATCCATTTATTCAACATTGATGGAAATATACACAAATCTTTGCTATTTGGAACGTAAAACACCTATTGGTCTACAACCTATTGGTCCACTAGCCAATACGTCTACCTCCATTCAGTCTAAACCCTAATCGTCCCTAACCATTTGGGTCTACACCCAATCGGTCCACCCACCACTCGTCTACATCCCAATTGGTCCACTCACCAGTCGGTCTACATCCAACTGGTCCACTCACCAGTTGGTCTACATCCAATTGGTCCACTCACCGGTTGGTCTACATCCAAATTGGTCCACTCACCAGTTGGTCTACATCCAATTGGTCCACTCACCAGTTAGTCTACATCCAATTGGTCCCTCACCGGTTGGTCTACATCCAATTGGTCCACTCACCAGTTTGGTCTACATCCAATTTGTACCTCACCGGTTGGTCTACCATCAATTGGTCCACTCACCGGTTGGTCTACATCCAATTGGTCCACTCACCAGTTGGTCTACATCCAATTGGTCCACTCACACAGTTGGTCTACATCCAATTGGTCCACTTCACCAGTTGGTCTACAACCAATAATTGATCCACTAACATGTGTTGTATCAATTCTTCAATAGGGGAGGGCAGGGGGTATTTTATCAAAGTTCCCTCGATCAGTAACAGGCCAATTTTAAAATGGGGGCTACGTGAGGGGGTGTGGGAGTTGGTGCAAATTTTTTTCGGAACTTTGGCCGTCATACATCAGCCTTAGGGGTCAATCGCGGTATAAAAATGTCTTTTATTCCGTTTTACTTTTTACTCAATTTGGTTAATGTTAATTTGGCGGCACGAGGCCCCCCCCCAGAAAAACTCGCATGTTGTTTATTTACAGTTTTTACCTCTAATAAGATAATTTTGCATCCTTCAAAATGTCATAGTACAGTGAAGGGAGGCGGGCGTTTTTTATCAATTAACCTGAAAACGGTGCATTTTAAAGCGACGAGCGAACTGAGCAACACTCATTGACTGTGTGTTATAAATAGCTAGTCTTAAAGTATACCGCTGTTGTTTGTCCGGACAAAGATGGCAATTTTAGGAGCTCTGTGATCAATATTTCGTTAATTTGATTGAAAATAATATCAGACATATAACAAAGCACAAATATTCACAAAATATTTTTGCTATTTACTGCACTAATTTTGAAGAAATCGAGAGGCAATAAAAGATGATGTTTTATCTGCTTAAGTGTCCGGACAACGGACCCCCATCCTATACCTTTTGAGATAACTATTAACAAAACGGTGTAAAATTAACCTACAATTTATTTGTATTTGGAATCTGCAATGTTTTGAGGGAAAAGTATGTGTTTTGATACTTGGCAACATAATTATTCATGGTGTGAATTCACTGAGTAGTGAAAAAGTTGTGTTTTCATTCAAATGGGCCCTGAATTATAAGACTACCTATTCAGGATGTTGCATTATGGTGTTAGAATCAGGCAGAATCAAGTAGTTGGAGGACTTGAGTGGTGGTTATACAGGCTGCTAGTTCATACTTGCAGAGTCTTCCTCAAGTTCATACTGGCTTTTAAAGAAAAATAAGTGCGAGCACGACAAAATTCTTTTATGATTTAAGCTGAAAACGAAACATTTTTATGTTTTTTTTTCCTTCATCCTCATCAAAATGAACAAATTTTCAACACCACCCCTCCACCCCCACCCCAAGAAGTTCACCATATATGAGAGCAATAGGGTAGGGTGAGGTCGCTCGATCGCCCGTAGATATATATACTTATACCCCATTCACAGTGGTTTCAAATTTATCTCGGTGCTGTCGCGGTGCTGTCGCGGGACGGCAACAAACCGCTATATAACCCTCTATAAATGCATTCACAGTGGAAAAGTTATCCCGGGACTGTCCCGGATAGATTTCATGTACCATTCACACTGCAAGCGTGTGATTTTTATGACCTCCCGTAACAAAATACTTGCATTCTTTGATTTTCTCCTTCTTTCCTTTTCTTTTCTATCATTTCTTATGTATTTCTTTGTTTTTCTCCTTCTTTCATTTTCTTTCTATCATTTCTTAGTATTTCTTTGTTTTTCTCTTCTTTCTTTCTTTTCTATCATTTCTTATGTATTTCTGTGTTTTCCTTCTTTCCTTTCTTTCTATCATTTCTTATGTATTTCTTTGTTTTCTCCTTCTTTCCTCTTTTTCTATCTTTTTTATGTATTCTTTGTTTTCTCCTTCTTTCATTTCTTTTCTATCATTTCTTACGAATTTCTTTGTTTTTCTCCTTTCCTTTTCTTTTCTATCATTTCTTATGTATATCTTGTTTTCTCCTTCTTTCCTTTTCTTTCTATCATTTCTTATGTATTTCTTTGTTTTTTCTCCTTCTTTCTTTTTATTTTCTAACATTTATTATGTATTTCCGTGTTTTATCCTTCTTTCACTCTCTTTTCTGGAAATTCTTATGTATTTTCATTGTTTTTTTATCCCGGTGCTGGTAGGTCGGATGTGGGCCTTCACCAACTGAAGGAACTCCGGGACAGCAGCGGGACTGTCCCGGTGCTGTTACTATGGTTGAGCGCGATAGTTTATTCGTGTGTGTTATAGCGGAGCGAGGTTATCCCGGGATAGTTTATAGCGGGTCCGAGCATTCACACTAAAGGCAACACCGCTACAGTCGCGGGACAGTCCCGCGACTGTAGCGGTGTTTGAGGCCACTGTGAATGGGGTATTTATTATAGACCAAAAGATATTGAGACACCAATGATATTATTTTTGTGGTTGTAGGCCTATACCAGATACATTAGTAGTCCAATTAGAAGACCAATTGATAAGAAAACAGGATGCTTAGTACATGTATCCAATTGGTTGTAGACCAAACGCCTGTAGTAGACCAATTGGATGTGGACCAAACACCTAGTAGACCAATTTGGATGTAGACCAAAACGCCTAGTAGACCAATTGGTTGTGGACCAAACGCCTAGTAGACCAATTGATGTAGACCAACGCCTAGTAGACCAATTGAATGTGGACCAAACGCCTAGTAGACCAATTGGTTATGTATGACGCAAACGCCTAGTAGACCATTGGATGTGGATCCAAACGCCTAGTAGACCAATTGGATGTGGGACCAAATACCTAGTAGAACCAATTGATGTGGACCAAAACGCCTAGTAGACCTATTGGGATGTGAGAACCAAACGCCTAGTAGACCAACTTGGGATGTGGACCAAACGCCTAGTAACCTATTGGTCAATGGCAAATGGGTAGTAGACTAAGGTCATTGGACCAAATGCTTAGCCAAATGGAAGTAGACCAACTAGTAGTAGACCATAGTGTAGACCAATAGGTTACAAACCTTTGAATTGGTCTTCTGTCTATCTAGCAGTGTAGGGTTATCATCAGTATCCTGATGGATAATTATTTTACTTTCAAGTGGTATAGCGCAGACCAACTTCAAAAATCAGATTATCTTGTAATTCGTAAGATTTCTTCCCCAGTGCCCTCTTAAATCCTACCAAGTGAATTGATTACAGGCAATCCTTCCTGATACTTTAAGCAGTGTATAATGTAAAGCTTTTCTTGACCTGAAGAGGTCTTTCCTGATTTCTCATTAAAATAAAAGTATATAAGTGAGATTCTCATGGCATTTGAGATAAAGTATTTCAATATGGATTAAAGGGAGCTTCGGTATTTCAATTATAAATCTTGAAATATTAATTTCAAAAGTACTAAACTTTAAGAATGCTTAATAATTTGTATGTCCTTTTGAAAAAATGAAGTTAATTGACACTGGTCACCCACAAATTGTGGGCATTCCTTTGCAATATTATCTATGATTAAAATGATTAAAATTACTGTACTCTAGATCTTAAAATAGTCCCATATAGACATACTCACTTCCAGAATGCATATTTCTATGTGCTGAAATTGAAAACAAGTATATTTTCCAAGAGTTGAGTCATTTGGTGTCAGTGACAAACAAATTGTTTTAGATTCCATAAGGTACTTTAAATACTTTTCCAAGTCAGAAGTGGCCAAAGATTGAGAGTCCTTTCCAATTATCAATTAATTGTATCTCTGATGCATCTCTGGTTGCATTTGAATACTAAAAATCTGACCTTCATACTTTAATATTTTCTGTTTGATTTTTTTTTTTTTAAAATCTGGTACTTAAAAAAGAAGAATACTCTTTGACTTCAAACTGGCAATTTTGGCTACAATGTACATGTATGATAATATCCCTCTAAGGCATGAGTAAGCTCCTATCATTAGATTATCCAAATTTTCACCCACACTACAGGTACGAAGAGTTCTGAGAGGAATAAGGCCATACAGACAGACATAGCTTGAGTGCATCCATTGGAGGTACAGCTGAGAGACACATCTGCTACCTTTGAAGGCATCTTTAAAAACTTCAAAGGCCCATTGTAGAGGTATGAGAGTTCTGAAGAGGATGAAGCCCATGCAGACGGACATAGCTTGAGTTCATCAATGGAGGTACATCTGCTACAATCGTTTTTCAACTTCGATGACCCCTACCTTGAATCGTTCCAGAGGCAAACCATGCAGAACTACGCATATGATGCAGCTGAAGTTTGAAAAAGGAGACTTGCTGAGGACCTCTTTCACCAACCCACCTTGAAATCAGCTTGCAATTTTTTCAGAGGGTAAAGTAGTTGAGTTTGGGTCCATCTCATGGAGGTACAACTAAAAACACACATGGAAGTACAACTAAAAACACACATGTTTTTTATCTGCTTTTTATTTTGGGTAAAAAGAAAACATGCACCATTTACTGTTATTTTACCTTAATGTAATTTGGCATCATATCCTCCTACACTAGGATTATAAAATACATCAAAGCACATTGTATTAAAACAAGAGTAAAATAGCCTTCATCAGTTGTGATCTGTCAAATGACCAGTTAAGGTACTGTTACATTCTTCTCAATACTCTGTCTCTCAGTATATACCCATAATGAGCGTGACCGCTTTCCAAAATCCATTATTCTGTTAAACTTTCTAGGAATTCCCCGAGTATGTTTTTCACTTGCCCCGTAGCCTTTGCTGTCAAGGGTTTCATACGGTGGCAAATGCTCAGGTCAACTAGGGTGATATCAGCCCCAATTTCTTTGTCCAAGTTTTGCACAATATCAGTTATGTTCTAACCCTCTTTCTCCTCCATCCACTTTTTATTTTTTTTAAAGTATATTGTTCTAAACGTTCTACTTCAAAATGCCAAACTTGGACGTTTTCTCAAGATCCCCTATTGATTCTGACGCACTGCTGCTTGGTGCAAAGCCAATCTGCTTCCACTCGACTTCATCTAAAATTGCCTTTGTTGCTGCTGGTACTGCATTAGTTTTTGGCCTCCCACGATAGCTGGCTGAATCGCTACTAGCACTTTGGTTACGATGCTGGAAAAGAACGTGGGAGGTTCTTCCACGACGATGTGTATGCCAGCTATGCTTTTTTTATGCCGTAGGGAGATTATGTTTAAGGTAGTAACCTAGGGTTACTATATGAATCAGAACTTACTACTTGTGTTTCCAACTGCAACTCCGAGACAGTCTCAGTCAGAGCCATAGAGGTTCGTTCAGTATATTACTCGTTTCAGTCGTAGTCAGCTAGTTATTATCTACCTTAAAAGTCGTAGTCAGCTCAATTTTGATTCAAACATAGGACATGGATAGAGAAGCACCTGAACAATGAGGAGTAAACATATAGAATGTACTTTAAACTACATGTACCTTATAAACTAGATTATTAAACATAAAGCATCATTGATCTTGACGAGTCTTCAGTCTGTCTGCACTCTGTGGCACTTGCTTTGAAAGCTCTACAGCACGAGATGTTGAGTATTGTTTTCAAACTCTTGCTCCATGATATCTCCGTACCAACAAAATCTACCAATGTCCCATCCTCCCTTTTTAACGCTCTGTCTCCTCTGTCAGACTCAACATGATCAAAACTTTTGCAAAAGCTACATATGTTCCAATGCTTTTCTTTGCAAGTTCAAGCAATACATCTTTTCTCTTAGTTGCTTTTGACAGAATAAGCAGGTTTTCCCCTTCGCTGAGCATGTGTCAATGTGTTGTGTCTTGAGCATGGGCATTCGCGGCCTCAGAAGCTCTCAACTTAGAAGAAAAAAACTTAAACTCCGGCTTTAAGAAGTTTAAACAGGACTTCAGCAATTTTGAACTTGAAAGGTTTAGAGTGTTCAGTTTAAAAGTTAATGCAACAGCGACATTTAAGTGAACACTCCAAATTCATATTGCTTCTAGGGTATAGGGTATTCTTGTTGAAAAACTTAAATGTTGTTGTTGTTGATAATCTGAGTTAAGAAAGGCAATACCATAAAATATAGTGTGATAAAAGTCACTCTAAATTGGAAACAATGTTTTTGATTGTTGGTCTTGATTATCATCTTCTTATGCAATACCTACTTGCAAAAGCTCAAGCTCTTGAGGAATGCTTCTTGGGTACGGAAGATTTTCCTCAAAAAATTCCCATGCTTTGATGATAGGGAGATTCTGGCCTGCTAAGGCAGGCAATACCAGGACACTGTTCGCCAATTGCCCTTTGGGAAAGAAAGCAATTTAATGTATGTGAACCTTTGACCTATGTGTGGGATGAGTAACAAAGACTAATTAGTAACCAAAGGACACTAGGTATTTGGCTTTAATTTTGTCCATGTTATTAAACTTGAGAGAAAAGATAAAAATTTCAATATTGTAATGATAACTTTTATAACTTCTTTTTATATCATGCGAGAATCCAGCAGCATTGTCAGCTGTCTCAAAGATTTTTCAGGACAAAATAAAGACGCATCTTATGGGGATGGGCGGCGACAAAAGCCGGAACCACTTGTGTGATGGTGATGTCAATGTCTCTGTGTATCAATGCCATATCCAAGCCATTCATGTGCTCATCTCCCATTGTTGGTTAATGCAACTTAAAGACCTATCTGCTTCAGAACTAGTGACAGGAAAAATGACAATTATGTGAAGGATTTCGAAGGTGTTTGGAAATCATGATCTGTCACAAGCTGTGAGGGCATCTAGGACTGTTAATGGTAAATGGTAACGATATGACTAGAGTCCTAGAGCCCACTTCAGGATTTGACTATTTTGCAATTTTGCTTGCGGTATGTACATCAAGGGTTGTTGATCTACTTCTAGCTCAAATTCATTGCCATACAGGTAGATATTGAATTTCTTTACTGCCCAAGCGATTGCAAGGCATTCTCTTTTGATCACGGCATAGTGATTTTCTGCTTGTGTATGTGATTGGAAATTTCTCATTCCCTATGTGCTGCATCGGTACGGCCCCTATGCCTACACCTGAAGCATCAGTTGCAGGTATATACATTTATGGCCGGTCTTGATTTGAGAGATACAATATCGGTGATAAAGTCAGGCGTGACATCAGCATTTGGAACAGGAACGCTCGCTCTTTGATCGGACCTATTCTACCTTATTTGGCCCATTCTTCGTTGTTAGATCAGTCAGTGTTGCCGCGATCGTTGCAAAGTTTGGGATAAACTTGCAGTAATAGCCTGCCAAACCTAAGAATTTCGTGTACCTCCTTTTTAGCAGCTGGAAGGCTGCATCCTGGATTTGATCCAGTTTTTCTGGATCAGGCCTGAGTGTACCTTCCCCAGCAACATGCCCCAGGAAGTCCAAAGATTAAAATCCAATCTGACACTTACTTGGTATTACTTTTGCTGTCAGTCCTGCAACTGCAAGTCGTGTGAAGACTTGGCCTAAGGCTTCGATATGACCCTCCCAGGTTTCTAAGTAAACTAAGATATCGTCAATGTAATTGACTATCCTGTCTATTTCAGATATAACCTGTCGCATCAGACCTGAGAATGTTGCTGGTGCATTGACCATTTCGAAAGGTAGCACTGTGAAGTAGTACAAATCTTGAGAAGTTACAAAAGCAGTCTTCTCTTTGTCTCTTTGTCTCTTTGGCTGCCATTGATATCTGCCTGTATCCCTTGCTCAAATCTAGCTTTTAAAAGAAGTGCTCTTTAGCTAAATTTGACAACAAGTCATCTGCATTATGGACAGGCTCTGGGTCAAAGACTGTTAATGGATTCAGTTTTCTGTAGTCGACACAGAATCTGTTTGTGCCATCTTCACCAAGATGATTGGGGAAGGGAAAAGCGACTCTGATTCCAATAGTCAGAGCATGTCCTGTTGACTGAGGCGGTGGGTATGGTTTACTTACCACTGGGTCATCTCCTGTCAGTTTGACTGTTCACTGCATAGTGTTAGTTTTCTCCGGTGCATTAGTCTGCTGCGCTTCAAACTCGGATAATGCCTGCCTAGCGCAAGTTCATTTTGGGTGTCTGTCAGCAAATCACTGATCACCACATTTTGGATATCTTCTGTCTGAGTCAGAGTAGGAAATCCAGTACATGGACTATTATGGTCAAGTAAGACTAAAAATAAACTTGTTATGTAGTTTGAATAATTATACTCTTTTGCTCCCAGTTAAAGACTGTGGACGGAGTTAATACAACCATACATTGATTGAAAGCTACGTAGGCGTATAACATAAATACCCCCAAAATAAATTCAATTTTCATAACAGTATTCATAGAAAAGTGATCGTACCTCAACCAGGCCATCCCTCAACCAGGCCATCCCTCCCAAATACTCAAAAAGTTACCCCTATTTTAATGGCATAGTTGATGACGTCAAAGAATGTTAAGGGAATGCTACGGCCAGGCATGATTGGGTTTCACCATTAGAAAACACGTTTGTATTGCTATGTCAAAACAATAGACCCCATGTGTGCTAGAATTCTATTGTTATGAAATGAAAGGGCAGATTCATTCAGCATTTAGCATGTAGCATTCCGTTAACATCTTTTGACATCGTCAGCTGCACCATTAAAATAGGGAAACTTTTTCGAGTATTTGGGAGGGATGGCCTGGTTGAGGTTCGATCACCTTTTTAATGAAATACTTTCTAGATGGACAATAAAAATGCTTAAATTGGGAATTGTTGTATCATGAAAAATTATTAGCTTTTATTTTATATGTAATTTGGGTTTTCAATTCTCGGTCCGGTCGGGGACTTTAATATATTTGCAATTGGTCTATTTAGGATGAGAATTATGTTCTTCCCGATAGCCCGGGGAAGCATCTCGCCGATAAGAATCTCGGGAATTTCGATAAAAGGAAGGCTTATCATATGACCTATATGGGGACTTATCACGAGGGTTAGTATCATTACCATGTCTATGGGGAATAGATTTGATTTGAATTTCCAAACTATCCATGCGCGCAAGTAATTTGTCTAATATGGAATCATCCACCTTCGGTACAGTCATGTTCTTCCTCAACCACAGAGATTGATGTGGCTTGGTTAAGATCATTTACATTGTTTTGTTTGATGTACTTCTTAAGTAGGTTATCATGGCAAATTTTGCTATTAACTTTGACACGGACATCGCATCGGCCCATCTTTTCTTTAATCTCATATGGACCTCCCACTGCAACAGTAGTTTGCTGGCAAATGGCCTCGTCTCCCATGGCAAACTTCCTATCTTTAGCTGTGGTACTTCTTGTAACAAGCTGATTTACGTTTCAGCTTTTCCTGCTTGCAAGTTTTGTCCATTCTTTTATGCATAACTATGACAAATTCGCAGGTGGTTTTAACCTTGTCGGATGCCTCCTCTTCTTCGCAGATAGTAGTGTAACACTCTAAATAGATATTATTAACGTGCATGGACTTGGGCGAGTGTTAGCTGTTGATTATTACGATTGAAGTACAGATGAATGCATAGAAAAAGATATATAGTTCAGTTGAGTATTTATTAATGACGAGTAATATAGATATACAATATCTATAAAGTATGGAGACTCCTATGGCACGCCTCCAATAGGCAGGAGTAAATACCAGATATAGATTGATAATAATGTCAATCTATTATATATATTTATAATATAACAGTCCCTAAGAAAGCAGTCCCTTTAGCAGTGAGCCCCTCTGGTTACGCCTTCAATAGGTAGGAGCAAAGAGCTGGTGAATTCTCACTAGAAGGTAGTGAGAACCGGAATGATTCCAAACTCTTCTACTCCCCTTCGATATATTTTAGGAGCTAGATGCATGGTAGCATCTCATTGAGAGGATTCATTAATTGTTCTAAGAAAGAAGTTTGGCGGAAGGAGAGAGAAGAAGAGAAAGTGTGTGTGGTATATAGTGGTGGTAGATACTAGACACTAGGGTTAAGCAGTAGTGTAAACAAATGGGTTTATAGTTTGGGTGGTATCCCTGTGTCACAAATAGGCTATTGACCTGCTTATAAGGGGTAGTTTTTCGGTGCAAGCACCTGGCACAAATATGTAGAGGTAGTTGAGATCTTTTAGCTTTGTTAGAACTTCTGGTGTACGGTGTGCCCTGAAGATGTCAAATATCAACAAAGGCATTACCTCTTGACGACCAAGCTTCTTCCTGGCCTGTTGCACTTACGGGACGATGACAGTGTCCAAGTATCGCATCATGGTGTTGCTGTTACTCCAGTGTGACTCGCTGTGCCACACATCCCATTCAGGAGGATATTCAAACTAGGGATGGCATTGTTCTGTCTTTCCCTGGTAGAGCACCTGGGGTGGCAGGAAGTCCGCACTTACACTACAGGCGAGAAGTGACGTGTATTGCCTCTTGTCATCGCTTCCCTTCATTGACACCTGTCGCTCTCCTTTGGGATGCATTGTCCACTTCGTGGCAGGTATCACATCAACAGCCGTCTGATCCCAGTTGATAATCAAATCATCGGGGATATCATACTTCCGCACTCGCCTGCCAATACGCCTGTAAAACCTCCCAGCAACATCCTCGAAATCTCCCAGCCATGTTTTACGCCCTTGGTGGCCTTTCTTTTTGCGTAGCCCATCCTACTGAGGAGAGATCTTGCCCAGGCCTTATCAATCCTGATGGCACCACCATGCTCTGCAAGGATGGGCAGCAATCCAGAGGTACCTGCCAAAACCAACTTAGTGCTGATGGTCCCACCACCTCTTCCGTTTGGAAGAGCAGCAAGATCAACCCCGTCCTTGATGACTTGAAGATATACATCCTTCATGCCGTGGATAGTACTCTCGTTCCATCTTCCTCGAAAACTTACGCCTAGCAGCTGCTACTCCATTTTCAGCGGCAAATTTACTGATCTTAGCTCTCATCTTGCTGTTATACACCCCGTAGGGCCCACGTCTTTTAGGAGGGACGTTACTACTTGTAGAGGTGTCGAACTGTTCGTGAGAACTTCTTGAACTTTTCATTCGCAGAACGAACAACGGCTGGTTTTAGTCCATGGGAGGCATGATTACGCTTTGGGAGATTTGGTGGTCTATCATTGATGGACTTAAAGTAGCGATGCATATAACTTCCAAAATAAGATAAAAAAATGTTGAAGGTCCCTTGAAATTCAATGAATGAAAAAACATGTGCTTGTACAATAGAATTAATTATGCAAGCTCATTCTTCTAGTAACTCTATCTCTGTCTCTTACACACACACATACACACACACACACACGCAATTTCTCAATTTTTTAAAATTAACTGTCAAGCTCCTCCACACATGCACATTCATAACAAACCGTAGAATACTAGTAGTAGTATGCAAATTTTGATGCATAAATTTCCCACACTGTCCAGTCATCGACTGGTATAAATGAATCTACTTCGTCAATTCTTGGCTTCAAGCCAATCACAAACTCTCTTGTATGGCATAGTCTTTTCTGAAGCCAAACGTCTTTTAACAGTAATTTTAAAAAGATACATTCGTTTGGGGCTTGTGTGGTTTTTGGCAGTATTTCAAACAAGCCCCATGGAAAACCTCCAGTTCTCCTGTGTTGCAGGCCCATGTCAAAAGTTGAATATCTTTCAATAATGCTTTTGTAAAGATTATCTTGCGGTGAACTCCATGTGCCAGGCTACCACCTTGTATCCAGTGCCTTGATGATCAGTACTTATGGCTGTAACCCCTGTCTAAGGATGTCCTTTGCTATTGTTTCAGAAGATGGGGCACCAGATGAAATGTTCTATAACTTTCCATCATCTGAAATCTTGAAAGGTTTGTTAAAGCTTTTGATTGCTTCAGATGTTCTAACTACATGTACATAGTTAATCTTGATGAGATTTTGCTCTTTCCTGGGCAAACTTTGTTCATCGTTGATAGAAAAAAATAACTTGTATTCAGACCAAGTAGACCAGTTCCTGTTATTATATACTTAGGCCTTCTTACTCTAAATGTACAAAGATAATTGAAAAAAAGACAAAATTTACCAAAGGTAACGACAACGACAGGAAACTAAGTCACCCACAACACAAATCCTCTGAAGCCTCACAACAATGAATATTCATGATGACATCTTAAATATTCCTTAACATTGTTATTCACTTACCACGCTTTCAACTTTGAGTGTTTCATGAATGTCTCTCTCACATGGTCCTTAGTCTACTTGCACATACTACCTGCCTCGGAAGAAAGACTTTGCCACACATATTGTTCCTGCCCTTAAGAAATTTCGCAGAAGCTTCCCTGTGCCTACTGTTCAATGATTGTTTTGATAGGACAACATAAAAGTACAATACGCAGTAGCAGGATAGCTCCCATAACCCCCCCCCTCACCTCCCTAGCAAAGCTGACGAAGGGACAGTGTCTGGCATGATGGAGACATCTTGCACTGTCGATCCTTGCATCCTTATGAAGTCTTTCTTCAGCCTCTGAACTTATCTTTTTAGTTGATTTATGTGGTGCAGTGGTACGATCTGCGCTGCTATCTCACCATATCGTCGAACACTTTTTTTTTTTCTCTCACTGTACTGTTTGCCCCGCTTGCACCTCCTTCCTCCCCCCGCCGCCATTCTACCATCTTTACAATTCTAAATAGAAATTAATGATTGTTTGGTAGTTTGCTACAAGGCAGCTTTTTTTGGGCCAGGTTGCCTGATGGAGGAGGATATGAACAATTGCTGCTTGCAAGTCCCACTTTAATATTATTCTCCCTCCCATTCTGTAATCTTTCTTCACGTATCTAGTAGTTGATTTAGAGTGTATGACCCCTGCAACCTCCATTTCTTTGCCTGATCATCAAAACACTTTTTTATGGCATTGACCTTTTAACACGCTTTGGACCTCCCGCTTGTCTAAAGACTTTGGACAAAGAGATCTCCATCTTCACATTTACCTCATTAACAAATTTAAATTCTCAGTTGTGAGGTTTACAATGTGACCACGGCGTTTTGTGAGAGTTAGCCTCTTCGCCTGTCGATGATTAGAGTATACAAATTGGCTAATTACTGCTTATCATTTTGCCTGCAAATACAAGTTGTAGTCTTTTGCTTGAGGGTTAGAATGGAAATACTAGCATAAAGAATGATGATGACTGGTCTGTAATCTATAGTGGTTCATATCTGGAGGTATATGATATTTTTTAGCTTTTCTTTAATTTGGTACTTTGTCGAAGCTAGTAATGGACACAGGATTTGCGTCTCTTTGTGCAGTGACAGTTCTGTTTATTGTTATTTGGCAGGAAGATAAATCAGTCGACTTTCTCGTACCCTATATCTTTGACGTTTAATTGGAAAGTAAGGGTCACATTCAATTTTACCCTGTTTTCTTATTTCTTTTTGATGTCGGCAGGGCTCCTTGATGTATGTCTCCTGAACACTAACACAGCATGTCACTTACATAAGGTAAGTACTGTTGTGGATGGTTGAACATTGTTATCGATGTGCTAATTGCCAGTTCGAAGAAAAAAAATTCAGGGAAATTAGTATCTTAATCTGCGTCGTATTTACTATTGAGGAAAGCTGACTTCATGATTGAACTAACATGTTGTCCTATTAAGAGAAAGTATGGTCAAATTTGCTGACTGTACACGTGAAAAAAATTGCATCCTAAGAGTGATGACAGTTCTCAATTTAACTGCTTGACCTGGACTACTTTCCATATTAGTTAGTTCTGCAACAGAACCTTCTATCATCAACTGTCAGTAAGCCATTTCCCAATCAAGAGTGGTGAATATCGTCGAGGCTGCTGATTAAAGGTTTGTAAATACCGAACGTTTCTTTTGGCAAATTAAAACCTATCTAATTCTTCCTCCTTTGCCTAGAGATAATACGCGGGATGAGGTCACAATTAGCTTCCTTTTTCGGTGGGTTCTGACAGTGTCTTGCAAATTTCTGTGATCAGTTTTGTCAGTGCAGCTTCGTTGGGCAAGTTAGGCACATCAATTACAGGTAGGACAGGTGACTTTTCATGAAGTCTTCCGAACCAACGCACAAGAAAATTCTTTAAACTTACTTGTCAATTCTTTTCCAAATTTGGGCAATTAGCCATTTAATAAATGAATTTTGACCAAAGGTATTGCCAGGTCAAACTCATGGAATATCAAGTAAACTCTGCTTTGATGGAAACCCCGTTTACAGACAACCAAAGTTGTTAAACAGCGTAGTTGATGGTATTTAATGCCCCCGCCCCCCGCAGTATACATTAAGAGGCCGCTGTCAATCATCAGATCTCTCGGCTTTTTCTTGTGGTGTCAAATACGCAAGATGCGCCACCGTGCCAGGCTTTGAAAAGAATGTCATAGATTTGCACTTAAAGATGAAGCATTGCATCGACCATCGTCCATGACCTGTCAGTCAGAGACCATGGCAGAATTAGATGAATGATGCCAACTAACATGATCGTTGATTCAAATTACGTATTACGAGAAAGTCACTGAACCATGACGGAGAGGTCGCGAAACTGTCTTCTTCAGTGTTTGCATGATTTTATCGCTTGTATCGTTGTATGCCTACTGAGAGGCCGTTGAACATCGGGATATTTTGTTGAAAATGAAATCAAAAGTTACTCCCCAAGCAAGAATTGTTATGGTTCAAGTCAAAGCAAGAATATTGAATTTTTTAGTCCATACGTGAGAAACAGGGCTTTTTCCCTTCAGTCTCACTATTTTTTGTGATTCGATGAGGGTGTCAGTGTCAACCGGGAATGGATGGATATGGGTGTGCATTCACCTTCAAAACAGGATTCCCTTCACATTTTATGACTTCGATTAATTACCATGGCAGCAAGTAAGTAGAAATGCAGTTTGGAGCATTTGTTCGGCGCGATGGAGCTTCACTCAACCGTGAAATATTGAGGCACAATTATCGTTATCCGTATGTTGGAGAAGCACTGTTTTGGATATCATTCTTGGTACGTGTAAATTGGTTAAATAACTAGAAAAAATGGGTCCGATATCATTGAAGATCAAAGTTGTGATTTTTAGGCTGTGTGAACTCAAAAAATGACATTTTTGCATTAACATGAATCACTGAAGCATGGACAAGATGATTTTTCCTGAAAATTCGCATCGCTTATGAGTGACTAATAAATTCCGCCCTATAACATGGACATATAATTAGATTTTTTAATTCCTCTGGTTTTACAAAATTATGATGATCTGAAATAGGGGGAACTTCTTTTTGTTTTGTGTTTAGTATGAAGATTTCGATGTTAGTTCTTTTAGTTGCTGTTACAAAAATAAGTCTTCCCAGTTGAACTGTTGAACAATTGACCGTATCGCACGCTTTCATTCACAATTATGCTCTCCGAGCATTTTTGGCTATCTCCCAAAAGTCCTCCCTTGTCTTCTTACATCTACCATAAAGGAATTTATAATTGGAATCAACCAATTTGCCATAAGGACTACAGAGAATTGATTTTTTATATGTTAATTATTATTAGTTGTCAAATAACAACATGCTTGTCGTTATCGACAGAGCACCAAACACAATTGGTAGTTTGCCATTTATATAGATGCCTTTTCCCGACTTGTTAGGATGGAGGTATTTTTTCTGTACTTTTTTTATTTTCCTCTTTCCGGCAAGAGAGAGAATTAACTCTCGCTAGTCGCCCTCCACGAGACCTCTGCGCCAAGCTTAGAATCTCGCTACCCAATTCTGATTTAGTTGTTCGCCATTCTCGACACAATGAGTTACGATATAAGCCAGACTGCAGTGTAAAGTAGTGTCGGTTGCTATTTTACTGGTCTGGCATTATGCACTGTGAGCAGCACAGAGCTAGCTGGCACAGCTAGCATGCACTGGTATATTACCTATTATAGTCAATATCGAACACAAATCGTTGTGGTATTTGTTTGAGATTTTTATATTTGACACGGGATCCCAGTTCGGTTGAACTTATTTGAATTTGGGTGCGAGTTACAAGCATGTATGATTGCCTTAGGGCAATGACGGATAAGCTGATATTTTTTTAGAGACTCCCGATCGAGTAGTTTACATTATGATTTTTTTAGATCTATGGGTTTTTCTGTTTTGGGCTTTCCAATTATCATGTGTCATAGTGTGTTCACGTCTCGGAGGACGAGATTCCTCATGAGCGCCAGATTTTTCTAAGCTTAACTCCCTTCCTTGCAAACTGTGTTAGTTTTCGTTTTTTTGGGCTTTCACGCCTCTGTATGGGCCAATTAATATATTTGAATCAACCAATGCCGTAGAGGACGATCAGAAATGGTTTAAAATATTGTTAAAAAAATGTTTAACATGTTAAAATATTGATGTTAATATTTATATAAATCGCAAGATCGTGTATTATCAGTTGTCGAAATAACAACATGTTTTCCGTCTAACAGCGCCGATCGACAATTGGTGGGAGTTGCCATTTGTTGAGGAATCCTTTTGGCACTTTTGTTTAGATGGAGTGTTTTCCAGCACTTTGGCCGTTCTTGCTTTTTTGTGTAAAGATTTGGCAGCGATATTCCATCCTTCCATACATTCCATACCTTACAGCGAACAATTGTGCTGTGGCCCCACAAAAAAAAGTAATATACATGTATATACTAAAATTGAACCAATTTTCTGTTTCGTGCCATGAATTACATGTATGCAAAAGTATAGTGTTTGAATTACAAAGTGTTTACTTTCTGTGTGATCTGAATATGTAAGACTATCTGATAGGCCATTTTTCATTTACTGGTACAATGTATCAAAAACGTTATACAACACTTAACTTTGGTAGTCATGTCTTTGTGTATTAGAGACGCTTTGTCTTTAGATGTTGCTTATAGGCAGACCGACCAGTAATCTAATTACAGATACAAAGAGGCCCTGTCATCATCCTTAATCTCTCGGCTTTGTGTTTCAATATACACAAGAGGTGCACCGTGTGGCCATCTTATGAAGAATGCATAGATTTCTACTAAAATGAAGCATTGCATCACTGCATTTCCAGAACGCTTCATGATGACACGAATGTGGATTTTAAATCTCCTTCCCATCGCAAATTTGAAAGAAAAATACTAAATTGGTTATTGTCAGTTCTTGGCACAAAAGGCGCTTGAACAAACAATTTGATTGGCATTGCCATTTGCCAATTTGACTGCCACAGTCCATCTTCTCTGTAACTGATAGCTTACCACAGGATAGTGAGCTGTTTTTAGCTCTAAAGTTTTAAGCGGATTTGTGGCAATTTTGACTAAAGCTGATAACTTCTCTACCAAGGGTAGTACATGGAAGTTTCATTTTAAGATTGGGAGGCAAGTCAGATGTTGACCTCCTGATGACCTCTAGAGGTCAATGACCCTTAAGTCAATAAAATATTGAATGTTTGGACATCATTTTTGCAATGAATGAATATGATAATGCGACGCACATGCATTATGTTTTGCAATCGGCATTATTAAATTATTAACAGGGTTTTAGAACTTGAAACTCTGAGAATAGGATAGGTCAATAGACTCAAAATTTTAGAATAATGAATTATCTTTAGCGATTATTGGCTCAGGAGAAAATTGCCTATGTGTAAAACTTTGTATTTTTGGTTAAAATTAGACTGTTCTTGATACTTACCTTAAAGGGAATTGATACTGCCCAGTACAGGTTCTTACCTTTGACTCTGTAGACTGCAAAGGTCCTTGGACCTCAAGATATGCGGAATATTGACTATTTCCCCGCTGTTAGGTTATTTCATACCTCCTCCACGTAAAGTCTTGTTAACAATGAATTAACTTTCTGTACAAACATTAACTTCTACCTGACCGGTTCTGAAAGGTGATGAGGTCAAAGGTCAACATAGGCGGGTCACTATATAATGAAAGTAGACAATTTAATGTTTCCATTAGCTGAGTTGTCGATACACTTTGTCCATGCGTGGTTTTCGCTGCCTAGTCCAAATTGATCAGGGCTTGTCTCGTATGTTGTTTTCGTTGAAGAAGCTGAAGGCAATACTTTGCATGCTTTGGTAAGATCTGTACTGGAAGTGATCAAGAAAGTGCAGGCCATACGAACCCATTTTTGTGGATACGCTGTTTTGGCACTGGCTATGATACTTCAACAACAGTAGACGACTCTGACAAATTAACATACTCTTTGTAGCGGGATTCAGTCTTACTCAAGTACATAATTTCAATCGCTAATGCACGTGTTTCTGTTTCCAATTGGTCAATTATGATTACTGTATTTTTATTGCATTAGAAAATGAGAATGAGTCTGCCTGTAAAGATGTGAAAAGTGCTTCTTTGAGAAGTAGTGTAACATTGTCCAGTATATTCAAAGGCTCACATGTATATGAGGTACGAAGACACAATAATCACTGCGCTACGAGTTGTAGAGGCTATTATTGTTGTAGGAAACTGAACACTATGACTGCAATAGTCATGGATAGTGAACAGAGGCAGGTAGATACTACAGTTCTTCACCCCCCAAAATCTAATGGCTCTAGCAGGAGCTGCAAGAACCAGAAGATGGTGCCTGAAGATCCTGACCGTTGTATCAGCATCCTGACAGAGGAGCAATAGGAATTCTGTACTGCTCAGAGGCCCTCAATATTCTTACATGAACTGATGAGAGAGCAAGGAAGGATGCCTGCTATGCATGCTAACACAAGTTCATTCGCGATGCATAGTTTGGAGACGGTTGATATCGGGAATGATTCAATCATCTCACTCAATCAGAGTCAGTTAGTCCTTTGATCTGTTGCTGAAGAGGTGGTGCAGAGCGAGAACGGCGACAGGACCAGCTACGATGGGCTAAAGTAAACTCTTTGACTGCAAATGACAAGATGACACATGCTCTAGGAAACATGTTTGGCATCTCTGCTCTGGTGTTAGAAGTCCGTTGATTGTAAAAAAGACGAGAACAGGCCCAAAGGACTAACTGACTTGATCGAGTGACTAGATGATCGTTCCCGGATACAGGGAATAATTTAGGAGAAAAAAATTGCATGAAGCAAATTGCTAATAACAAATAATTTTTTGTGCAAAGCAGTTGAACCAAATTGTAATATGGCATTTTTCCCACTGTCTGCGCGGCATAATTTGTTCAATAGTTAAAAAGCTACGGTAATTCGTCATGTCTGTAAGACAGTTATGGTGTTTACGTTACAGTGTATGCATCAATTGGGTAGGATCGCTGTTGTTGTGTCCATAAGTAGGGCTGAACGATTAGGCTATCGAAGGTGTGCTAAAGAACTGCTTGACTGCAAGCGTTGAGGATTATAGTCATATGGAAGATGGGCCCGTCAAATGCTGATTCCTCAGAAGATGATTCAAGTGTCTTAAGCATTGAGTCTGTCAGCCGCCAGTCGCTGTTTTGATTCGTCGCATGTGGTGCTGAATCCCCTCTCCACCTTGCATTGGCTGATTGGCACACGTTTAGCAGAACCCTTTACCAAGAGACCAAGATTGGGCGTTAACTTGCGTTGTGATGTTAAGAAACGACTCCAAACATCAAAGTTGCTTCTACAAGTCCATCAAACAACTCATCCATTAAGATTCGAAAGAGGTTCCATTCTAACAACACAAGGGTGAATCTTCCTGGCATTTAGTCGCTCAAATAAATCCTGGAAATGTTGAAGAGTGTGCTCAGTTCTGTGTAGCCAAATTTATCGAGAGATAAGGCTTGTCCTTAATCCAAGAAATATCCACAATGAAGAACACTGTCCTTAATGATGTGTCAAACGGCAAATCCAAAACACTGGCGGTGTCACTGTCACACTGAAATCTAACGTGCGATCAATGTATGTCAAAAATCACTGTTATAGGTGACCCGACATAGTTGATGGTGTGTCGTTACTATCGAGTGGTGGGTATTCTGTGTATGTTAGAGAGGGACTGTAGTACGCTCATCGGCACAAGCGCTGGGACCCATGTCTTCCCGCCCGGTCGCAGGTCGCAGTGCCACACATCCGGTCAAGGGCTCTTGTGTTATCGGGCATTAATCATTCATAGCACAAAATCTGTAAAAAGTAACTACAGGTTACGCGGGGCAATAACAATCACTGCAAGCCCCGATATGAACCATAAATAACTGTCATTTGCGCATCGCAACAGCTGCCGTTCATAAAAAGGTTGCTAAGCAAATGGTCAAAAATGCATCGCAATTGCATTTGCGGTACCGGGAAAATTATTCCTGCGAATATCAAACAGTCGCTAAAAAAGATCAAGTAGAACTTTCCAAAAACTGGTGCAGAATTAACTTCTTTAACACTTTGCATCAATATTTATGGGGTGCAAAAAGGATAATTCAGGCCTCTGACATGTCTATCCAAACTTTAAGAAGCTTGCGAAACCACTCAGGTTCTTTTGTCTCATGTCGAGATGGGCTTGGAAGGTCGGCTTCGGTCACCCCTAATCTGGTTTCTAACAGGCAGTGCCTATAGACCTTTTAATCTTAATGTGTGCATCGACCTTTGTGGAAATGCTCAAAGAGCGCAATGATGAATTTGTGGGTGCAGGAAGTGACATTGTTCACTTCAGTGACTATGCATGAAATATCCTCAGCGCAACAAAGTCGCTCTATTGATTCAGTGACATATTATATCTGGGAGTCTGTACAAATAACTTAATTGGAGTTCTCTATCCCTTGGAATACGTAATTAAGAGATATGGTTTACTCTCCTGGAGCACTTTCAAACCTGTCCAGGCAGACTGCTCTTTCCTGTTTTAGGGATGTGTGTACAGTATCCAGTACTCTATGAGCGGCATGAACAGATCGGAACAGGAAACCACATGTTAGCGATTGAGTTATGTACTGAAACTGGAAGGGCTGAATCCGGCCACAAGAGATTGTAAAGTTCGTCAGTATCTATGTTGTCGAAAAGTAGCCAGTGGCCAAAAGAGGCATAATATGTCATGGATATATATTATACCATGTAATATAACCACAGTTCGTATGGCCTGCACTTTCTTAATCACTTTATGTACAGGCTATCTACCAAAGTATCAAGTATCCGCCTTCAGCTCCTCAATTAATATATTATGTAGGCGAAGCTGAATTCAAGTCGACTCGGCAGGAGAACCACGCAGGACAAGAGTACACAATCAGCTACGGAAAATCGTTGGTTGGTCTTTCATTATAGTGGACCCACCTATGCACCTTTGACTCTCATATCATTTCAGAGGTCAAGGTAGAAACTTGTCTATGTGAACACGAAAGCTATTCATTGCAAATCGACTTCATACGTGGAGACTATGAATGTAACCAGCACGCAATATTCAATACTTTTTATGATTTGAGGTCAATGACTTTTGCAGTCTACAGAGGCTCAAAAGGTTAAGGAACTGTAATATGAGTATCAAATGCTTTAAGAATAATGCAGAGCGGTCTCAATTTAACCAATAATACACAAATTATTAACACACATAGCAGAATCTCCTGAAGCCAAATAACGCTAAAATATTCATATTCTTGATATTTGGCAGGTCATTGACCTTTCAGTGTTCTCAGAGAGTTCAAATCCTAAAGCCCTGTTATGAATTATGATCCTTGATTACAAAATATTACGTCATCGTTCTCGTGAAATTATCAATAGTCATTCATTGAAAAAATGATTCAAACATCAATATTCTGATAGTTTAAGGTCATTGGACCGCTGGAGGTCACACAGAGGTCAAATCTGACGTCTCCGATCTTAAAAATAAATTTATGGCATGTACTACATTGTAGAGAGTATCATGCGCTTTATCCAAAATTTGCACAATTATTCAGCTAATCGCTCTAAATCTAAGACACACGTTACCACTGGTGTCTTGGACACTGTTCCTTCAAGGGAAAGTATTGATTTCTATTTCTAAGGAAGGATGGTATCGATAGACAAATGAATTTACGATGGCTTGGTATGCAGGAACCTACTTGAGGTTGAAGTTATTTGATGTGTGCTCAATAAATTTTATGGAAAACAAATATTTTTTCATAGATATATTTCATACTATTGTCAATACTTAGAATAGAAACTACGATCTCTCAGTCTCAAAGAAAGTACTGCGTTGTTAATTGAAACATAGAAAGCGAAAACAACTTCCTGTTGATTGAATTCATGAGATTTGCACAATCATCTTTTATAAGGAGATATAAAGATATATTTTTTTTTTTAAATCAAAAAGTAGTACTAAATTTTTAAAAGGCAATGTACCATTGTTGTCAGCCTCTATTAAAGCGCTCTATGTGAGTGAGATCAACGATGTACAAACTAGAGGCAGACCGGACATTATTCTGCTGCTTTTGTAGTTGGATTTAATAATCCTTTGTATGTCCAGCAGTCATCATAACTGCCTTGGTAGAAAAATTTGTCCTTGTCCTAACGCTGGATGGCATCAGACGACAAGCTGCTGTTTTTTTTTTTTTTGTGTGTGTGTTTTTTTTTCCCCAGAACTTCCATATTGAGGGAACATTTCTGACATTTCTTTCAGTATTGTCCCAATATACATAGCATTAATTTTCTTGAATCTTCAATCATATAAAACAAAAAAAGAAAGTTGCCCCCTATTTTCAGATATCGAATAATTTTTGAACCAGGAGGATATTTAAAAATCAATTATAACGTGTTGTCCCACAAAAAATGCTAATGGCACTTTAGATGGGTATTACTATTGAAAAATTACAATATCATATGATTATATTCTCTAAACCCGTAAACTACAATTCCATTTTCGCACTGGATGAAATGTGTTTATGTGATATGGTCCAATAATCACAAAGATATTGAACATTTTTTCTCACACGTGAGGAACCTCTCCCCATCCAAGTTTGCATGAAGGTAGTAGGCGGTGTAAATCGAATAACAAAGAACCCAATTTTCCGATCAAGTTAAATTTTGAAAACATATTTCAATAGTGGTTTATGAATTTAATATCACTGTGAAGTGCAACTCGTGTACGATTCTAATGAACTCTCTGAGCTCACCGAATATCACGCTCGCTGAACCCCACTGCTCTGAAGTAAGTCTTGCAGAAATTATGAGTGTTCACTTTCATGCTCCTTGAGATGCGTTATCAAAGGTTTTTCAAAAGGAAACCAAACTTTGATCATCAATGAGCGTGAAATGTGAACCACTCCAATTTTGGCAAGATATAATTTTAAAACAATGGGTTCAGTGATACATGATATTGGTGAGCTGAGAGAGGTAATCATAAAATGGTAATGAGTTGCACTTTAGATATGATAGAATTTCATAAGTACATACTGAAATATTTTCAAAGTATTATTGATGAAACTGTGGGTTTGTTTATCTACGAAATCCAATAGTACTGAATAAAACTTGGATTGAGAGTTTTCCTGAATTGTAAATGAGAAAATGCTCAGTATCTTGTGATTTTGGGACCATATTAAATTGAAATTTTCGTCCAGTTGTAGAAAACGAATTGTAGTTTACGTGTGTAAAGATATAAATCAATATAATTGTGTAATTTTATATTAGATATACTCAATTCTTAAAGATAGTGCCATTTACATTTTTGTGGACACACTGTATGTCCATGTAGGTGAATTTATTAGCTAACCATAGGAGAGAATATTAGGGAGAAATTCATCAAGTCATGCTTCAGTGATTAATTGGATCGACGGATAGCAAAAATGGGTTTTGTCATTTTTTTGTAAGTTCACACAGCCTAGAA
>CALNVZ010002100.1:14052203-14063102 GCA_940671915.1 Paracentrotus lividus
CCTTACATTGCAGGAAAATGCAACTTAATTTTACAAATTTTCATGGGGGTTAATTTGGCAACGACCCACAGTGGGCCAGGCGTTAGTAAAAGTGCGCCAAAACTTGTATTTGGTGATCAAAACAAATTCGTTTTTTTTTTATGTTCTGAGTAAAGAAAACAACCTCTTGAACATCTCCATGTAATATTTCATCTTTAAAATGTTTTTTAGTTGGTTATTTTTCTTCGAAAGTACCGGTAACTCTCTATATTGGGGAAAATCTAGTGTAAATGATGCTTTTTAGTTGTTTGAGGGTTTTAGCCTCCCAAAATGTTCAATCCACCTCAAAATTGATTTGGATGTTTAGAAATACATATTCTAGCTCACCCTAAAATTTGAAAGCAAAATCTTGTTCGTTTCAGAAGTAATTATACAAGAAACCGATAAATTATGGCAGAAAATTACATTTTTTTTTTTTTTCATGCGGAGATATGTTCATTATTGCCGTCAATTGCCGCGCGAAAAATACTACAGATGTCTTTGTTATAGTTTCAGCTTTACAGAGATACCAAATTTGGCTGCCAGTTTTTGCCTATTTTTGAATTAGAACCAATTTTCCGTCCGCCCGTTTGCTAAATTTATTGCCAAAAACTGCCAAGATAGTGAGAAACAGCCGCGCCGCACAAGTATAGTGGGCCACGTACTATCAAAACTGCGCCAAAACAGGCATTCGGTTATCAAATTAATTTTTAATGTTTTCATGATTCAAGCAAAGATTACAAACTCTATATCATCTAGGTGCAATATTTCTTCTTAAAAATAATTTTGAGTGGGTCATTTCGCTTCAAAAGGATCCCATTTTCAATTTTAAGGTAGGCTATATTATGTGTAAATTACAAATTTGATAATGTTAAACAATTTTCACTGAACGGATTCTGTGATTTACTTCAAATTGCACTCGCCTGTCTCAGAATAGATGCTTTAACTAATTGCAGAGTTTAAAGGCAAACCCTCATTAAATTCTGAGGTCATTTTTGAAGAAACGGGGGGGGGGGGGATAGGGAAAATTACGAACTTTTTCCCCCATAAAAATACCCTGAGCCCGTTTATTATAGTTTCTTCTTTACAGTGATACCAAATTTGACTGCAACCTTCTGCCACTTTTTGAGTTAGAGCCGATTTTCCACAGCATGTTTGCCCCTTTTATCGCCAAAATTTGCTCAAAGCGTATTGTGTCTACAAAATCTCAACGTAGGTGGCGTACATACTCGATTCGAAAACCCCAAATTGCAAAACAAAAACATATACAAGAGTACAACGATGTTGGGAAAATATTGGCATGCGCATGAGGTGCTTATATGTGAAAGGGGGACCTTTCTACTGTTCAACCGCTTCTATATGATATTCACTAGGCTAAACTTAATTTTGGAGAATGCTATTGCATACCAAGTTAATTACTAGGCCTACTTAAAACTTTAATTTCTATCATTATCAAGTAGGAAAAAAAAAAATATTGTACTACAATTTCTATTCAATCCATGCCTCGTCCAATAAGAAAACAGTATTTTAATGACGTCAAATGATTTTAAAATGCTCCAATTGTATCCCAGTGGTCTATAGAAGCCGTCTTATTTATAAAAGTTAATCAGAAAAAGAACGTTTTGTGGAGAAATATGCCTTAACCAATCAGAACACGGCATTTAAATGACTTCATAGAAATTTAAAAATACTCTCATTGTGTTTCATTTTGCTTTGATGAGTATGACTGAAATGGGGTTTCCATTTCAGTCATACTCATCAAAGCAAAATGAAAAATTTCATGCGTTACCATTAATATTATCCTTGACCAATCAGAAAACAGCACTTAGATGACGTCACATGAATTTGAAAATGTTCTTATCGAATTCTACGAGTCTGAAAACCCCAGACTGACCTCTTTTATGAATTTATTATGTGGTCTTCAAAGAAAAATAAGTTTTGGCGCAGTTTAAAGTGATTGTGGCCCACTGTGCGACCTCTATACCAAAAATAGTGGTGTTTTAGATGCAAGAAAACGCCATTTTCACACACAGATTTTCAAAAATTTTCCCTACTGTCGAGGGGGGACACCCCCGCCCCCTCCCACACTCCCCCCCCTCGCTCGCTCCGCCTCGCTCTTGGACTCGGTCGCTACGCTCCTCGCATACCACCCCAACCCCCCCTTTATAAAAAGCTTGATCCGCCCTGATTGTCTCATATAAAAACTCCCAAAGCAATATGCATGATATGCAGCGATCATTTTAGTTTAAAAAATAAAAAAATAAAAAAAAAAAAAACCTACCCCGTTGAACAAAGCCAAATTCGAAGCATTATTATAATAATCGACATTTGACTTTTGGTGTAGGCCTATAAATTTGTCAACTGACATTGGCCTTTAAATAATCATTATCAAAGTGATGATCATGAGAAAATATGTATATATGTTTCACGTCCACCCCCCCCTCAACCAAATCATCCGACTTTCCCCTTATGGGAAGACTTTGAGCAGTTGAATGTGCCTACTCATCTTTTGAAACCTATTACTGACATGCCTTTAATTATCACATTAGAAAGGGGGGGGGGGAGAAGAAAACAAAAAGACTCGATTCTCTTAAGGATTAAATCTCTGTTCAGGGGGCTCTTTGACCCTTCTCCGAATAAGCTACATTTAGGCCTACTTAAACATTTTGAAGTGATATATCATGAGACAGTTAAATACTAATATGCATCGTTCGAAATTTAGCACAAGTGTAAAGAATTTAGGCGGAAATAACTGTTTTGCTAGCACGAACTCGAGTGAAAGACTTGAAAGCGCGCGTAAATTCAGTAGCGGATCGCGTGGCGTCTTTTGAGTAAACTCATTTATGAGTATTATCTGCGGGGGGTAAGCACACATGCATGTCTCTGCTGCCTCAAACTTTCTCTCATCCAAAATCCCGATGGTGGGAATTACCAACGTACTCGAACTTGGAATGAGGCTGTCTTTTGGATGATTATAATCTTCTCTGAATTTCGCAAACCTCAGAAATTGCTGAGATGGGTGGCAACATGGTTTTATGGACAAAGTGTACTTCGGCTGCTGGCTTACTAAAATGGATCTTATTATTGTCTGCAATGATTTTCTTAATTGAAGTGGAGGAGGTACATGGATGGGGAAACAGACGTACGGCGACCGTCCGTGGATGCACGTAAGAAATATTACCCTTAGTGGAATATCTGATCATAACCAGTAAAAAATAAAATTTCATTATTAACCCCAATAAATTACTGTGAGGCTTAATAGGTTCTTCTAATCACGCCCGTTTTTTTGTTGCTTATTCATTATCAATATTTAATATTACATTCCTTCACGATTTTTATCTGAAATTCTTTTTCAATATTTCACACACACACAAAAAAAAATAATAATAATGTTTTTACAGGTGGCAATGGTATTGATTTATTTAATAATATGAGCAACTGTGATGGAGGATAACCATGTATTTGGGCCAAGAGAATTAAGTAAAGGCATAGATAAAGCTGGGAAATATGCATTCAACTTTTCAAAGGCTATACCATATTTAACTAAAGAAGTTGATGTTCAGCCGTGAACCCGAAAAAAGTGTACTAGGATCCACGTTTTTATTTTGCTTTAAAAAATTTTTTTTTTTTAAATGAAATACAGTCATTTGTAAAAACAATGTATTGCATTGAAAGTTTAGAAATTAAAAGGGATTTTGGAGGCTATATTAGTAGAGAAGGTGAGTTATCTGAATGCAGATTGGCGAATTGTCAAATAAACATAGTGCAATCATATAGCTGCCTTATGATTTATGCTTTCTCCCTCTCTGTCTCTCTCTGATTCTCTGTTGCTCTCTCTCTCTCTCTCTCTCGTTAATGTTTTGACTTTTATATTACAAATGATACCATTCGTTGTAAAAGTATACCTCCATTTGACTGAGTAATGACTGTGTGTATTTTAATGTTCCTCCTTTTATTCCCATCCTCTACAGTGGTCGCGTCCTTAACAACAAAGTTGCGTCATTGATATGAAACTAAAGCAATGATATCTGTCTCTATGAATGCAATTGTATTCAAAAATCGTAAAAATTCACTTGAAAAAAATTATTATACTGCATTTTCGTTTGGATATACCAAATGATTTGAAAATGAAAATATTTGATGTTCCTGAATAATGGCGACCAAAGCATTTCACATTTTATACGACTGTGTTTCAGATGACGTTGACCTGATTCCGAATCTCATCCAAAATTTCGTGGCGATTTAAGAATACCTGCACATTTAAATCGATCAAGCTGCATATTACGGTCAATACCACCTTGAAAATGATAATAACAAACGTGATTTGTGAAACACGTGGTGTTTATGTATAATGATGAGGCTATCATATAACACGCGAACTCAGTGTTTGCATTGTGGCATCACATTAATTATGATCAATGCCATCTATCAGATTGATCGGTATGCATACATTTCTCATCAATCAATGTATACATACTCATCTGAAATCGAGACATTGCTTTTTTCATTACAGTTATTACCAAAATATTCTCAAAGTTGAATTATCAAATATTAGGCTAAACTCATGTTTTTAACGAAATCAATTTGTATTTTGTTCTTCTTTAGTTTTTAAGAAAGTACACCTAGATAAAATATCGGTTTCTTTTAATTTAGGCTCGTATCCTGGGGGAGGGTAGTCCTATTGCCCTGAGGTCAACCGAATTTGAGGGGGGGGGGAGGTGTAAAAAGCACAAAATTTAGATATGACTATAAATATACTTTGTTATTATTTATGTTTTTAATGGATTTATCTTCATTGACTCTTCAATTATTGTTCACATCGAGGTGTGAGGGGATAGCGCCAAAATTTTAAATCTACGAGGAAATGGGCCTCAGAAAGAAAAAAAGCGTGCCCCGCCGAGTGGATTCCTGGATAAAGGAGGAAATAAACCTATACTAAACAACAGTAATTTCAATTGATTCTAATACTACCCTGCAGTATAAACAACAAACTTCCGAGACAACCACTGAATAATGATATAAAACAAAGACGACCAAATTTGCATTTCAAACGGATATAGTGAATTAGGATTATCTCCCGGGAGAAATCATGTGTATAATCTTCAAAAATTGTCAAGAAGGAATAAAGTTCGCTGTATATGGATTCATTCATTGCGATGATAACTGAAGGAGCTTAGTATCTCTGGCCTCTCCTCTATGATCCCTGTATGATAGCATCTTCACCCGAGTCGTCTATATATAGTGCGTCCCAGAAAAATGTAAACCCAAATTTGAGCGCCTCATATTAACATTTTATAGCTTATGTTACCTTGATATCTCAATAGTCACTCATATTCTATTCAATGATACCAAACTTATACATCTGACACAGAGTAGTGACTGATGTCTGAGCACTTGGGCTTTGAAAAAGAAGCATTAAAATTGTCCTGTACCAAGTTTGGGCAAATGCAGCCCTTGCATTTTAATAGTCCAATGAATCCTTTGCCAATTATGAATTAACTCAGAAAGGCTGACCTTATAAACAATGAAAGAATGATCAGAAAGCCAGGGTTGCTTCTGAAGAAAAAAAAACTTGGTACTAGATGTCTTTATTTTACCAAAGTTTATGAAAACTTAAGTGCTCAGTCATCCATGAATGCACAGTTATAATTTTGACATCATTGGATAGAATACGAGTTAATCTTTATTATGAAATAAATTTCAAGATCATACAAGCTATGGAATTTTGATATGAAACTCTCAAAGTTGGGTTTACTTTTTTTTTTCTTGGACGCACTGTATAGAGGCGTCGAGGGAATCAAGCAGATATTCCGAATCCAGTGTTTCTTTTTAATCGCTTACAGAAGACTTCCCGTTTCGGCATTATCAGTTCATCTTCCTTTTTGCATGTAGTATCGTGCAAGATCCACAAAGGAAGTGAAATATGACATTCGAGTGCATGAATTCAATTCATTTATTCAACCATGGAAAATAACATGAGACTATCTATAAAGCATTATTGTTTGATATAAACATCTCAAGAACTGGTCTTGATGTTCTATTTGCTTTGTTCTTTGTTTAAAGAAAAAAAATGAATTAATGAACAAATCAAACTACATTTTTTCTTGCATAATTATTATTTACTATGAGCTGAAACTGTAAATGCATATAGATTAAACGGTACGCGTTTCGGCTATTCCATGAATTTCAAATATAGAATATAATTATCTATTTAATGCAGTACATAAAATTTTATGCATTTTTCCCCATATACCACCTTCAACTACTGGATTCTATAGCGAGTATAAAACTAATTTTAACAGAAAAAAAAACATCATCGTCATCGTCAAACCTATAATACCTGACGTCACGCATTGACGATTGGAGGGATGCATCAAGGCGTACAGGAGGAGGGGAGAGGGCAGGAGGCCGAGGAGAGGAGGGAGGGGGGGGGTAGACAAACTCTCAACACGTCAGGACTGTCACGTAAATATCAGGTGCCCTGGTTGTCATGGAACACAGTGACTTTTAAATTAGCCATGTTTAGAGGCCGGGTTTCCCCCTCTCCGATTCCCTCTTGCAGTTTGCTCTAAGATAATAGTCATCTCCAATTTATTATTATTAAATTAATTTTTTTTGTTTTTTTTCTTTTAACGTTAAAACTTTTTATAATCTAGTATATGCAGGGATACTTTCACAGAAAACTTGAAAATCATTCCAGGGTGGACTAATAGTGAATGCACAAACATTTCCCACATATGAATATAGACTAGGACATCAACCATTTCGATTATCCATATTTAGCCCAACAAACACATTCTTTACCAAGGCAGACCAAACAACAGTAATACACATGTACTGCAATTTCCTTAAAGATGGATTGTCACTTTTAGCAATTACAACTGTCACGTCAATGTAGACTATTATCTACTTTCAGTCAATTCCTGTATATGGCAACATTCCCATTTTTCAAAAAAAAAGGGTTGACGCAGAATGAATGAAATCTCATTTTTTTCATCCAACTTTTCCGGCTATGATGTCGTGCTTTTCCTCAACCGAAACCATTTGCACATGTACCGACGCACTGAATACTTGATTCTGAGTCAACTTGCTTCTCCAATTTTTTCTGAAATCGCTAAATCACATGCAACGTAGAAATTAAGACTAGAGAAATCAACTTCAAATCAACCTTGAATAAGATAATATAAAGAACTCATCATATGTTTTTCGCTCTAGGAAATAATCACAGATATAACATATAGCTCAACGCTCACACAAATTTCCTTGGATTATGAATGGATCTCATATTTCGACCTCACTTTCCAAGCTGATGATGATGTCGATGTTTTTTTTCTCAGGCCATCCAGTTTGCAAACGAAATCGGCTTAAATCGACATGCATTACGTATGAAATTAAACTAGAAAATTCAACTTTCAATCAACCTTGAATAGATATGATAAACTTCATCATTTGTATGTTTCGCTTAGGAATAAATCCACGATAAACATTCGCTGCACACTTGAATTTCTTGATCTGAAAGTGGATACTCATTTTACCGATAACTTTCCAAGCTGATGATGATGTCCGTGCCTTTTTTTTCTCGCCGCCGCAATTCAGCAGTTGCAAAACGAAAATCGGTAAATTTCACAATGCAACGTAGAAATTAAAACTAGAAAATCAACTTTCAATCAACCTTGAATAGAGTATGATAACTCAGGTCATATGTTGTTTCGACTTAAGGAAATAAATTCACGATAAATTCGCTCACGCATTCTCTTGATATGATGGATACTGCATTTCTCGATCACGTTTCCAAGCCCCTGATCGATGATGTCGTGTTTTTTTCTCGGCATTCTGCCAGTTGCAGAGCGAACACCCACTAATTTTGAATTCCTGGTTGATTTATTTTGCTGTTTCCGGTCAACTTGGTACGCGTTTTTGCTCGAGCTCAAAATATCTACCGCTTTCTTTAGCTAGGAGGGAGATCACACATTGACGTTGAAAGGTATCCGTTGAACTGGCGGCCCCTCCACGCGTTCTTTCTGTTGGTATGCGCTGAGCGCTGGAAAGCTTCGAAGACTCGGCGTCTCGGTCAATCTGTGTGGACAAATTAGTGCAATTAATTGGATCGGGTCCCGACTACGTTGTTCTCGCAACCTTTTCCTGACATCTCCGGACTGGTCGGCCGTGGTAAACGGTGTGCCATTTACTATAATGAATCTCTCCGGGATCTGGCTCCTCCGGAAGCCCACTTCTGTAAGCGCAATCTTTCACTTTTTTAACCACGTTCTCACCTATATCCTTTCTCTATACCATACGCGTGGAGTGGTAGCCGTTATGAACTTACCTGAGACTTAGCATAGACCCGGGAGCTACGTACGAAACATCAGACACATGTGCGATACTCAAAAAGTATTGATTGCAGATGGAACGATATGAATAATTAGAATAGCGTGCAAAAATTCACGTTAACCTAGAATTGTTCCACTTTCTCTTCCTTGATTTCCTGGTTTCTTGAGCACTCTTAGATCGTTATGTCCTCAAAGTAGTGATATTTTAGTATTCTCACCGCTATTCGTACAATTTATGCCACCGATTCCACTGACCAAGAAGAAGCAAGTAATCAACTGGCGGGATAAATTGTGCGCCCGTCTTTTGTCTGACAGTGTTTTGCAATTTCAGACGATGTCTCGAATCCGTCCATCGAAGTCGATGTGACCATGGCAACAGTTGTTGTTACCCGTGTTTGTTTATTCGTTTGTTAGATGATATAGCTTTTTGTGATTCACTGCGATAGAATGAAAAAATAAATAACTAAATAAAAAATATAAGGGCCTAGTAATAATATAAGATAATAATAATATATGAATATTTGTTTAAATTGTTTTTAAAGCTATATATGAGGTAGACTGGTAGAGAGCCTGGTGATTTCTAATCTTTTTCAAAGTGAAGGGGCTGGGTCCACAAGTGGGGGGGGGGGGGTGGGGGCTGAACAAGCTAAAAATCGTGAAGGTAATAAGTAAACTTTTGTGTTTTGTACATGTTTGCATGAGAAAAGTTGGACTGAAATCCCCCCTCCCGCCCCCTCATTATAGAATACTAAAAGTTATAATGATCTTTTTTTTTTTTGCTTTTAGTTATTTTTTTCTTTTTCATGTTGTTTGTTTATTTGTTTTTTTTTTTGTTTTGTTTTTTTTTTATTTATTTTATTTATTTATTTATTATATTTTTTATTTATTTATTTATTTTTTTTTTGGGGGGGAGGGAATAGTCCAAATTCTATCCAAGATTTACCAGGCAAATTGTAGGCCTAAATTTCCTTTGCCCCCCATTTTCCCTTATTCCCCATGAATGGCTAGATGTATGTACTGTTTGTTAATATAAAGGAAAATAAAATAAATAAAACAGAGACAAAGACAGTTAGATGTATTTCAAATTCAAGTTTTAATTATTATTTACAACAACATGAAGAAGATACAGAATTATAAGGAATTTAAAAGTAAAGACAAAAGTAAAACAAGACTAGAGCTCCTCCGGGCCCTCCATTACCAAAATTATCTCGTCCAGCCCCCCCCCCCCCCCTCGTCCAGCGCCTAAAGAACAAAAAGGAAAAAGAAAAAAAAAAAAAAGCTTAAGCTCCTTACACGGCTTCCTGATATCTCGTCAGCCCCGCCCCCCTCAAATGAAAAAAAAGTTCTAAGTAAAAAAGGGGAGGATTGACGGCAAAGGACGATTTAGGCACTCAAGCACTAACCCTAATGGCCGATACACGATGACCTTTATGATGTGCCGAGGGCCGGGGGGAAAAAAAACATCTCTCCATTTTTTTTTTTTTTATTTTTTTTGTTTTTTTTTTTTAATACGTCAGTGGTGGAAGGTAGGTTAACCTTTGCTTATTTAACGCGAATGTTTACATGAAACAGATGACCTCTCGCATAATGCGTGGATCAGCGATCGCAGCACTCTATCTCTATATTTCCATTTCATTTTTTTTCTCAAAAGGCGACCATACGAAATCGAGTTGGGCAGAAAAATGCGGGAAGACTGCTGAAAATCGGTGAGTTTGCTCTCATTTCACCTGTTTTAGTTCCAGTTAAGCTTGTCAAGATTAGTTAGGATTTAAAAATAAATATGTTAAGTCACGATTGACTCCCAAATTGTTAAACTTCTGTTTATAGCGGGACTTGAAAGTGTAAAATTTAGGTTAGAAATTATTTTTTGTTAACGGCACGGCCAGAGTCAGCGTAGAGGTACAGAGGCACGAAGTTCTGTTTATATTACCTCAACCGAGTGGTAGTGCATATGTGCTCTATACCGTAGAATAGCAAGTTTTGTTTCCTGTAGTGGAATTTTCCAAAGCTAGCATTGATTTCCTAAAATTTCATTTTCAGCCTCCTTTCTTTCCCTTTCTCCATGTTGGAAGAGTTTCATCTTCAAGCATTCCTAAAGTCGAGCTGAATGTGTCCTTCGTGGCAGCTTCAAGATCAGCTAGGGCTGAATGAAATATTTCGTATATTCTTTAGTTAATGCTCTGGATATTTGCACAAACCCCATCCAGCTTGTCTATTATCGTCTTGGAGGAGGTCAGCAAAACTACTTTGCTCGTTAACATGATCAACTCCCCGGTTCTAGTATCGGTGTCGCGCCATATTGGTATGTATATGCTGGTCCATGTACCGACCACGATTTTCGAGTTCTTCAGATGAGTTCTTCTCTTACCAACTACTTGGAGTTTCCTCGTAACCAAATACGGCTCTCTATATCAATTGGTTCTGCTGTTCTTATCTATTCTATTATTAGGTTCATTTTTTGTAGTTTTGTACTGGATTGGTGGGATTTGTAGGAAAAAGGTCCTAGCTTAAAACAGCACGTCTAGTCGCTTCAGTCGAGCGCCCTCTCCTC
>CALNVZ010002100.1:14063202-14079411 GCA_940671915.1 Paracentrotus lividus
ATATAGAAGAAAATAACACATTTCCCTTGACCGCTGGTCCGAACAAGATTAGCTTGTTAAATATTTTAATCATCTGTACACTTCAGGTCTTCGTCTCCATAGTACAACACCTTTACAATGTGCTTCAACAAAAATAGGTAATCCCAACTTATATTTGTATAATCTGCCATACAATTTTATGGCTTTATTAATAAAAAGTGGTTGTGTTTTCAGATGGAAACCATTGCCTTTCTATTCAGTTGATATTCTTTCACTTTTCTCTCTGAAAATTATATTGTGGACAACATGCACAATCACCTAATTACCCTGTTGAGAATCGTTAAGTGATAAATTTACTGGCGATTTGAACCACAAAATTCTAGACAAAAGTAAAGTTCACTGATGCAGAACACACTTGAACCTGATATGGTATCACTGAAAAGTTAAAGAACATATTGCCGTTTTAAAAAATGTTTGCCTACAATCTTATACTTATTTTGTAATGGAATAAACTTTTATTGAAACACCCGGTACATCATGCTCTTACATTATTTCGAGTCAGTTTTAATCAGGTCGGAAAATGACCTGTAACGGTCTTTAATGAGACAGCTATAGGTTTATAATTTCCAACGGAATTTCTAGCAAGCCTGCAATCTAAAATTATGTGTATATTGACATCAGATATTAGCATATCGATTCTGTCTCGATGATTCCCTCTTTACAATCTTTCTTATTTTATGTCTATTGAAATTCGATAAGCGACTTAACCTTTATGATATATCTATACTGAGATGAAGGAGTTACCCAGTGTTTCAATGCTCGGACCGTCTTTTTTCCCCGTAGTCTTATCTCTAAATCTATTCTGTACTCGAGCATTTTAACAATGCGTTAGCACATATTGGAGTAAGGACAATTTTCGTCCTGAAAATTGAGATGTGCAAGCCTAACATTTTTTAAACTATTACGTGCCATTAATCTTTCTATAATCTCTATGTACTCTATATACTCTAGAATGTCAATGTTTTCCTGTTAACTTTGAGTATCCCCGCTCTTTATTTGCACTTTATATTACGTTTTCATTCTTGTATCTAATGATATATTTTCTAGTTTGGAATAATTCGTAACCACCATGAATTATATAATTCTTTTGATCTTTACATCGTAAATATACACTACAGTAATTGTCTTTCAAGTCCATAGTCTCCACATTGCCAGGGATTTCCCCCACTATTTTGGAAAATATTATCAATCAACCTAAATTAACGATCATGACACCAATCCAATACCAGCTCTATAACCTGACTGATGACTGATCAGAGATCTAGAACGACACTTAAAAAGTGATCAGAGGTGTACATTAACGCGAATCATCAAAGGCTACTCTTTATACTTTCGATGAAGTTGTATGCCTATATCGAGAACTCACCTTGACTTCTGAATAGCCTGTTATCAAATACGAGAATCACAATGAATAGATGGTTCGAAATAAATCGCATGGCTTTCTCGTTGATATTAAATTTAACTATAGTTGTCCTGCTTTTTGACCCCACTGCAACATGTATCAGAACGAAATATGGGACAATGTATCACAGTTGGAAGAAAGAATCAATGTCTCACATCCGCAGACCATTAATGATTAATGCCGTTTCGGGTACAGTGTAGTTGGGTAATGTTAGTGTAATGTGTAGCATTGCGAAATTAAATCAGAATCAAATATTTAGAAGTGCGCACCATCTGACGTGAATTATATTCATCTCGCCTTTCCTTCCATATCAAATCAATAACAATATGTTGTTTTGAGATATTTACGTTCTTGTCAATATAAGTTATAAGCACCTAGTAATTATAATATATTCCAGGTTGCACGCGTTATAATTTCTAGTGATTTGAGTCGCGAAAAATAAAACGAGAAAGTATCGAAATTACATAAAGAAAATGTGGTTGCCGTCGTGCCAATATGACGTTCAGATTCATCAAGCAAAGAATTTCTTAATTAAAAATAACTTGAAAACAAAACTCATTATAGGAGGTGACACGAAATAATGTGATATAGATATAAGACTTGGCTTTTTTCTAATCAAGCCTTATCCACTGCAATTGCATACTGATTAATGCGATCAATGCCAATTGCTACAGAAGAGTCTAGGTTGATCAGGTCTAGAACCCCACTAAAATTTATCTCGGGAGTATATAAACTTGACTTGACTCGATCTGCTTCTAATATTCACAATTGGATTGTGATTTATACGTATCCAGCATATTTACATTTACATGACTGATGATTCTGAAATACATATATGTTAATGAGCCGTATTTGTTTCTCCTTGAATATTTTTCTTCTTAATTGTGAACGACTGGATTTAAAAAATATAGAAGAATGGAAACCATTAAATCGCCTTCCTCTCTATATCTAGACATCATACCAAGAGCTCCTGTTTTATCAGTAGTACCCCTTGCAACTCCACAAATCAAATAAAATTCATGACATCAAGTAAATTAATTAATAAATCAGGAGGGAAAGACGAAATCCAAAATCATTGAATTCAAGAAATATATGATCAATTTCTTTCGATTTCTAAATTTTCGGGGCGATATTAGTTCATTGTTGCATTCATATACCACATACAAAGTTCCTTCATAATTCTTTTTATCATTATGTCCTATTTTTTTTCCAAGAAATTCTTATGATGAATAATGTTATTATCCAATGTCCAAAATTAAATAAAATTGAAATTAAAATTTGTTTGTATATATATTATTCATATTACTTGGTTATGTGATAATATAAAAATAAAAAACCTTATTTTCGTATTATTGGTGTAATGTTAGTCTCCCTTTTTTTTTATTTTTTTATGGTAACAAAGGCTACAGTGTTTTGTATGATATTTTCTCAATCCAAATATAAAAAGACTGAAATGAATTTACCACACATAAAAATGAATTTGTTTGAATAAAAGATTTTTTATATTTTATTTATTTATTTATTTTTTTTTTTTTACAAACTAACGACTGAGAACTCGGTCCACTTATCTTTCAATTTTAAGGTGAATAATACAACTGAATCGTCTCATACATGCGATTCACATAGAACATTAATATAGATATCTTGTGTCTTTTATAGTCAATGTTCTTCTTTGTTTAATAAGAGGCCATGTTTAGAAAGTGTTTGGGGTATTCATTAGTGTATGCGTTTTTGTAGGTGTGGTGCGTAAATATATAGAAACTAATAAATCTTCAATTAGTTACAGCAACAATTTAGAAAATTGTTGGCCACAACACTATAACTTTCTTTAAAGATCTTAATGAAAGGTTCAGATTAGAAATATCAGTGCTCACTTTAATTTATCCTATATAGAAAATTGAATATTTGGTCCCCACTTTACAATGAAAAAGTTGATATATTAATCTAATCAGTAAATTAGAAATTAATGAAGATGGCCTTAATTTCAAATGTGACTAGTTTAAGTAAAAGTCACACAAATTGTAAAGTTACTTTTTCCTCGAACCTACTCTCCTGTTGATAAGAATGAAAAATATCATATTTGAAGTTACTTCCACTATAAAAAATGACTTACATGCAATGAAGCGGACAACCCCTTTTCGAGTTACCCTCAGGAAAAAAGTTTTAAATATATATGTTTAGGATTCGACCCTATCTGTGAATCCTATTAATCTTTATAAATAAAAAAATGAAAATCATTACCAGTGGAACTGAATCCAGGGGCGCGTCGGCAAAAAAATAAAAAAACAAAAAAAAAACACCACACCCTACTATTTTTTTTTTTGTACTTCCTTTATTATAATATAATATTTTTTTTAAAAATCACTCATTGGACTATACATGTATTAAAATCAATACGTTTGGATAAAACGTTATTGCTTGCCCCTAATTTAGTTAAAAACAATTTTTTTTTTGTACCGGCTTCAACCCTCAATTTTCCAAATTCTCCGAGGATGAAAGCTATTTGAATAAATCTATATAAATGATTCAATTATCATTTCTTAACAATATGATAATTGAAGATTCGTTTATTACGATATTATAGATTAGTATATTAAAAGTCAACACGATGTAGTGGATCATTTTTGTGGAATCTAAACTTTTATAATGTTAAAGACGAAGGGAAAAAGTATGCAAAAGAAGCTAAAATTTCCCACCCAATAAAAAAATTATAAAATGAGGGAAAAACCGAATTTTTTAAGAAAGACAGAATAGTGATTCAACTATTAGATTCGGCCAAAAAGATGACTTCAATGAAATTAATGAAAGTCAATTATTAATCCATCATGTGAAATGATAATGAAAGATGTCTTTGTTTACGAGTTCATGTTAACTTGATTTTAAGTGAGCCCTTTCTCCGCAGAAAATATTTCCCTGAGTGGAAAAGAGTACTAAGTTCAAGGAGATTAAATAAGGGACAACTCATTTTCGAGGGCGGTCAAAAACGTGTTTTCACAGTTACACTCAGAAAGGTCTTAATATTTGGATTCGCACCTTGGTCCGCTAGTCATGTAAATATTTAAAATTAAAAATATATTGAATTTAATCAGTAATGTGCAATTGGGAGTATTTTTCTTTGGATTTAATATGACAGGCCTAAGTTAAAAATAGGCTTTAATGATAAATAATAATAATACTACACACTTTTATATAACCAAATGTTAAACTGCAAGTCTCAATTATGATTGCGTTTACAAAAGATGCAATTGAACTAAGCTGAGGCTCAGATTGTCTGTAAATGGCCCCTTTGTATAAGATTTTCCGAGAAGATGTATGACATTCACAATGTTGCCTTAGAGCAACCACAAATGGCATCTATGTTTCTGTCCATTCCCTGTAAATCACTTTGTAACGTGCTCGTGCATTTTCTATAGACATAGTTACTACAACAATATTAGGAGTGTTATCGAGTTGTGTTATCAATAGAGTTATTTCTTTATTCAAAATTTTGAATTGGAATAACATCCAAATTGAATAGCACTCTCTTTTGTTATTTTTGTTGCTTTCATAATGATACAATGGCGCCAAAACAATAGTTAGAAGCATAACGAAATTATAATTTATTCACAATTCTAATCTTTTGTAAATGGGGTTTTCCCTCTTGAGAATTCAGAGAATATGATTATTGCTATTAATATAATCACTTTGCCTGTTTGCATATACCTAAAACTAAAAAAAAAAAAAATTAAAACTTAATTATTAAGTTGAATTACCACAAACGCCCATCTTCTGGTAATTATTGATGTATTTTTATTTAGCAGCATAAAACGCCACCATTGGGGAACCTTGAACATTTTAGATAAAATAAATATACCAATAATGAATGATTAAACACATAATTTGTTTAACAGTCCCAGTCATCAAAATTTTTAGAGAGATTAACAGATAATGATAATTTAAATATTGTGCATTTTCTATGATTTATTTTTGACTGTATTAAATAATTTATGATACCTTGATAGGCCATAAAGTTCAGTTTCCATAAGCAAGAGCTGGGTCTGTCCTACGTCATTAAGACAAATTTCTGAAAGTTGATCAATCAAATATAATAAAAATCTATGAAAGGGGGCACAATGTCCCCCCCCCTCGGGCCTGTGAAACGATACAAATTAGCACATTGGTCCTTGATTAGGGTTAAAAGTTGTAGGGTTCAAGTCGGTTTCAGTTTAGCCATAAGAATTTTTATCCCTCTTTTTTTATTTCTCGTTTTTTACGAGGGCGGTACCCGTCGCCCCTGGATTCCGCGCATGCTAAGATACTTTAGATACATGAGTTCGTAGCTCCCTGTAGGAGATATTTTTTCCCCCTTTTGTTTTTTGTTTTTTGTTAGCAATTCTCAGCCCTTTTTGTTTTGAATGTAGGCCTAATATACTCTGTTTTTATGTTCATGTTTGTATCGGTCATCATCAATTTTTAAATGTCACTGTCATGATATCATACGTTTTTTTATAATTGAGTGAATGAAATCGAAACGTTGAACTTGAGATCGAGATTATAGAGATATGTGTGTTAAGATAGTAAGGGAATGGAGAGAGTGTGTTTAGTAGGGACATGCGTTGGATTGTGGTTGGGAGGGAGAGAGATAGAAAGAGAATATATATATATATATATATATGTATATATATATATGATATATATATATAAATATAATATATAAATTACTGTATAACGCAGACAGCTGGCAATATTTTTATGTGATTTCACTTCTCTCCTATCATGAATAATGTTTGGTGATTCTCTGTAAAACGCAAATTTATGTAATCCTCCACAATCTTTTTGCAACCTCTGTGTCTTTTTCTCATTAGGGCGACAAAAAATTTGAGGGGGTGAATCGGTCTATACGACTGGGATCTATAATGCTTACAGGGAAGAGACCCAAGACACAAATTCAGAGAATATTCTATTCATCTCGAAAACTGAATGATAAAAATATTCTTAAAAAGAAATTGATAAACAAATGACTAGATTTTTGAGCGCGGGTCAAGGTACTTAATCACTGAACTGTCCTACCCCGTGTAATTGCCGCGTCGTATAGACTCTACTTCAACGCTAGACGGAGAACGGACTAACTCTCTGATTAAAATCTTCATGTTTTTTCTAACTGCGATTTCTCTCTCTTTTATTCAATAATTGATAATAATGTGACGAAGTGCGGGCAAAGACAATGGCCTTAATCGGAATTAAATGCAACGTCATTATGTTCAGGAACTTGTTCCGTATATTGCAAATTATATTCCTTCTTTATTGAAGCCGAGTCACATATTATATTTGTAAAGTGCAAGAAGCGGATGCTAGAGGGGGGGGTTGGGGGGGTGCCAACCGCCCGCCCCAAAAAAAAAAAAAGAATCCGGGGACCATTTTTTTTTTTTTTTTAAAAATTCTTATCCCTTTTTTTTTAAGCTTGTAAATTTTATTTTATTTTATTTATGTATTTATTTTATTTATCATTATCAATCATCATTATTATTATTATATTATTGTTTTTTTGGGGGAGGAGAGAGGGTGGTCGAACAATATAGAAAGTACTAGAGAAAGTGCCTGTTTTATTAATTCCATATATCTTTAAAACCCAATATTTTGCGCTCGGCGCTTCCGCGCTTCGCGATACTAAAATTATAATACACAAAATTAACTCAAATTTTTGAGCTCAAATTTTCGGCTTCGCGGATTCGCCGCTCGGCAGATACTTTAATAGGGTCTACAATAGCACATTATCTAAAAAAAATTAATTAATAACTTAGAAAAGTGCCTTTATTTATTCCATATATTCTTTTAACCCCAAATATATCTTCGGCACGCGCTCGGGCCTCGCTGATACTAAATCATAATACAAATAACTGTTGCAATTTTGAGTTGCAAAATTTTCATGCCTCGGAGCTTTCGCCGCTCGCATGATACTTATAGGGTCTACAATACACAATTATCTTTTTTAAAAATTAATTAAATACAAAAAAGTGCCCCTCTTATTTATTCCCATATATCCTTTTATAACCCAGAAATTTTCGGCTCGCCGCCTTCGCCGCTCGCTGCCTATAACAATAATGGCAGGAGGAAATAACTCCAATCTAAAATTGTTTTAAATAATTCCTCGTTTTAGGTCAGTATAGGCCTATAAATCGGGGATTGTCTAAAACTCGAGCTGCCAGCTAAAAAAAAAAAAATTAAATTAATACTGAGAAGTGCCCTTTATTTTATTTCATATATACTTTTAAACCCAATATTTTTCGCTTCGCGCTTCGCGCTCGCTATACTAAATCTAATGCCAGCAAATAACTTCATTTTGAAGTTCAAAATTTCCAGCTCGGCGGCTTCGCGCTCGCAGATACTTAATAGAGTCTACAATACACAATTTATACTTTTTAAAATTATTAATACTAAAAAAGTGCCCCTTTATCTTACTTCCATATATCTTTTAAACCCCAAAATTTTTCGGCTCGCGCTTCGCGCTCGTGCTTCATAAATGGCAGAAAATAACTACCAACTCTAAAATTGGTTTAAATAATTTTCCTTCGTTTTTAGGTCAGTATAGGCCTATAAATCGTTGATTGTCCTAAAACTCGGCGCTCCGCGCTCGTTTTGCTCCTCCGCCTCGAAGATTTTTTTTTTCATGCCCTCAACCCCCCCCCCTTGGAAAAACCTAGATCGCGCCCCTGACGTGTTTTAATCGTACGGTTATTTAGTAAAGTATTTAGGGAATGGCATTTGAGATTCAGATCGAAGTACATTTATACGTAGGCGTTTCCAATTAGGTGGACAAAGTGATGTCGCAAACTAATTCTCAATAAAAAGAATATTAAGAGGTTAATCGTAAAAGCCAATTTTGGACATTTGTCATGTGGATGGTCCACAAAAGTCGTAGGCTAGGCTTTGTGTTGCATGCCAGCCGTTGCAGGGTAGCCCAGACGCGGACTCCAGGGGCCACCAGGCAGGGCCCGGCCCTCCCCGCCAGCAAAAAAAACCCCAAAAAACAAAAACAACAAAAAAAAAAAAAAAAAAGGGGGGGGAAGGGGAATAACATGAATTGCCGACATGATTTGACCAATTCCCAACCTTGACCTCTTCTTGGCGTAGTACAGTGATGATCATTCTCTTGATGGGCAAAAAGGAACCGGAAATTTTTTTCAACACCTACGCCCGCCCCACCCACACACACCACACACCACAACAAATATATCTTAGGCAGCGTGACTGAAAAAAAGATTATGTATCTTTTCGCTTGGCCGTAAAGACGGAAATTTTTTTTGGGGGTGTTCCAAAGTCTGAAATTCCAATTTTTTCCCCCTCCCTCTAATAAAATCCTAAGAATCGCCTCGCCGCCACTTTTAGCCATCATGGATCATTTGGCGGAGATTTCACGTTTCTTTTGGAAAGGTTTTATACGATCCTGCGTGTCGTCCTGTAATACGTCGTGCGTGTCTGAAAAACTTACTACAACGCATATTTTTTTTCTACGAAAATCCCGTCGCACGCCAGTGGGCCTGCATTTATGTGTGTGACATATTATACCTAAGAAACATTTTTTTAGTCACGTATGGGGCTTATAATTTTTTGTGTGGGGTGGTGAAAAAAATGCATGTGATGTAGTCTGCGTATCTTTGGGACGCGAAGTAATACAAAGGTTTTTGTTTATAATTATAAAGATCCACTTTATGATCTCGAATATACTTCGAGAGAATGTAATTATGCGTGAGTTGAAAACCACTTGAGAACGGAACCATAGTGGTTACAGCTCTTTGTTCCGAAGGTTCGTTGTTCTGAATGTTCATTTGTCCGAACACGTAAATTTCCTATACCTCGATTTACGTTTGTTCAAAAATGAAATAAGGTTCGTACGTACGAACATTTGATGCATTAGTCCAATAATGAAATCGGGTTCGTTAGTCCGAAGGTTCGTTTTCGGACAAATGAATTCTATTTCATTTCGAACAAACGAACCTGGCTTCAGAACAACGAGCTGTACCCGCCATTGTACTGATGACTCTGAATAGAGTGGGGCCCGTCCGTATTCTATTCTAGTATAAATTATTCTGATGACATTTTGCATTGTTTGATTTTTATTCGAAAAAACAAAACCATACCATACCATACCATATAATTGATCATTACCTTCTGAAACTAATGAAATCTGGCTCTCAAGTAGATTCAATTTTCCAATATTTTTTCCCTACGTTTTATTTAAAAAAAAAAAAGGGAAAAATTATTCAGCAATTATAATAATGACTGTCTGCTCATCTACGTTACGTCTATGGTTTTGTAAGTTGCGTTTATATAATTTTGCACTATTCTAAATCACTGTAGAAAACACAACTGCCTAACACTTTCAGAGAGCCGTTACATCTATCAGGGAGATCTCCCTGCATCTCAGTTCAGTTCAGTTCAGTTTATTTATTCCAATCAAACAATAATAAGAACAACAATTATATGTCATTTCAAAACTATACATTATTTGATAAATCATAAAACGAATGACATCAGTAGCATAAAAAGAAAGAAATATGAAGGAGCCTAAGTTAAAAGCTAAGCTTGTTACATTATAGGCTCCTTTGTGAAGATGATGTATAAGAATACATAAAGAAATAAATAAATACAAAGATATATAAATAGGAGTAACTGAAAAATGTGCATTAACATATCATTTTTTTTAAACATATATATTGAACTACCTATCTGTACGCAATGGTAGTGAGGCGTACCGGGATGACGTAATCATTATTTTGATGTGTAATGACATCATCTCGGCACTACATTATAATCATACATTAACATTGATATACGCAAATGGAAAAAGTGAGCGGTACCGAGGAGGATGTTCGTAATTTGTTGTAACAATTTACGACAGATCTGCGGCACTGTATTATGTAGAACATCATCAATATGAGATAACCATACATGTTTATGGAACTAGTAAAACAATTGCTCATGTGTCATTTTCCGCCTGTGTTTTGTAACCCTTTAATAAAGACATTTTAGCGTTACATTAAAATATGCAAAAGAGGTTGATTCAATTATTTGTTTGGGGAGGTCAGACATAACTAGGACCAGTATATTAACAGTTTTTTGGGCAAAAAGAGTTCGTGTACGTGTAGATGATATAAATTACGTTGACGTGTGGGGTATGAGTGAACTGAGCGTTGCTTTTCAAAAGTTTGGCTATTTCGCAGGTATTTCATTAACAGGCTTTGGTGGCATGAATATTCCTAAGTTGTAAATATAATATCGTCGATACGAAGCAATATTTTAAGAAACAATGGTCTTGTATGAAGAAGGAATCCAGACATGGTTAATGTTTCTAAGTGCTCGTTTTTGAATCATAAGAATTTTCTCCTGTTGAGTTTTAGTCCCATACCCAGGCAAGAATGCCGTAATTGAGATATGGCAAAATTAAATCGTGTATAATGAAATAAGGATTCGAGTTGGAAAATCATGCTTTAATTATATAAAATGCCAGTATTCTAGAGAGTAGTTTACACAAATAGTCAAAAATGCATCTTCCATGACAGGTCGAGTCAATATAAATACCAAGGAATTTGGTGGACTTCAACCTGACTTAGTGTAGTAGATTATTATCCAGAACATTCCAGGTAGCGATTTTAATTTATTACTAAATACATATAATGGGTTTTTACCAAGCATTCAAGAGATAATTTGGTTAGGCATTGATCCAGTTTTTGAACGCCGGTTTTCATTTCATTATTTACAATGTTGAGAAGAGATTGCGGATTTGATTGAGAATAGAAAATATAGAATCATCAGCGAAAGAATAAGAGACATGAATTTCCAGAAGAATATTGGAAGTCATTTAATATATGATGAATAACAGCGGACCTAATAGTGTACCCTGGGTACAGACGGCATGATATTGCTTTTTCATAAGAGTCTTGGCTTTTATACTAACATATTGTCTTTCTATCTGTAAGATAATTGTCGAAACCACTCCAAGGGGCTTTCTCGAATCCCATAATGAGATAGTTTCAGTAAGTATTTTATGGTTATAGTATCAACAAGGCTTGGAGGAAGTCGAGAAATATTTCCTATAGTGTGGAGTTTACGTTGTCAATTGAATGAGCTTACTTTATCTAAAAATTGAGAAATGCGTGAGTTGTGAAATGTTTTGCCTAAAAGCGCAAATTGAGTTCCTGACAAGATATTAAATTACGGGTAAGTAAAAGTCATAGTTCGTGTTGTAAATAAGTTTCAGAATTATTAGAAAAGGACGTTAGAAGCGATATGGACGTAATTATTCCAACTTCCTTAAGCATTTCCCCTTTTTAAGAAACATGGTATTACTTTGGCAATTTTCATCTTAGTGGGAACGATACCGATTGTAATTGATAAGTTAAAATAATATGTGTGAGGGGAGATATTATTTCCGATAGATTTTTTTTTAGTAGAAAGTTCGTGATGCAGTCGTATCCAGGGCTTATTTATATTTCAAATTGTTACTATATCTAAAAACTTAATGCTCTAGAATTGGATTCAGGAACATGGACAGGGGGTTTCGCCTTTTTAAAAAATGTTTGAATCTAAAACAGCATCGGGAATGTTTGGGCAAGGTTTGGGCCCAAATGTTTACAAAATAATTATTAAACTCCTCGGCGAATTTCAGGGGGTCTTGGATTTTTGGCTTCCAATCAACTACTGATGCTTGTAATAGGATTTGCGCTTTTTGGCGTTTAAAGAACATTATTTATTATTGTTCCATTATTTTAATATCTCCTTTATGGATGTCGAATTGATTTTATGAAAGTAATTCTTTTTGCCAAGGCTGGCGAAGTGTTAAAATATTCCGGGTCGCGGTGTGTATTTAGACTTGTTGGACTGAATAGTAGGGGTTCTTTTTGTATTTTATAATACAAATTATTTTTCTTGTTGATTGGAGTTTAAGAAGAGATTTTAGTTATCCAAGGAGTTAGGACATTTTTATAATTTGTTTTTGCGCTGGCGAATTGGAATAGAAGAATTTAAAGAATTTTTTTTGCATTAAAGTATGCACGAAATTATTAAAGAGAAACATTAGCATCAATTTGATTGTAAACACTGCATACCCAATACGTGCCCGATTCAAGGTGATCATTAAGTCTACGCAGGTTGGGTTCGCAAATCTCTTGATACCTCGAAATGTTTGTTTTTTGAGGATGAAAGTACAAATAGCATTAGAAACCGAGAACATAAACCGGAAAGTGGTGTCGAAATATCTGAGACAATTAATGACCAGATTTAATATTTTGAAGCACCGGCTTATGAAATATTATCTTTAGCGTAGCCGATGGATTCAGTAATTCTAGTGGTTTGGTTATGGTTGGGCAAAGGCAAAGACGTTGATAAACGATAAGGTTCAAAAAATCTTGACAGTGTGAATTTGCTTGAGCATTGGAAAGTAAATTTAGATTAAAGTCGCCCTTTAATACAGTCTTATTTTTGGAGGGAAGGTGAAAGATAAAATACGGTTGTAATGATGTTCGATAAAGTTTTATAATTTGAAGTAGCTAGGTGGTTTATAAATTTCGCCACAAGATATATTTTTCTTTCTTGGCAGTTTTATTTCAATAAGATACTTTTTCTATGCATTCGATAGCTTTGCTTATATCTGATTTCACATCGTAACTTAGTCATTAGAAACATAGATACAGCCCTAGCTCGCACCGCCCCCCGGGTTTTTTCAGTCTTATTTGACTTACAAAGGCTGAATTGCTTCATGGAGAAAATTGAAGAGGGGGTGTCCTTTTAGCCCAAGTTCGGAAAGTCCAATGACTGATTTATTGGGTCTTAAATTATTTTATAAATAGCATTTAATTGATCAGAGTTGCTTATTTAGGCTTCTGATGATTGTAGTGTAAATAAAGAGAGGTCATTATTCTGTACTAGAATTTCATGTCTGTGGTGAATTTCTTTTTCTGTTATAGTAACCTGATGTTTTGTACGTGCTGTTTGGAACGTCTTCCAAATCAAATATCGGAAACTGAAGTTCGGGTGTTGTAAAGTTAACCTTTCCGCTGAAAAGATTATCTGGCAGCTTCCCGTTGAAAAGGGTTTGCAGCCAAGCTGTGTGTCAAGGGAGCCGAATATCGGGCACTTCCTGTGCATGGAGAGTTGATCAGGAATTATTGAGCAACTCATGCTTGAACTTAGTGAGGTTGATATGTCTTTGCATCAAAGGAGGTTAAATCCCATTCCTACAAATGTGGTCTAAAGCAAGATTACTTATCTGGGACCCTGTAAATACAGTTGCAGGTACAATAAAAGAAACAGAGGATTGTATTCAAGGATATTTATGATTTGCGACAAGTAGATAGTACATTTTATACAGTCGTAATTTAAGTATGCAAGGGATAAATATAGGGTCAAGAGGCAGAAGGAGTAATTGATATGTGAAATAAGTAAGCATGTTGTTGAGTAATACAGCGGAGCCGTGGTCGGATTTAAACATGGTCATTGATGATATATAAAATGATCATATAACACGGATTGATTGGACATATTTTAGAACGAGAAAGAGATTGGGATGTGTTTAGAAAAGAAAACAAGCACTTTTGCAATATGAAAATGTAAATAAATGAGACAAAGTCGGTAGGGTCGACTCTCCGAAGACCATAGTAAATAATAAAACTTTGACGGGTATCAATATAAGTGCGATAAAATGCTAAATATATTATGTCATCTCGGCCATTGCATTTTTCAGCTATTACATACACACATAGTAAAATAAAACTTTACGGGATATGCATAGTAGAGTGCGAAATGCAAATATATATTGTAGGTTGCCATCATTTCACTATACCATCACACAACATCATAAGTTGATATATATACTATTCAATATAGGGTTTGGACAAAAAAAGAAAATAACAAGGGCATCCTCGGTATCGAGAGCAAAACCGAGTGCAGATTGTTGGGAAGTTGCTGGGGTAACAAAAAGAGCCCAACTTTCAAGAAGACAGAACGCCGAACCGCTTGCATTTAAAACCTGTCAGGTTTCTGGAATATTCAAAAAGCCTGCAAAAAAAGAATAAACGCGATACTGGACTGAAGCACGACAATCACTGATCCAGAACCCCGCAAACAAGCGACAAAGTTGAGCTATGAGATACACAGACATAGAATCGCGCACTAGTCCGTTAGATCACGAAAAAGCCCTGATCTGGAAATCACTGTGAGATCAAATTAACATTTTGCAATGGTCGAGTTGGATGATAGAACTAATTTTAGGTATAAAACAAAATGTAGTAAAGCCAAGCTGTAGAAAAGATACAATGACTGATGTGTTGTCAGAAGATTTAAAGGTAAATAAAAACAACTCAGCTTTCTATACCGTGGATATTGATTTTGTGCATTAATGAATTGATATATTGTAGAAATATAAACATACTCGGAAAACCAGTGTTATCGTGGAAATAAGGAATTTTCTCTTAATATTAAAGACTTATTACATCGAGGTCAGTTCATAGTAAAGATTACAGTGATCAGTACACGGTAAGCCGTTTAGTGATATTACAGAGATGGTACAATGAAAAAAAAAAAGGAAGAGGATGTAAAACGGTGTGACTGTGTATGGTCCGTGTGTGTGTGTTTGTGTGTGTGTGTGTGTGTGGGGTGTGTGTACCTATTGATCGTGTGGTGTGTGTGTGAGATTCATTTAACTTACATACAGCATATATAATTCTAATAATTATAGGCATCTCAGGGCTATAAAATCCTATAGGCATTTATGAGACTGAATTATTGATAGAATAATTTAACATACAAAACAGTGTATCGTGAATAGGAATCTTAAGATTATTAAGACTTATATACCATCGAACGTCAGTTCAATAGTAAAGCAGTACCAGTGATTCGTCACGGTAATTGGCCGTTTAGATATTACACAGAGTGGTAGGCCATATCAAAAAAAGAAGAAGAGGAAAAACGGTGTGTGTGTGTGTGGTGTGTGTGTTTGTGTGTGTGTGTGTGTGTTATCTTGGTGGTTTCTAAACATTGTACATACATATATATAAGCTTATCATGTGAAGTATCAAATCCTATCATTGCCTATAGGTCATGCTTGGTTATGTCTTATAAATTCAATTCAAGTGAATAATAAGAGCTACCATTTTAATGTACAAAAACAAGAATGAAAAAGTAGCACGTTTACAAATTCGATATATCAAATATGCATGTCAACTAAAGAAACTGCTGATATCTTAAAACCATTCCCTTGATAATGATAATGATTAAATATATGGTAAAACTGAAATAAATTCAGTTATTCAGAGGATAAACACACGAATTGAATGTGGGACACTAACATTTGGCACGGAATTTCAGAGATTGGACCACGTGAAAATACCATAGCCAGTATTGGTATATTCTGTATTTATTCTCTACATAGCTAATAGGCTTACCATGTGAAGAATATAAATCCTATAGGCATGATAGGATTGTGTTTTAATCATTGTGTTTTAAATAATAATGGCGGTCTAGTATAATAACACGTACACGCATCCGACTCTCCGGAATTTTACACTTTTTTTACTGCGAAATAGTTTATGCTGTGAAAATCGATCAAAAAAGGGTTCACTTGAGAATTGTATGCTACATCAGTTTACCAGTTCATGGAAAATGAATCCTCAAAAAGGAAAATCTACTAAACCTAGCAGTGGTGAACCTGCTTCAAACCAACAGAAGAGTATCTCCAAGAAGGTAAATCCGTTTGCGCCGCTAGCTCCGGCAGGGAAATCGACAGAAATCCCATC
>CALNVZ010002100.1:14091712-14115621 GCA_940671915.1 Paracentrotus lividus
ATTTGTCCATGCCAAAAATTGTCATTATAGATTTGTCAATGCACCACTAACATGACGAATATTTTAATTTGTCGTGAAAAAGTGGTCTAATTTGACAAACCTTTTTCAAAGTTTGTCATTTGCATACATTTTTAATTCCTCATTCTCAATTTTTCATTTGTTTTTTTCATTCATGTCAATTTGTACTGGCATTCTGACGTTAATGTATTGTCTTGTAACAGTCAGCAAAAACAACACCTGTAATAAACAAAGACAATAACAGATAGTTAATATTTTTGTCAGTTTTTAAATAGAACCCGAATTCCTGAAGGAAACAAATTCAAAATACATCAAATCGTCAACATAGTCAAAAGCCTCAAAGACCTTGCCATCGCAGCTAAAATCACGGCGAACCGGTGAGTGATTCGAAAAGACGCCTGATTATTTTGCGGGGTTTTTCCCAAACTGTCTTCAGGAGCTAAATTTGTCATGCATTTTGCGTCAACAAATTGATTTTGTTTTTTCAGACAAATAATTTGTATTATAATTCGTTATGGCCCGACTTAAAATCGTCATTTTCTAACATTGACTGCGAAGAGGATTTGTCATATCTAACGAGTTGCGAAAAGAGTCGGTCACGGACAAATAAATCAGTCATGGCGCAAGTTTGTTTTTTCAAGCAAACCGATTGAAAACTATTGTAATAGTGCTGTCAGATCGCATTTTGCTTATGTATACTCATGACAAATTTATTAATTTGTTAAATTAAACCACATTAATGACAAATTTATATTTGTCAATTGACAAAGTTATCTTTTCAGTGCAGTATTCCGCCCGCAATTTCCCCATTTCGATTTTTTTTTTACAAGCTTTTCTGAGTATTATTATACTGAGAGAGTCAGAAAAAAATAGACACCTAGAAAAATGTCAATAAAAAGAAAACCAATTAATAAACTCCAAATTATTATACATATTCTGGAAGAGTAATTTTTCCCGCATCTTCTGGTACCATTCTTGTGTCGTGTTTCTTTACGCTTCGATAAACACGATGCATTATTTGCGAACATGTCAATTTCGAATGGTGCAAGAGTGGGGATAAGATTGAAACAACAAAGCGGACAAAAAAGCTACTCCATCCTGAATAAAATAGTATAAATTTTTAAGGAAAATGTTTTGAGTCGCATAACTTGACAAGGGTATTGTTACAGTTATCGACTAGATTCTGATTTGATATTTCACAGAATGTGATGGGGAAAGAGTGTTTGAGGGGGTAACCTCAATTTTTTGTATATTTAGTAAGCTTATAGTTTAATTTTGATCATACTAGCGTGTACAGGTCAATTTGTTGTAGTGAAGGGGTGCTATGTTGCATTGAATGCTTGCCTGACATAGCAACATCGGTGCAGGTAATATGGGCCGTCCAAAATGGCGGAAATGATTCTGGTACTTAGTATTGGGATGAGGCATCAATCTCTTTGCAACGATTTTTTGGGGTATATTCACAGTATATAATCAATATAAATAACTTATTGTAGGCCTATATTGATTTGTATAATGAAAATAATATTTAAATAATATTAAAAAAGAAATAACATACAAAATACAAAACAATGAAATATAAAGTCAAAATATTTAATGAAGGGTCTTATAATTTCAAATGATATCTGAACAACATTTAAAGAAAATTCCAGACATAGTAGAGTCATTGTACACTCTAAAAACTGAAGTGCTAATTTATGGGTGCTCGTATAGTGACTGCACTTGAAGTGCTAAATCAGCACCTGAAGTGCTGTTTCAGCACTTCAGGCACCCAAGTGCTAATTTATTAGCACCCAAGTGCTAATTTATTAACAAAAAATGTTCATGGTCGGTATGGGATTCGAACCGGGTTCACCTTGACATGGAAGAGTACCGCTGACGTTACCAATAGACCAACGGAGATCTCGCTAACTGGCTTTAATTATGACAGCATAATAGATGATTATGGCAAATTTTAAGAAAGTTCATCATGCAACAATATGATCTGCTAGCAACCGTGAGATGTGAATTGGTCTAACGTGCTCGTCAGCGCTTCTCATGAAGGGGACCCAGGTTCGAAGTCACGCCGTTTTTGCCCATTTTTGCTGAAAGTTCAGCTCACGTGAAAGTGCTAAAACAGCACTTTAGGTGCAGTTAAACAGCACTTTGAGTGCAGTCACTATGCAAGCACCTAAAGAGTGCTGATTTCAGCACTTGAAGAGCTAAAAACAGCACTTCAGTTTTTAGAGTGTAGTTTTTAAAAAATACATTAGATACATGTGCCCATATTACCTGCACATACAGGGGGGTTGGTGATAATTGTTTTTCTTCACAATAAAAGTTAGAGCAGTAGTTATTGATTCATATAAACAAAGACTAGACTGTGTGTAATTTTGTAATTTTATGCAAATTAGGCAAATGAGCTTAGGGGGCCCATATTACCTGCATGCATGTTCCCTATTCCATAAAATTTTGGGTGTTTACCAAAATCTGATGAAAATGGTATCCCCTTTTCACTGTTACCGAATAATTGTATTTTTGTACATGTACGTCAGAAGTAATGTCTTGCTGTTTTGTTTATTAAATCTTGACCATTTTATATTGGTGTAAACATCATTAATATTACGTAACGTGAAGTTTGGATTATCATTAATATTCACGTTTAGATGCAGGGTAAGAGAGAGAGAGAGAGAGAGAGAGAGAGAAGTAGAACCTGGGCTGACGTCACACCAACGTCATTACTTCCTACAAGTATCAACCAATCAGGATTGAGTATACGAGGCAGTGGAATAGTTAAAGTCAGCTACTAAATGGAATCGGGCATTACAAGCGTGTGGTACTTAGGCGGAGTAGCTCAGCTCGGCATATCTATTTTAGCGGCTCTTACATTTTTTTATTCTTCTCTTGGTTGTCAAAGGAACAAAAAGCTCTGCGATTCGATAGTCGTCTTTCGTCAAGCAGCAACAGAGGAAAAAACGAAACCTCGAGAAAAGTGTTTGAAAACACTAGGTGACTATTTTTTGAGACAGAGAGGAGAAAGGGACAGAAGCAAACAAAATGTCACCGGAATTCAGATACATTTTTCTCACAACCGTTTTGGTTGTCCTAGTTTCACATACCACATTTGGTAAGTTTTATTTGTGCCTTAAAAATGATTCCTAGAAAATATTTCATTGTTACCACCGAGCAGTGGCATCGGAAAGCTCTGAGGAGACAAAAAATTGGATGGACAAGTGATTGTGAGCTAATAATGCCATGCCCCTCCAATCCTTTGTCTCCTCAGAGTTTTCCGACGCCACTGTTACCGAGTATGCTGTTTTAGAAGAAAAACAATTCAAGTTCCCTCTATGTTCAAATTTATATCTTAAAAGCTACATTTCTTTACCGTGATCCCTCGCATTAATCCCCAAGTTAATCTTTATAATTCGGGTTTATGTCTGGCCTATAGCTACTGATCACTCAAGCATTGAAAGATAAGGGGTTCTCTATAGGACGCACATCGACATAAGGGTTTGTTATATCTCAGTCGGTAGAGCGCCTGTCTAGCAATTAGGAATCTCGAGTTAGAATCTCGATGGAACCCTATTTTCTTTGCTCACTTTAACATATTGTATATTTCTTGGCAGCTTTCCTTTTTGTTCAAATATGTAGAAATTCAAGAAGTTTCTTAAACAGATGGATAAAATATATATATATATTTAAAGTTTCGATTGGGGTTTTTTTTTGTTTTTGCTTTTTCTTCATTTGAAGATCTTTAAATCGCGTCTTTTCGCTAAGGTTTTGAATTGAAACACTATTATATGGATAACACTCATCATAAATATTTTTACAAAATTGATGTAAAACTTCTGTTTAAGTGTAACACCATTCATAACTTAGATCTATCCATTTCCTTCCCATTTAAATAAATGGCACTCTTTACCAAAAATGGTTACAAGTAATAAATATATAAAAGTAGGCCTATCATATAATGTAAAATTTTCAAAAGGAATTGCTTTTAAATCCTATACATGTACTTTTTAAATTAATTCATTTAAATCTTATATCCATTTATTCTGCTTTCGAAGGATAAGATTAAGAATTAAAATAAAAAGTGCAAAATATCACAATATCATTATTATAAGAACATGCATGAGCAAAATTCTAGTAAAAGTTATATTTGCTTCTATACACACGACTCACTGAGATATTCTTTACTACCATGTGTACGTTTTATATATGAAAATACGCAGTATATTTATGATAAATTAGTTAAGAATAATCTTAAAAAACGCAATTTATCACTTCACCCATTACAATCCAACAATAAGTAAATCGTGGGTTTCCATGATGCAATGTAAATATTTACTACCATGACGTGGATCAAGTAAAAAAAAATATTTAAAAAATGTTCTTGCACATTACTACATGTTCGTCATATTGTAGATGGTTTTTACAACGTGGTTAGTCAATAATGTTTAGAAATAACAGATAATGCTTTTGGTGACGTAATCCCTGCAATAAGCTTTGAAGACAATTGAAGGGAAACAATTGTCATAACAGAAATGTTGCTTTCACGCAGAGACTTAGCAGCGGATCCAGACTTAGGTCACACAATTGAATGCTTCGACCTATGCCCAAACACAATAGAGCCGTTATTGTCCCCAGACAATTGGGCCTGCTCAATCTTTTAAAATTTCGAATCCTGGATCCGCAACTGAGAGACAAACATGATTATAGCAGGTCTATTTTAGCACACACCTCTAAAGCTTTGGTGTTCACTGAGAGCTTGTTAAACTTCCAACCAATAGTAACAACCCAGACAAACCCCAATAACTTGCACGTTTAAGTGTAAAAAAAACACTCAAAAAGGAGTTAATATCTACTTAAACAAGGAGTTTGATGAGGGACAGCCTTTTTCCGAGTAAAGAAAGATGTGGTCACTGTATTACACAGAAGAAAAAAAAAAACTTTGGAAATCGAAACTGGGACCGTTGATACAATTTTACATCGTTGTCTGTTACCTGGATTACATGCGCACACGACATGACTCATTAAAATTAAAATATTTTCAGCCTGTATATTGAAATTGAGCGGAAAATGGACATTCTCCGTCAGTGAGTGAAACGGCTAAATTCAAACTCACTCAAAATTGACTGATTTACTGCTTGATTTGGAATGAAAGTTAAGTGTGGGTGGGCTGAGATAAAATGTTAAGGATGGCGGCTATTACATCACCTAATATCCATGATGTCTATCAGATTTGACATGCATAGAGCCCCATTATTACCCGGCTTTAACATGCCAGGATCACCATGGCAAGCTATGAAATTTACTTCACCTGTGTTGAGAGTGGCAAATGGAGAGAGTTAAGTGGCAGGGATTCGAACCGCAACTTACCCAGCTCGTGATCGACAGTCCGCGACTGTTCACCTAGACCACAACAGAATCTATACCAATGGAGATTAAATCTTTGCTGACTACCTCTCAAATTGTATGCAAGCTAAATGTGTTATACATAAGCCCATTTTAATATTCTTAAAGTAATTTGTTAATTTACAAATTTAATTGTGAGATTTGAAAAGTTAATTTTGAAAAGTTAATTTCATATTATTTTACTCCGGTATATACCTACCGCGATGATGGAGGTGATGATGATGATGATGATGATGATGGTGATGGTGATGGTTATTATGATTTTGATGATGGTGATGATGATGTTGACGGTGACGATTGTGATTGTGATAACGGTTAGGCCTATTAAAGGTGATGATGGTGATGGTGTTGATGATGGTGTTAATGATGATTGTTATTGTGATGATGAAGATGGTGGTGGTGATGGTGATGATTGTGATTTTGATTGTGATGATTGTGATAACGAAGATGGTGACAATGTTCATTGTGGTGATGGGGATGATTTTGATTGTGATGATGGTAGTAAAAGAGATGATTTTGATTGTGATGGTAGTGTCGGTGGTGGTGATGGTATAATAATGATAATGAAAACAATAATATATTTTTATTTACCCAGAGTAGCCACTTTAGTTTTGATAAGTGTGCTGCCAGTTGGCCCTGCGCAACATGATTACCACAAGTGCCTTGCTGTAGTACAGCTGTTGGTACCATTCTTGTAAGTCATTGGTATGACTCGGCTGGGAATCGAATGAGGCAAGGTGAGCTACCAATGGGTGCTCTAACCAATCGAGTCATCATATCCGGTAATGATCGTGATTGTGAAGTTGATGGTGATGATAGTGCTGCTGACGGTGGTGATGATGGTGATTGTGGCGGTGATGATGAAGATGGAGATGGTGATGGTGTTGACTGCGATAATTGAGCCTTCGCTTTTGAATGTTTTCAACATAAAATATGGTGCAATATAAATGCTGTGGATCATCATCATCATCACTGTGATAATGACGATGATGGTGGTAATGGTGATGATGATGATGAAGATGTTGGTGGCGATTGTGGTGATGGAGATCATTTTGATTGTCATCACTAAGGCCCGTAGATTTAGGATTACGTGTGAAGCAAACGCCTCGAATTATTTCCAGCTACTCATTATGATGTAAAATTCAAATCACCATTATGCATGATTGTGTCATATTTATTCTAATGCGTGGTGCATTAACTATTCCTACTCCAAAGGTGTCAGTCACATTCGGTGCATGTATGCAGCTATGTGGCTCATATACAAAATGATTACCCCATGATGATTTGGGTTAAATAATTCACTTGGCCCTATTGCAAACTTGACTTTAAAGTGTGACTGCTGCAAACACCCTCATCATCTCCCTCCGGACCTATAAATCGATACCTCACCCCATTCATACAGCTACATGAGAACTTATTATATTAGTCGAAAGCTCTGGCTCAAAATAGCCTGTCCGAAGATTTGCTAAGTATCGATGAGAAAACAAAAAGGTCATATCTATAATTTCAGATGTCTTCTGAGGAGTCGAAAATGTCCGGTGACAACCTCACACGCACAAATCGCGCGCTCCGGTCGAACCGAGGACTTCCTCCAATCTTTACAATTGCAAAATAATTAAATTCTGGGGATAAATTTGGGGAAGAGGCTGCGCATGACGGAACATCCGAAATGATGACTGACAGGGCGACCCTTATGGTGAAGGAGATGAAAAATGAAATAATTCAAACTGCCAATTATTGTCAAATTGAGATGGGAACGTTTGATATTTTCAAGCTGACATGCCATATTTCGTATCAGCAATTCATCAATTTTCACGCTCAAAAACACATTTGTCAGATTTTCTCAGAAAAAAAAGGAAGTGTGGTCACTCTTGGCAAAAACGGGAACGCGAAATGCTCGTTACAAATCATCAACAAAAACAATCAAGTAGTAAAAATAAAAACACTTTCAATTTCATTTTCCTCCGAGTATTAAAGAAAAAGTGTGTTTCAAGACACTTTGAAGCATTGCAAAAAATATCTGGATACGTACGAGCTGGAAATGTCGCCACTGTGTATAAGTGAAATTTAATTGAAGTCAGACACTTATCGTCTTAGCGCTCAGAAAAGGTGCCCGGATAATTTGCCGTTTTTATTTCATAAAAGTTCGTCGGCACCTATGGCATAGGAATAAACATTAATGCACTTCCGTTCAATGTGCATGCCGATCCAACATGTTTCCTCAATATCATGTTCCGTATATGACATTTTGTTTCGAACCATTTCCTATTCGAATACTTTTTAAAGACATGTATATCTAATTTTTTGAAAATGCAAAAATATTGGATTAAGAAACATTATTATTGATATCCTTTTTAGGATTATATCATTAGAATCTATATAGTCAGGGAGCCAGCTACAAATTTATTTACCCCATTTTCCCTAAAAGGTTTGACCCCTGAAAGTGATGTAGTTCAGTACAAGGATCGAGGAAATCGATGCAGCTGCAGCGACAGTGCGGGGACTCGGCCCCCGAGTACCACTCAAAAACCCGTTTTGGGAACATTTATATACCCCATCCTTCCCCCATGGAACCAAATTTTGTCCCAGTGGGACAAGTTAGTATGAATGTAACATTGGCAAAAATATAATTAGCTCGACAAAAAATAGTGGGGAAGTCAGACACTGACAGCTTCAAAAGACCCCCTCCCCCATACTGCGCATGCGCTCGGCCGAGCGATGTCGCTGCGCGTGCTATAACTAGTGTGCGATGATTAGCTTCTGTTTATAAAACTCGCGGTAATACTCTGTTTATTTGTTGTTTTTTTATAATTCGATTATCATACTTATGTGCTATGCTAGAATATTGAATGACTATGCTATTAAATTTGGATTTGCATCCCTTTTAATATGTATTTATTTGTTTATTTTAAGGGGGAAATCCCATTAACTGAGGTCTTAAATTCATCAGCCGATTGAAAATAAATAGGAAGTTAATTAATTTTGGTTAAATACAATAGTCTTGCAATGCAATGAATGTCTGGAATTATAAACTCGATGCCAGGAATATGTGGATATAGACTAGGCATATAGGCCTATTCGTACATACAGATCAAAGCTTTAACTAGACCCCCCCCCCCCGCTCACACATCTTTTGAAGAAGAACGAAAATTCATAATATAATAATACGCAATTCAAAATGCAGCTCACTTGATATGGTGCAATTTATTTGTTACTTTTACAATTATGATACGGTATATCGTACGAGCGAAAGGAATGAGAAGAATCCATGGACAAAATATGATCAAAAGGAATTGGAGTGGTGTGTAAGACAGAAAGAGATATTAAAAATATATAATATTTTATGCATGCTAATAATGCATGTAATGAAGAAAATGGATATATATCTTGATTAGTTCTTGCAATGCAATGAATGTCTGGAATTATAAACTCGATGCCAGGAATATGTGGATATAGACTAGGCATATAGGCCCTATTCGTATACAGATCAAAGCTTACTAGACCCCCGCCCCCCCCGCTCACACATCTTTTGAAGAAGCACGAAAAATTCATAATATAATATACGCAATCAAAATGCAGCTCACTTGATATGGTGCAATTTTATTTGTTACTTTACAATTATGATACGGTATATCGTACGAGAAGGATGAGAAGAATCATGGACAAAATATGATCCAAAAGGAATTGGAGTGGTGTGTAAAGACAGAAAGAGATATAAAAATATATAATATTTTATGCATGTAATAATGATGTAATGAAGAAAATGGAAATAATATCTTTGATTAGTTCCAAATACTTACTTTCATATATATTTTATATGCATTTTATTATTTCATGGTCACTTTTCTTGGAAAAACATGTAGGAGTGGAGGAGGGGGAGGCAACCAAATGGGGCTGTTTTGTGACAATTCTGAGTGCTTTTTATTATATTCAGATGACTAATAATTTTTTTTTAAAGATCATTATTATCTTTCATTGTATTTCTTTTCCCTCTTACAAACCCCTTATCTTTCCTGTCCCGCTTTCTCTCTATCTTTTGTTCGTGATTTCCTTTATTCTTCTAAAGTCATCTTCGTACGGTAGGACCTCATACACTCAGTGTCTTCTATTCAAACGATGTAATATGAAACATGAAATCAAAGTCTGAATTTCTGATACACTGTTATTACTTTTTCTCCTCTTTTGTTAAATAATTGGAATTACATGACCTGTACTTTGTAGAAAAAAAAATAAATGAAAAATATCATGGTCAATGTGGCTATGATATTGCATTTTCCCCCTGAATTAAGAGATTAAAAAAAGTAATGTTCCCATTGATAAATTTGATAATCACTTTTCACATTTTGAAACTATCTTGATAATTTTTTGTAGACAGTTGCGACTAATTGAGTATCAAACAGTTGGAAGTTGGATGCAAAAAAAATTTTTAAAAAATTGTACTGTACTACTAAAGTTTACATTCTAACATGACATGACATATCTTGTTGGATAATTTAACAGATACTGCTAATAACACAAGATATAAAACACGATAAACCCCTCTAAATAATTATGTAGGGGGCTTACTTTCAATCCTGGATTTGTCCCTGTTGTTGATACCAATATATAAGAAATAAGAAATTAAGCCGATGGGCTAATATACATAATACAACACATAGTGAAACATTTGCAGTGACCGCATCCAGGCACGGGTACAAATAATATCTTATTGAAAACCACTCAGTTTCTGTAATTATTTCAACTACGCCCCTATCATTCAATATTTCTGACTGCGCCCTACCCTGATCTGTATACTAAACAGGATCCAGTGCCCTCCCCTAATTTCCTGACCGGATCCGTAAGCCTTATCTGTATTTCAATTTGTGTAAAAATAAATATAAAATAAATAGCACATGCCGAGCTGCACGCGAGTAAATGTAATGAACATTAGCATTATTAAATAAATTTGATTAACACCTTACGCAGAGCCTTGTTTGGAGCTAAATGTATTATATTACGATTACATAATTATGTTGTATTCACGACTTATTATTTCTTGAAAGATGAACGTAAGGCCAAAGGTGCAGAGCGATTGGGGGGGGGGAGGGGGGGGGGGGGGTCTAGGCAATGTCCGTTGATCTGCAAGATAGCCAATAGGCCTAGATTTATCCATACTTATAGACAATTAAATGTGTATTCGAACCTTCTTTGGCTCGAAAAGATTTTCGTATGTAATAAAAAAAAAAAAAAAAAAGTTGGAGTTGCACAGTCTATTACATTTATTACCCACTTTCTCAAGATCTCTGCTTATCGAAAAACTTCCCTTAAAAATAAATTAAAATAAATTAGAGATCAAAGCCTATTGAACGGGCAAGTCACCTATAATCTAACTTACAAATAAGTCTAATATATTGAATCATCAGCAGAGAACAGAGGATTGCTAATGTGTTTTATATATACCATGTATACAGAGATAAACATGCACACCGTTTATATTCGTGAGGCATACTGACCCGACGCTCATGCGCAGTATGGGGAGGGTGTCTTTGAAGCTGTCAGTTCTGCACTTCCCCCACTATTTTTTGTCAGCTAATATATTTTTGCATATGTACATTCATGACTATTTCCCACTGACAAAATTTGGTCCATGGGAAGATGCGGGTAAATAAATGTCCTAAAAACGGGTTTTTTGAGTGGGTCTGGGGGCCGAGTCCCCCGTTGTGGCTCCAGCTGAACATCGATTTCCTATGGTCACTGTACTAATGTACATCACTTCCAGGGGTCAAACTTTTTAGGGAAAATGGGGTAAATAAATTTGTAGGCTGGCTCCCTGACTAATACGTTTAGAAATCAGATGGGATGTAACGGTACCCCATGACTCATGATTTATCAAATTAAAGAAATCGAAATCAATGTAAGTTATTCTACATCTGTCTTCTTAAAACATGAGATGTCAATGATTGATGAAGATGAAATTACCGAACTTGTTTTTTTCTGTTTCCAACGCTGCAATCCGTTTTCCATAAAACCTTGACGGTCATCACAAACGTATGGGCTTTGTGTTGTGGAATTTGGAGAGAGAGAATAACAAGCACATTGACTTTGGCATGAAAGGTGAAAACAATCTTTATTCTGGAACGTATCATTTTTTTGGATCTTGCATTGATCTTCTTTTAATCAGGATAGAATAGCTTGAATTTACCACAAATAAAAGCTACAAGGATATTTTGAATAGCAGAACGAAAACATGTTGAGAGTAAAACTGACATTATTACAACTTCTATTAAAAACTTACACATCTTTGTGCATATATTATAGTATAACAAAACTCCTTTTTGAACGTGAGAGAAAACACTAATTGTCAATATATTTTGTAATTTTTTCTTTCATATTCTTATTTACATTATTCAATGATTTTAATTGATAATACACTCCTCTCTTTGTCGCATTCCCCTGTCTTATACTTCCAACCACTATTCTCGTTTACATATATACTTTATAAAATAAAAATACTACTTATACAAGACAATTTTAAATTATATCAATCTAACAGTTTTTGCTTTACTGGCGACTAATAATATTCATGAAATGGCCATAATGGCATTACACAATTCACTGCAATAAATGCAGAAAATTGCCAATATAATTAGTAAAGTTGAACTAACACTAACATGTCTTAACCCCTATTATGAAATAACTCCAATATGTTAAAAACACATTTCTAATGACTTGACTATCTACAGCCCACAGTCACCCAGTTATGCCGCTTAAAAAGTCCAAAATTCAAATTTCGGGTCTCCTTTTGATAGGTGCTCCAAACTCTCCCGGGAATAACAATTGAACTGATGTAGCTATTTACAGTACCATTGATCTACAATTGGCAGAAAGTGTCTAAGTTGAAATATACCATAAACTCTGTATATAGTACAGCATAATATATATAAAGAAATATAAAGAAACCTCCTTACATAGACATAATTGAACGTTGGGTTCATCTTAATTCTCTTTTATCTGAAGGAACAATTTGTTATCTTTTCAAATTATTCAGTCAGGTACTCAGGTCGAACAGTCGATTTAACATAATTGATGTTTACATTTCAAGTGGTGATTATTATTCTTACTTTGTTTGTTCGTCTGTTTTTGTTTTTTTTTAAAAGATTTTTTTAAAAAGGTTTTTTTGGAGCAGATATGATATGATTCGCATGAATAATTTATTCTAAGTTTTTTTCAAGGCAAAATAAACATATATTATTTGAAGGGTATTTTAAAGGGAAAATGTGTTCATCTTTTAAATTATCATTTTTTTATTAAGTAACAATTGTTCAGCAATTGAATTTAAATATATAACTATGTCATCTGCAGTATGGGGGCTGGTTCGACTAGCTGCGGGTCATAAGGAGGGGTGTTGTTAAAGTAGCAATGGTCCATGTACCGTGCGAGGGTCCCGAGTTCGAAAACCAATTGTATATGAAAACACTATATAGGAATGATAATCAAAGTATATTTTAATTCATTTAATTTCAGGTATGGTCAATGGGCCATTGTCATTAGAAACAAGAAGAAATTCCTCCTTATCCATTGAGGAACGGACAGATTTCAGGCATGTCGTTTAAGAATAATATATTTTTTAATACACCAACTTACTTTATTCGTTCACTCTCAAATCATCTGAACTCTTTCACGTCATTTACACTGTGGCTTTTGTTTTGTTTTTGGTTAAGTATAATTGAACTGTTTTTTTTTGTTTGTTTGATTGTTTTTTTTTTTGTTTTTTTTTAATCATAATCATTCTCATTGAACAAGGTAAATTTTTGGTAGCCCGTTCTTTCCAACATTGTTTCGTATACGATATTATATAATGTAATGATGTCATGTCATGCCCACTAAAATATATTATATTTGTGATTTGTTTACTGTGGATTCTTGCTGTTTTTGTTGTATTAACAGCTAACGATTCATATTTGAATGTCAGTTTTCATTAATCACTTTTTTTTTTATCTTTCCTTTTCTAGCAAAAGAACACAAAAATACAGGTATAGAACAATCTTTAAAGTTTGAAGAGTTATAAATTGGTGTTTTAACGTGTCCGCTGGTCGGGTTTAATGTGGTTTAAACGGCTGCTATTTTTGTCTGGTATACTTGACTCTTCTGTAATGATGGAAATTAAGTGAAAAAATGATAAAAAGTTTTTTTTTCATATCTTCATATTCAAATTCAGACACATTTATAATCTTCCGATGGTGTTGGTATAAAATCTGTTAATAATATAGCATGAGTGGGCGAAAATAATAAAAATTAAGCTACGGATAATAGTCTGGACAAAGGTGGCATAACATTCCTCGAGATTAAGTAAGAAAGTATTATGTTTAGTAATGTGCTTTTATTTTGAAACTGATTACATTCACGGTCTGTGTATGACGTTATTGGCCCCCACCAAAAAACTTCTTGCTGCAATGATGAATATTGTTTAATTACCCGAAAGGACTAAATTCCAACAAAAAATAAATTCCCCTTACTAAGAGCTGCATAATGAGGCTTTACGATTATTTTAGAATGATTTCTTAAATCAATCAAATCAGTTAATCGAAAGGGGTTTAACATAGTATTATTACATTACAACAATTCACTACACCCTTAAATTTATTTATTTTGCTCAGGCACACATTCTATCTGAATTAACCGTAGTTTATTTTTGTATATAAACTGCAAAGTCTAAACTCATTTCAGTTAATGTTATTCAATCGCACAACAACACAATGCTCACATCAAATTACCACAATAAACATCATACAATATTAGCACTTAACTCCAATCGCATGCCTATTGCAACTCACCCACAATGTCTCACCTTTCTAATTCGTTGGTTTTTCTCTCTGTATAGTCTCGACATGGTTTGATATTTATCAATTGATCCAATTGCGACTATATACAAGTCCCTGTGTCAAATAAAATGTTACAAGTGGGAAAAAAGTATGAAAATCCATGCACATTCTAAAATGTGTTGATATTTCCATAAAGTAGAGAAAATCAGGCTATTTTCTGCATTTTTTTCATCCCATTTGGTGCCGTAGAATCTTGAGATATATACCAGTTTTCTATAATCAAGAATGTACTTTGCGCAATCGCTTTTCTATGGGTTTCCCGCCACAAATAAAAATAAGCCATGAATTCGGCGCACCGCGAAACGATAAATGTGTCATTTGGACTGCTCATCGCCGGGCACGAAAATTTAGCATTACTTTGTTTTACAAAAGCAAATTAATACAAAACAATGTGCATCAGAAAGAAAGAACTTTTGGCTTTAAGTTGGTACCTACATTCACACTCATGTTGAAGAAAGATTTCATACCGAAATAATTTTTCCGAATGTACATTTTTTTCCCACAGAGCTGTTAGTTCATTTCTTCAAAATTAAAATACACATCCTTGTTGACAAGCGTATAAGCGATCAGCGAAGGGGCGGGGTCACCCTCACACCAAATTGCTACCCAGGCGCATCACTGACTTTGAGAAAGGAAGCATTTCCGACCTTACACCGGGAAACATACACCCATGGGCGTGAATTTTAGTACCTTAAGGGGGGCGACTGAAGCTGAAAAAAAAACTATTTTAAAAAGAAAGGCGTCGACGACGCCAGAAGGCTGAAAACTGAGCCTTTTGACGATTTTTTGTTTTGTTTTTTTTTTTTTTACGCGCATGGCTTGGCAATCCCGTGATGGTCGGACACCCCCACCCCCCCCCCGCCAGGAACGCGAGGTTGTAACAACATAGTAAAGGCTATCATAATTCATGAGGGCGGTTTTATTAAATCCTGGTATAAATCAATCACGGTTGCTTTTTACCTTGGCTTATAATTCTATTAACTTACTAACTACGTAATTATTTAGTAGGCCTGCTATTAAACTTTAAGTTCCACTCCTTCGAGAATACCGGCCATAGACTTTAGTGTAGGGCGAGCGAACATAGCATGCATAAGTTGCAAACACACTATCGTATAGCCTTTAATGTAGGCCTAGAAACTATTTGTTAGGGAAGAATGATTAGTCTACATTAGTTTACTCATGAATATAATCGGAGATTTACGAAGTCTAAACACTTGACATTAACTGTCGTTTAACATCAAATCTTAAGCACAGATTGGGTGAAGAAATTCCTAGATTAAATCGGATAGGGAATTGATTCCAATATACTTATCAGACGCGCTATACCGTACTCCAATTGGCTTTATGCGGCGGTCACACATCGTCGTAGGCTACGGGGCTACGTGCATCAAACGGTGCCTGCGTTGATTGGCAACAATGCATGAACAGGATCCTGGGTCAACTTCCTGCGATTCCCTTGGCGTTTCTGTGGTAAGGGTATTGAAAAAACTTCGCTGCACGTCGTACATGCAACGTGCCTGCCGTGTAGCGCTGCGCTGCCACGATTTTTTCTACGAAATCCATCGTAGGGAAGTTGAGCGTCGAAGGTACGTCGAGTTGTGCCGCCGCATTAAACATGCATTATTTGCACCAATATTTGTCCAGTTTCTTCTTCGCTTTCGCAAAATATTTGACCTTCTTTTATACAAAAACATTGTTTAAAATGTTCACTTGAATGGTCCTTAAAGTATAGCAGCGGATGTCAACAACACACATCGAGCCACTTTGATGTTTAATGACGTCATTTTCCTGTAATCGGAATGTTATCATTATCAATTTCTTTCTCAAGTCTAAGCTTATCTTCCCGGAAAATCTCATCTTTTTCATTCTCTTTCTACATTCTGACCGTCTTGTGAAAATTTTTCTTCTTTTTTTGGTTTTGCATACTATCACACTTCCACACAGCGTACAACGATGTATTCAATCATATCTAGATTTTATTTACAAATTGATTTTTACAACACCCTTTTTAACCACCATCACCTAAGTTTATCTCATATATTTTATTTAGATCCTTTATTCACATGAGATTTATTGGTCTTCAAAAAGCATACACAGGCCTTATGGTTTGTATAGAATTATAAACATACATACACATGCAATGGGTTTTCCAGTAAATAGTACATGTAGGGACTTTCAACTTCCATACAATGATTATGAAATTTTGATATGTGTAAAATTGTGTAAGCTCGATTAGTCCTTTTTTACAGAATGAACGTTTAATATAGATCGGAAAGATTTACTATTAGAATTCAGTTGATAGTTTTGATAGAATATTTATGTACGATATAGGGCCTGTAGCGTACGGCGCGTACATTAATATTACATCCAAATGGAGACAAAACCGAAACTGAAAGTAGAATAAGGTTTGTTAAGTTCATCAGTTCTAGTTTAATTTGTTAGTTTCCTTGTGAATATTACTTTCGGTATGTTAAATACTATTTCAGACGGAAAATTGGGGAATTTCCCACGGTTCGGGTGTTCAATTATACAGTGGTGTTTTCAAATAAAAGGTAATCCATTTTTGGGAAAGGGGCCATATTCGCGCAGCTAATCTATTTTGGATATTTTATTTTGTATCCATGATAATTAAAAGACGACTCTTTACCTTTGCAATGATACCTTTCTTGAATCAGTAAATCTAAAATAGCGCAATAAATTGAATAAAATACAAATGAAAATGGCAGGTATGTTAAAATTTTTCCAAGTTTAAGAAAATGAAAGAATACTCGAGTGAATGCTATCCCTGCTGTCCGCCAGAGCATTGGAATGGATTGCGTGCAATGATCTGTTGACTCCTTTGAAAGCATCCACTAGTTCTCTTTCGTTTTCTTAAAACTTGGAAAATTACTCTGTATCCTGCAATTTCCATTTGAATATTACTCAAGTTATGGCTTTAGCATTTAGGATTCAAGAAATGTATCTTTGGAAAGGTGGTTGAGTTCCTCTTTAATAATTTTATTATATGACAGAAATAAATATCCTATAATGGATGAGCTGGGAATATAGCCCTCCAAAATAGTTACATTTTCTTTGAAACACATATCACTGTATAGTCATAATTTGCATGCTTTAATGAAAATGTGCTGGCTTCACTCATATTTCAGTTTAAATAAGCCACAAGTGTTGGTCCAAGCGCCAGGTGATGTGATAGGAATAATTCCTTGAAACGAAGCGCGCGAACGAGCTGCAAGGCTGCTAATAGCCAGGGTAATTATGCTGCATAAAATTGTTAGACAGGACTTCTCTGGATCTAATTGAGGGTGTTAGGGCGCTATATAAGCCAGGTTAAATTGTATTATATCACTATTATGTTAATGAATGGAAACCGAGGAGTAAATTGTTTTTTAAATTACTTATAGATCATAACAAGTGCTATAATTGTCTCCATGTTTCTCTAGAACATATTGAAATCGGAAAAAATTTCACACACAGTCTATGGAGGATATTTTAGTGCCGTGAACTCCATTACACGTGCGGAGGAAAATAAACCAAAGCATATAGCGCTCCACCTACGTTGAGAAATCCTTGATCGTGGGTCCTTTAAAATTAAAAAGACTGGGGGGAACCCCAGTGTAGTAGCCGGCACCTGCAGATCCCCAATCAGTTAGCTCCTGAGAGAAGAATTCCCCGAGGGATTTTATGTAATTAAATTCACATTTCCATCCTTCCATCAGGCACAGGTGAATGGCGAGGAATAAAATAATCCTAACGGTATGCGTTCCTTTTACAGCGGGAAAAAGTTGGCCAGAATTATGTTGGGGTAAAATGTAGTTTCAAATACTTGCAGGGGGAAATTGTCACCAACATTATTCAAGCGACCTAAACCCCCGCCGAAGATATGACTACACGAATATGACCGCCATGTAGACGGTATCATGAATAGAAATATATGAAAATGTTAAGCACATAAGCGGTTTACCATTTTACCATGATACATTATACAAAGTTGAAAGGGGGGGAAAACATTCACGTTTCCCTACCATTTGGTGCTTTTGTGCATCACTAGTTGGAAGTTGTTCTTCAAGTTTATTTAAGTGTCCGACTTGGCAGTTTTTGTTCGTAATTTCCGTAAAAACAGATGAAACAATGAATATAACCCTCATGCGGTTGTTTTGTTTTTGTTTTTGTGAACATGTGGAATATTTAGAAGGGGTGCGCTCAGGGGCCCTGTGCATGCGTTGCCCCGTAACTCGTAAGAAAAACTAGATAAAAATAAAAGGGCCTACACATGAATTTACACATAAGGGCCCAACCACAATCAAAGTCGTATAAGACATAAATAAAATAAAAACTATTAATATTCGCTTTCTTTAAACTGAGCCTGTTTTGGATGGAAGTTGCTGAATACGGAATAGAATTATACGGAATAAATTAGCAAAGGTAATTTTCTAGTAAAAAATTCTAATTTCTGTGTAGAAGTTTATAGTTTATTGAACCTCAACAAATACCCCGCCCCTCTCAGTAAAGACGTGGCTAAACGTATACACCACTGTGGTTACATTTAAACATAGGTAATCCAATTCATGTCACTACGATTTTACCAATAACGATTGTAAGGATTATTTGGTATTCCGTTCATACCTTTTTTGCACCTGCCGTTTCGATACAAAGCTGGCAGTGACAGAATTTAATTTTATCTGACTCGACTTAGCCATTCACAGCCAGATTATTGCGCTTAATTTTAAGCAGCATGGAGACATCGATCATGTAATATTCGTCAGGATCACAGGAGAATAGTTGCAAACACCTTCGATTCTTCAAATACCTCTAAAGCAAATAATCAAAAGGCGTTAGGTCGGAAGGTCTTTGTGACCATTCCACTGCATGGTTGAAGACATTAATGAGTCTGTCTTCAAATATCTCTCTGTCAGTTGAAACAGGATAATTTTAAAGACAGTGTAGCATCATTTTGGGCCCCACCAAAGTCTCATGCATAGCTGTCATTCATGCTAGCTTTTAAAAAATAATTAGGTGCATCAATATGTGAACATTTGTGGATGCGCCCCTCTTTTTTGACGCACTTTTCTTAAAATGAAAAAAAAAAATCAAAAATCAACCTGATCAAAGAATTAATTATTTGCCTCTCTCGTTTCATGCGACGCCCAGATTTTGGCATTCCCTTGGTCGACCCAATATTCTGTATATAGATTGACGTGTTTAATGATGTATTACAGCGATGAAAGCAATATTTTCAGTATTTCATCCACTTACTAATTTATTAGAATTATTTTGAGGTGCAATTCGACACATTATTTTGAAAAGCTATAGGCATTCTGTAACTTGATTTCAGACACCAGAAATGTATGAACCAAAAGGGAATTTATGAAAATTTTACAAGCTGGATGGAAAAAGAATAGGTGTGAAATTTTGTCAGACCTTACGTGTATGTGTTATCAAATTAAAGCCAAGTATTTTTCTTGCTAATACACTTGATTTTAATAATTTGCATCTGTAAAACAAAAGTTACGTTGAACTTTGTGCAACGAGGGGCAAATCAAAATTACACAAACCCTATGTTCTTATCACTGTCACTTGGCTTATTATGTTCGAAAACTACACAAAAGCACGTACACGGTATTCGCAGAATGGATTTTTTTTTTTATTGTTGAAAACTAATCATTATCCCAAGATCTGCAGCACCAAAAAGAGATGAAAAATTTACAGAAATTGCTTTATGGAAATATCAAACACTACCATCTATATAATTTTGATACATATTGTAGTGCTCGTTGCGTTTCAGCAATCTCTGAAAATAGCCTGTGAAGAACTGTACTTTAATAACATTTGACGTTCCCTCCACTTTGGGCTTGTTATGAATTATAGATCGAAACGATTTAGCTTTGGACAGGCGAGAAGTAAGTAAATACATGTTGTCTAGCAGTGGTGTAGACAGGTCTTGACAATGATTAGGGGATAAAAACCACCAAGTCTGTAATAATGAGGTGTTTTTTCCTTGTGTTTGTATCGAGAAGTGCTGTGAGGTACGAGATGGTGTAAATTGGCAATTGGTCTAAACCCACTTTGACTAATGACCGTTTAGCCACATCCCACACGGTCTAATTCAATTTCTAATTCTAGTTTGTCTAATTACCTTTAGGTCTAAATGTCATTTTGCCTATTTACCATTTCTTTTAAATCCCATTTCGTCTAATGTCCATTTGGTCTAATGTCCAAGTGGTCTACTGCAATTTGGTCGATTCCTCTAACTGACTAGAAATATACGAAATATTCATTTGGAAATTAGACAATTACGCTATAAACGAATTGGTAATTAAACAAAGTGGTAATTCGACCAAGTGAGAATTAGACCAAGTATGTGTAAGATCAAATGAAAGTTAGACCAAACTGATATTGGACCATATAGACTTAGTCCATGTGGTATTAGACGATCAGAGAATTGGGCCAACTGCTGTTAGACTAAGTGGATATAAAGCCGAGATTGGGCGAAGGTGTGGATGTTCAGGGGTAGATGCGGACATGGACATCACTAGGCGTAATCTGAGGGCGATATGTTGTGACCGCTGCATAAGATGGGAATGTAGACACAATTATTTGACAGTTTAGCTAACACACGATTTGTTAAACTCTCAATAGGTGTTTGAACTGACCGACATAGTTTAAAGTTTTACTTACGACATACTAAATACAAAATAATAATAATAATAATAATAATAATAATAATGAGTGCAAAACGATATATTTACATAATCTTGCATATTTTTATTTGCAAATAATTATGCCGGCTTGGGCTTAATAAAATATATATATATATATATATATAAATATATATATATATATACATATATCAGGGGTTCTGTTAAAAAACATTCTTTTCAATAAATGTCTTCTTATTTTCTTCACCTGGGTTGAATGTGGCCAAATTGGACTCACTCATAAAAGTAAACTAGTAAAACGAAGATCATCTTGTATTTTTTTTTAATTTGTCGTCAAAACCAAAATGATGCGAATCAAATTTTACCAAAAACTTTTTTTAATAATTGGAGGGGGTCGCAAACCTTCACCCCCTAACATATCCATATACAGAATGCATTCTGCGTTCTTCAGTGCATTTAAACATGAGTGTTACAATAAAATGTAATATATACCTATGCAGCATATCGTGCGACCTTAAACCCCTTACAACAATCTATTCGTGTTATTGATTTCACTGGCTGTTATGCGGCGGTCACAACTCGTCGTAGGCTACGGGGCACGTGCCATCGACGTAGCCTGCGTTGCATGTGGCATGCAGCAGCAGGTCCTAATTCAACTTCTGCGATTCTGCAAATTCTATAGTAAGGGTATTGTAAAACTTTCTGCACGTCGTACATGCATTGTACCTGCGAGGTACGCCCGTGCAGCGAATTTTCTACGATTCATCCATCGTAGGGAGTTGCACGTCGAAGGTAGCGCGAGTTGTGACCGGCCGTATACACACTAAAGGGCCTGTCCCACAGGAGGCGATCGTGTGTGGCGACAACCTATGCATGTTAGACCTGCCAGAATCGTGTCAGAATCGTAGTGACCGAAGATCATATACGTATCTACGACTCTGTCTACGATAGGCCGACACAAGACTTGCTTCCACGAACAACAATAGGCTAACAATAGCTGGTATCCGATAACAATGCCTCGACCTTCAAGCATCTCGCGGCTCGACTTCTCTTGTCGAAGGCTTAAATCTCCAAAATATGAACTTGCGCACTGTGGCGATCCTTGCGACTGACACAGGCGATCGAGTGTTTTCTACCTGATGGTGGCCTGTCGCCTTTAGGTTTGTGATTGTCCTCTCAGTCGTGCATTAGCCTATAATTTGGGTCGTGAGTGATTTTTGAAAATTTCAAAAATTAGCGGCGACTGTACAGAATCTGAATGGGAGGCCGATCATGATTTTGGTGAATGTAGGTGGCGACAAAGGCCGTTAGCGGCTTAAATTTCACGAGTCGTTCGGTTCAGTGATGCGTGCAACGTACGCTGTGAGCGGGCGCAACCTACAACTGGCCGCCGTTCCGCTCTGTAAACATGCTCTATCTGGCGACATCTACGATAACACTTTGTCGGCGACATGAGAAGACAGGCTACGGTCATTGACGTCAACCCAACTGACGCCGGCTATTGTTTAACTTGTTGAGAAACAGCGGCGAACAGAATTTTGCTACATATTTCTTGGCGACAGACGTCTACCTCTGCGCATCTCGCGGCTCGACTTTCCTTGTCGCAGCTTAAAATCAGCCAAAATAAGAACTTGGGCACTGCGGCGATCCTTGCGACTGACACGGCGATCGACGTGTTTTCTACCTGATGGCAGCCTGTCACCTTTAGGTTCGTGATAGTCCTCTCATATTAAATATTCACATTATCTATATATATATATATATTATATATATATATATATATATATATTATATATAATCTATATAAACACACAAACAAAAGAAAGTTCCCCTATTTAGATATCAATAATTTTTGAACAGGAGGAATTTAAAAAATCTAATTATATGTCCATGTAGGAATTTTATTACCTACCATGAGAGCGAATTTTAGGAAAAATCTGATTTATGCTTCAGTGATTAATGGTTGAATCCAAAAATGTCATTTTTTGAAGTTCAGAAGCCTAAATCAAAACTTGATTTAATGATATCGGACCCATTTCAAATTTTAAACAATTTACACGTCAGAAGTATGCACAAAACGTGCTTCCAATATACGGAAACGAAATTTGCGTCAAATTTCACGGTTGAGTCAGCATTCAGCAAAAATTGCCAAAAACTGCGATTCTTAATTCTTTGCCATGGGTAATAATGATCAAATATGAGGGATATCTCTGTTTTGAAAGTGTACGAAACCAATATCCATCATTCACGGTTGAATGAATCCATCAATCAACAAAAAATAGGGCCATTGTAGATATTACGAAGAGCATTGTACGTCATTTTATTTCACTAGAAAGCATCTCAATAACATTTTATATTTATTTTTTTATTTATATTCTTGGGCAATGTGTCAATGATCTTATGGCATTTATTTAAAAATTCATGTTCAGCTGAGCACGTGAGACTGGAAAAGCCCTTTTCTCACGTATGGACTAAATTCAAATTCTTTTACTTTGATTGAATATAGCAATTCTTTTCGGGGGGTAGTTTTGATTTTATTTTCATAAGATCCCAGATGTTCACGCCTGAGAGGGCACAAATATACAAGAAAATCATGACAATAAGAAGAAGTTGGGGGCTTCGTCATGGTTGTTGACTTTTCGAATACGTAATTTGAGTAATGATATGTTAGTTTAGATACCAGTTAAGCTAATGTGCAAGTTCATAAAATAATTCACAGTCAAATGGACAAAAACTGACAATTAAATATGCCAGATTTCACTTTTGTTAAAGTTTTGTTTAAAACTCTGTAATAAAGTCAGGAGAGGAGAAATCAATAACCTGACAATGTGAAATTCGGCCAATTTCATTGATGATTATTGTTAATTCTACCCGTGAGTTATGTCACGAAACTTGGCAACACAGCTTCACCTGATCTCCAACTACGTATTCGATAAGTCACTGAACCATGACAAAGCCCGAAATTTTCTTCTCATTTGAG
>CALNVZ010002100.1:14121051-14131291 GCA_940671915.1 Paracentrotus lividus
TCATTTGTTCATTTTTTTATGTATTTTATTATTCATTTTTTTTCTTTTTTTTATGTTTTATTTTTTATTTTAATGATTTTTTTTTTTTTTTTTTTTTATTTTCTTTAAATATTGATCTTTTTTCTTTTTTTTTTTATTTTTAAAATATTTTTTATAAAAGTGGGTAGTCGACGCACAAAACATCACGTTCGCTTTTAGTAGTTGGCAAAAAAAAAAGCTAGACTCCAGTTTTTATTTAATGCAGCTACAATTGAATGTGCAATGTTTATTTAGAAAAGAAAAGCAAGAATACCTAACAGGATGAAATAAAGTAACTTAATACTTTTTAGGATTCTTAGATATTTTTTGTTTTACATCGGGTCCTTTTTTTTTTTTTTTTGAAAACTGAAGGTCAAGTGAAGAAAAGGCGGCTAAACTGCAAAGGGATTGTATTTTTTTCTTATTAACATGTTTTAATTGATAATGTTTCAAAAACGCTTATCAGTGCGTACAAAACGAACTTACACTTTTCAAATGCGCTTATGAAATAAAAAATATATGATTCCTGGGAAGCGTTTTTATGGTATTAGTCATCCTGAATTATTTATGAACAAGAAATTCCGAAATAACGCATTCTTCAGTGCAGCATTGCCACTTTTTGGAGGACACAAAATAGCCAGCGCAGGAATTTCGCTATTCAATTTATTATCTTTTTCATGCGGACCTGAAAATGCTATTATTACAAGGATAATCAGCACTTTTCCCAGCTGAGATCGTAACGAATCAATGATTATCGTCTATATCGTGATAGCAATATATGACCGTGGAACTCTCTCGGAACGGATTAATTCTAATCAGCTGACTTAGGCGAAGACAATTTATCATACTAGATAATCGTGAATATATGTATTATGTTCTACCGGTTGATGACGTTACTTTAATTCAGATTTGCTTACTTGCGTTTACTTGCATGTGCGTCAATAGTTCCCGAGGTAATATTCCATTATGTATGATTTGAGAACTCTCACTTAAGTAACGGGTGCGCGATCGGCGTTATGCTGTGGATATAATTGAAATAGAGAAATACTGCAGCAAAAGTATGTCCTCCTGAATGGGCATTCTCACTAGAATGACGTTTATTTTGCGGAATTGTTGATGTTCCAATAGATGATAGTTTGAGCTTGAGTTCTATCTAGCACTGGCTTAGAACGCGGTTTAAAGTATTTCGTCTGTTTAAAAAATGTTCGCGTTTTTTAAAGTTTGTCATTTTTGCTTAATAACTTATTTTATTTAACCAACGGTTTATAGCAGTCTTGTTGATAAAGGGACACATCGTTTTATATTGATTAGCAGTTCTAAGAGCTTAGGAGCTGGTAAACGCAGCTTTTTGTTTCACCAAAGAAATTAAAAAAAACATACAAAAAGGCCGAGTCCAAATCGTCACATTGATAGTTCATTGAAGTCTAATGGGCATCATTCGTACATGCAAAAGTAAAATCCTAGGCGCAACTCTCATCTGGCGAAGACTGATGCTCCACATTAGTGAGTGTAGTACTGATCAGTTGAGCTCAGTGGATAGAAGGAGTTCAAATACCGGCCGCTAAACAAAAGTCTTTGGACGCTGTTTTTATTTTGTTTAGAAGAGAAGCCGTTTAAACAATACAGTTGCATCTTAAGCCTATGTTGTTTAAACTTTATGACATCAGGTGATTAAATTTTGACAATACAGCTGTTGTTAAGATTTTAAACTAATCTTGTTTTAATTTTCTCAAACAGCATCGATACAACAAACGTTTTCCCAAGAACCATATTTTTTTTATTTGGTGCCATTTCATAATGTTAGTTCTTTTTGGACGCAAACTTCGCTTTATAAACATTACTGCCAATGCCGGCAATCGTTACGAAATTGAAAGATTTTCTTGTTCATTCCACTCTCATACATTCAGATTAACAATTTTTTTATCACTTTTTCCTAAAATTGTCCTTGTCTCCTTTATATACAAGTATCAAATTAATTCATTTCTGTGATCTCCTGTTCTAACGCAGGATATTCTACACTTGCCCAAAGTGCAATCATTTAATTCCACTCCAAAACAAGATCTTCCCTACAAAACGACAAGGGAATACGAAGCTTGTCCTAGCTGTCAAGTCTACTCGGATCAAATGTGTAGTGTCTAGTTTGTCGGAGAGGGTCGAGTATTGATGTTGTAATGTCGTGTTAATTCGAATCATCGAGTAATTCGGCTAATTGATCGTGGTGGTTTCTATGGAGAAATCGCGACATCATCGTGTATGGATGTAAACGATCGTAACAGCGGGATCGGGAAGGGCTCGTAGTAGTACCGATCAAGCACTTGGACTCGGAATGATCGGGGAAAATTTTGAATGTTTGCCTGGTCGGGTTCGATTCGAGTTGATCAGGATGGCCGTGTGACTAGCTAACCCTTACAACAATATATTCGTGTTTATTGATTTCACTGGGCTGTTTGCCGGCCGGTCCACTCGTTCGTAGCGCTACGCGGGCGTGCCTCGAGTAGCCTGCGCGTTGCCATGTGCAATTGCACGCACAGGTCCTAATTCACTTCTGCGATTCCTGCCAATTCTATATAAGGGTATTGTACAAAACTTTCTGCCACGTCGCTACATGCCTTATTAGTGTATTCTCTGCCGATACAATACCTTACCTATAAAGGAATGCAGGCAATCGCAGCAGTTGGAATTTAGGACCTGTGTAACCTGCGCGCATGCAGCGCAACAATAGAGTCCTTCACTAGCGGAAACTCATGCTCTAGTGGGAGTGTGCCACCTCCGAAGTATACCCGGCGACTGTACTGGACCGCCGCCATAACACCACTTAAAGGGACCTGCTAACCCACAGGAGGCGATCGTGTTGGCGACAACCTTATGCATGTTAGGGACCTGTCAGGAATTCGGCTTAGGTGACCGAAGATCATATACGTAATCTACTACTCTGCTCTACGATAGGCCACGACAACGACTTGCTTCCACGCAAACAATAGGCTAACAATAGCTGGTATCCGATAACACAATAGCCTCGACCTTCACGCATCTCGCGGCTCGACTTCTCTTGTCGAAGCTTAAAATCTCCAAAATATGAACTTGCGCACTATGGCGATCCTTGCGACTGACACAGGCGATCGAGTGTTTTCTACCTGATGGTGGCCTGTCGCCTTTAGGTTTGTGATTGTCCTCTCAGTCGTGCATTAGGGGAGACCGGGTATGGACGTTACAAAATTCACATTTTGGGCCAGATAATTCTAATGAAAGAACTCACGCACTCAATATTGAGTCTGTAGTTAGCCTATTATGTTGGCTAAAACCTGAGGCATATAAAACTTGAAAACATGTAAACACTAATTAACTACAGCTTAATTAGTGAAGACATTTTTTTGTAACAACCTACCCCATATACGGGGTAGGTTGTTACACCATACGGGGTCAATTGTTACAATATGTAAACATACGGGGTAAGTTGACAATGTGTAAATCTCTTATACCATTCTTTAATTTCAACTTTCCAGTTTCTTGACATCATTAACAGTAGATCAAGTAGAGCTCTAGAATAGACTAAAGTAATAATAGAAAAATAAGAATATTGACACCTGAAAATTGAGACAACATGTAATTTTCCATATGTAATATAATTGGGGTAAGTTGTAACATCAACATGGCGTAGGTTGTTGTAACAACCTACCCCATGTGTGATTTTACACACAGAAATCAACTGTAGCACAGTCATTAGGCAGAATTACAGGGCATGGCTAGGGGGTATATTAATGACATACATGTACTATATTTACAATACCAGACTATCATCATGTGCCTTCAGTTGTAAGAGCTATTACAAATTTCAATTTTGTCAAAAATTTACTTTGAACTGTAAAAAATGGTTTTTGTTGATTTACTTTTTAATAAAACAACGGAGAAACCTCACGACCGGCAGTTCATCACAGCTATGTGTAGGCTGTATATATATGCCAGTTAGCACATCCTCTCTTGTTCCATCTTAGCACACTGAGAACTGTAACAACTGACCCGTGTAACTTCCATACCCGGTCTCCCCTATAATTTGGGTCGTGAGTGATTTTTGAAAATGTCAAAAATTAGTGGCGACTGTACAGAATCTGAATGGGAGGCCGATCATGATTTTGGTGAATGTAGGTGGCGACAAAGGCCGTAGCGGCTTAAATTTCACGAGTCGTTCGGTTCAGTGATGCGTGCAACGTACGCTGGAGCGCGGCAACCTACAACTGGCCGCCGTTCCGCTCTGCTAAACATGCTCTATCTGGCGACAATCTACGATAACACCTTGTCGCGACATGAGAAGACAGGCTACGGTCATTGACGTCAACCCAACTGACGCCGGCTATTGTTTAACTTGTTGAGAAACCAGCGGCGAACAGAATTTTGCTACATATTTCTTGGCGACAGACGTCTACCTCTGCGCATCTCGCGGCTCGACTTCTCTTGTCGCAGCTTAAAATCAGCCAAAATAAGAACTTGCGCACTGCGGCGATCCTTGCGACTGACACAGGCGATCGAGTGTTTTCTACCTGATGGCAGCCTGTCACCTTTAGGTTCGTGATAGTCCTCTCATATATAAATATTCACATTATCTATATATATATATATATATATATATATATATATATATATAAACACACAAAACAAAAAGAAAGTTCCCCCTATTTCAGATATCAATAATTTTTCTAACCAGGGAGGAATTTAATAAAATTCAATTTATGATGTTCCATGTAAGGGATTTTATTACCTACCCATAGGAAGCGATATTTTATGGAAAAAAATCAATGAAATTTATGCTTCAGTGATTAATGGTTGAATCTAAAAATGTCATTTTTGAAGTTCACAAGCCTAAAATCACAACTTTGATTTAATGATATCGGACCCATTTTCAAAATTTTAAACAATTTACACGTCAGGAATGTATGCAAAACGTGCTTCCCAACATACGGAAACGAAATTTGCGTCAAATTTCACGGTTGAGTCAGCATTCAGCCAAAAATTGGCCAAACTGCGATTCTTAATTCTTTGCCATGAGTAATCGATCAAAATGTGAGGGAATTCCTGTTTTGAAAGTGTACGAAACCAATATCCATCCATTCACGCGTTGAATGAACCCATCAATCAACCAAAAAATAGGCCATTGTAGATATTACGAAGAGTCATTGTATGTCATTTTATCACTAGAAAGCATCTCAATAACATTTTATATTTATTTTTCTATTTATATTTTTGGGCATGTGTCAATGATCTTATGGCATTTATTTAAAAATTCATGCTTCAGTGAGCACGTGAGACTGGAAAAGCCCTTTTCTCACGTATGGACTAAAATTCAAATTCTTTTACTTTGATTGAATATAGCAATTCTTTTCGGGGGGTAGTTTTGATTTTTCTTTTCATATAAAGATCCCGATGTTTCCGCCTGAGAGGGCACAATATACAAGAAAATCATGAAAATAAGGAAGAAGTTTGGGGCTTCGTCATGGTTCAGTGACTTTTCGAATACGTAATTTGAGTAATGATCATGTTAGTTAGATACCAGTTAAAGCTATGTGCAAAGTTTCATAAAATAATTCACAGTCAAATGGACAAAACTGACAATTAAAAATATGCCAGATTTCACTTTTGTTAAAGTTTTGTTAAAAACTCTGTACATAAAGTCAATGGAGGAGGAAATCAATACCTGACAATGTGAAATTCGGCCAATTTCATTGATGATTATTGTTAATTCTATCGTGAGTTATGTCACGAAACTTGGCACAAACAGCTTCACCTGATCTCCACTACGTATTCGATAAGTCACTGAACCATGACAAAAGCCCGAAATTTTCTTCTCATTTGCAGGATTTTCTTTTATGTTTTGCCCCCACTGAGGCCGTGAATTGTTATATTCAGTCAAAGTAAGAATTTGAATTTTAGTCCATACGTGAGAAAAGGGCTTTTCCAGTCTCACGTGCTCACTGAAGCATGAATTTTTAAATAAATGCCATTACGATCATTGACAACGTTGCCCAAAGAATATAAATAAAACCAAAAAAAAAATTATCGAGATGCTTTTTAGTGCATTAAAATGACTACAAAGACTCTTCGTAATTCTAAAATGGCCTATTTTTTGGTCATTGATGGCGTTCATTCAACCGTGAATGGATGGATATTGGTTTCATACACTTCCAAAACAGGAATTCCCTCACATTTGATCGATATATACCATGGTAAAAGCAGTAAAAATCGCAGTTTGGGCAATTTTTGCTGAATGCTGACTCAACCGTGAAATTTGACGCGCAAATTTCGTTTCCGTATGTTGGGAAGCACGTTTTGCATACATTCTGACGTAGTAAATTGTTTAAAATTTGAAAATGGGTCGATATCATTAAATCAAAGTTGTGATTTTAGGCTTGTGAACTTTCAAATTCCTCCTGTCTTTCATTCCTCCTGTTCAAAAATTATTGATATCTGATAGAGGGAACTTTCTTTTTGGGTTGTGTTTATACACACATATATATATCGCGCATCTTGATTAGGGTCGTGAGTGATTTTTGAAAATTTCAAAAATTAGCGGCGACTGTACAGTATCTGAATGGGAGGGCCGAACCTGATTTGGTGAATGTTGGTGGCGACAAAGGCCGTAGCGCGCTTAAATTTCACTGACTGTTAGGTTCAGCGATGCGTGCAACGAACGGCGGCCAGTTTTTAGTTGCCGCGTTACAGCGTACGTTGCACGCATCGCTGAACCGAACGGCCAGTGAAATTTAAGCTGCTACGGCCTTTGTCGCCACCCTACATTCACCAAAATCAGGATCGCCTCCCATTCAGATACTGTACAGTCGCCGCTGATTTTTGAAATTTTCAAAAATCACTCACGACCCAAATTACAATGCGCGACTGAGAGGATTATCACGAACCTAAAGGCGACGGCCTCCATCAAATAGAAAACACTCGATCGCCTGTGTCAGTCGCAAGGATCGCCACAGTGCCAAGTTCATATTTTGGTTGATTTTAATGCTACAGTCACACAGACACTTACGTTTAGTTACGTTTGTGTTGTTTATCCTTATTTCATCTTCTATTCTATCATTTCTTTATGTATTTCTCTGTTTTATTGGTTGAACTAAATTATCACTATTTCCACTGCCTTACTATGACGGGAAGGCATCATGGGATCCGCCAATAAAGGAAAATAATTTTTGGACGCAATTCGGACGTAACTAAACGTAAGTGTCTGGTGTGACTGTCGCATTTAGCTGCGACAAAAGAAGTCGCAGCCGCGAGATGCGGGAAGGGTCGAGTCTATGGTATATCGGATACCCACTACTGTTAGCCTATTGTTTGCGTAGAAGCAAGTCGTTGTCGTAGCCTATCGTAGACAGAGTCGTAGTACAGTACAGCCGCAGTACATTAAAGGGGAATCCAACCCAAGGAAGAATCAAACCTTACAGGAAAAAGGAAAATGAGAGGAGCAATCTAAAAAGTTTCATCAAAATCCGGTTATAAAATAAGAGACTTATGGAAGTTTAAAAATGTCTAGTTGTTCCTTCTATGTGGATCCTCAAATTGCATCATCGGCTTCAAAATGGCCGATCTTATGGACAACTCCTCCATTCACTTTGTACACAAATTTTCAGACTTTCCCCATTTTCTTTCGAAATTTGTCTTCTTTACTTCTGAGCTCAAAATATGTCATGGAAAATAATTTTCACACAACATATGTTGAGCTCAGAAGGAGGTAAGATATATTTCGAAAGAAATGGGGAAAATATGAAAATTTGTGTACAAAATGAATGGAGAGTTGTCCATGAGATAGGCCATTTTGAAGCCGATGATGCCAATTTGAGGATCCCCATAGAAGGAACAACTAGACTTTTCAAACTTCCATAACTCTCTTATATTATAAACCGTTTTTGATGAAACTTTTTTAGATTGCTCCTCTGGGTGGAAAAGGCAAGAAGTCATAACCAATAAGAAATGTGAATGTGGGAGAGAGGTAAGAGAAAGGAGGAACATGAATATCGGCTAGAAAGTAACGCAAATATAGAGAAAAAGGAGATGGTTGGGGATTTCTCGGGAGTAAAATGTAACGAATAAAAAGACATTTCATGAAAGAGTGAAGAGGGGTGATAGACCGAAAGCAAAAAAGGAGAAATAATTAATTGAAACAGACACAACATATATGAATTATTATTATCTATACTATTATTATGCATTTTTATTGTTTGGTGATTACTTCGTGATGAGCGCATTATTATATAACAAAACAGACAAACTTATCCATAGCACATGAATGACGCCAATGAAAATATCTACATTTCTCGATGTTTAATAAATATAATAATGATAAAGAGTTTCATAGAAAGTTATGTATTGTTTTCTTTCTACAGATCATAATTATATGACTTTGTCTAATACTTCTCTCTTTCAAATTCTAATTAAGGATGATTGTGACGTTCGTGTCTATTGTCTTGTACCATCTCTTAAGGAACTCTATGGAACATGTACTCTGCCATGTCTTCCCAATTGTATCACATGACAGAAGAGGCTATTAGCTAATTTTTCTCAATTTCCGTGTGTATAGTGCTTACCAAAGAAAATGAGATGGTACGAACGATATACCTTACGTGAAAGAAGCAGCTACTATATACGATTCGGCAAATCTTGTAATGTTCATGCGTGTATTGTCTCACTGCCTTTAAAAACTGTCAGGCATAATTAAGACAGACAATGGAATACAATGAAAAGTTTATTTTCATTACAGCATAAGAGCGATTCTCTTTTGTTGGAAAGACTGTTCTTGTTAAAGACGCCATCGAGCATTTATTATATAGTCAGTTTATTAGTACAGTGTCTTTCCAGCTCCAAATTGATGTTCAATGATCTGTAATACGTTCCATGATGATTAATAAATGATTAAAACTGAACAGAACGGTGTTTCAGACCACTCATATCTTTGCATGGTTAAATAATGTCTTTCAAATCAAAGAATAAACTTATAGCCATGCATGCGCACGTTACCAAATTAAAAATATTTTTTTACACTGTGCTGATGATTGTTTATACTATGCAACTGATAAAATCGTATAGCCATCATCAACGGCGGGATTGATTATCTTCTGTTTATTTAGGTATGCAGATTTACCATCTTTGGTCCCCGTCTAGTAGCATGCGGCGACAAAAGGGCAATTCAACGATTCGCAATTCATTCAGCAGACTATCCGCATATAATTGAAACACTCCACACTGTTAGAAAAAATTAAACAAGTTGTTTAAAATCTTAAACAACTGCGTCTTAACTGTGAATCGCACAGCGTTGTTTAAAAATTAAACAATTTCTAGTTGTTTAAAACTTAACACTCTTGTTGTTTAAAAGTTTAAACAACCTGTTGTTTAATGGTTGTAAAATATCAACAGTATTGTTTAACGCTCTCTCAAAATAAAAACGCTTCCAACTTTTTGTTAACGCGGCCGGGTATCGAACTCACGACCCTTCGATTAAAAGGCAGACGCTCTATCCACTGAGCCAAATCATCAGTACATACACTTATTTAATATGTGAGGTCCTTCGTCATGATTGAAATGTTGTGCCGATTTTACTATAACGAGTGATGCCATTAGCTATGACTATCACGTGACATTTGCCTCGGCCTGTTTAAACAAAACTGTTTAAAATCTAAACTCTAATCTTTAAACGGTCTTGTCTAAGGCTATAAAACCTCGCTTTTCCAGTTTTAAACAAAAAGTTTAATATTAAACAAGAATGTTTAACTTTAAACAACATTTTTTTAAACAGTGAAATTTTAAACCGCGTTCTATATCCTTACTGTAAAATGCATAGCTTCCTCTTTTTTTCGTGTCTAACGCGGACAGATGCCGAAACCAATTTGCTTCTCAACCCCTTCGTGGTCTTGTCATCAGCGCTCCTCGGCCTTTAAACGCTGTTACTAAGTATCTCCCTTTTAATGAGCACGTTAAAGGACTACTACTATATCCTTCACAAACTTGATTCTTATTTTTCTGAATCAATAATGCATGCTCCCGATTGGGCTGTCTATTTGCTCAAGAATTTTTCGACTGATCTTGAGTGTAAATTGGTTGCCACTTGAAAGAGGTCGTATTTACCCAGAACTTTTGGCGCGAGCTCAACACGTGTTAAAAATGTAAAGCTATTCAAGTGACTGTTGCCAGTTCCGCTTTCTTAGTTGTGTGATTTCTTTTCGTTTTTTTTTTT
>CALNVZ010002100.1:14131316-14144889 GCA_940671915.1 Paracentrotus lividus
TATAAAGAAGTACATGTACAGCGATGGATACAATAATAACCTGAACCCGCAGTACATTAAAGGGGAATCCAACCCAAGGAGAGAATCAACCTTACAGGGAAAAGGAAAATGAGAGGAGCAATCTAAAAAAGTTTCATCAAAATCCGGTTATTAAAATAAGAGACTTATGGAAGTTTATAAAAATGTCTAGTTGTTCCTTCTATGTGGATCCTCAAATTGCTCATCGGCTTCAAAATGGCCGATCTTATGGACAACTCCTCCATTCACTTTGTACACAAATTTTCAGACTTTCCCCATTTTCTTTCGAAATTTGTCTTCTTTACTTCTGAGCTCAAAATATGTCATGGGAAAATATATTTCACACAACATATGTTGAGCTCAGAAGGAGGTAAGATATATTTCGAAAGAAATGGGGAAAATATGAAAATTTGTGTACAAAATGAATGGAGAGTTGTCCATGAGATAGGCCATTTTGAAGCCGATGATGCCAATTTGAGGATCCCCATAGAAGGAACAACTAGACTTTTCAAACTTCCATAACTCTCTTATATTATAACCGTTTTTGATGAAACTTTTTTAGATTGCTCCTCTGGGTGGAAAAGGCAAGAAGTCATAACCAAATAAGAAATGTGTGAATGTGGAGAGAGGTAGAGAGGAAAGGAGGAACATGAATTTTCGTGACTAGAAAGTATACGCAAAATATAGAAGAAAAAGGAGATGGTTGGGGATTTCTCGGGAGTAAAATGTAACGAATGAAAAAGACATTTCATGAAAGAGTGAAGAGGGGTGTAGACCGAAAGCAAAAAAGGGAGAATTTAATTGAAACAGACACAACATATATGAATTATTATTATCTATACTATTATTATGCATTTTTTATTGTTTGGTGATTACTTCGTGATGACGTGCATTTTATTATATAAAAACAGACAAACTTATCCATAGCACATGAATGACGCCAATGAAATATCTACATTTCTCGATGTTTAATAAATATAATAATGATAAAGAGTTTCATAGAAAGTTATGTATTGGTTGTTCTTTCTACAGATCATAATTATATGACTTTGTCTAATTACTTCTCTCTTTCAAATTCTAATTAAGGATGATTGTGACGTTCGTGTCTATGTTTGTACCATCTCTTAAGGAACTCTATGGAACATGTACCTTGCCATGTCTTCCCAATTGTATCACATGACAGAAGAGGCTATTAGCTAATTTTTCTCAATTTCCTGTGTATGTGCTTACCAAGAAAATGAGGATGGTACGAACGATATACCTTACGTGAAAGAAGCAGTACTATATACGATTCGGCAAATCTTGTAATGTTCATGCTGTGTATTGGTCTCAGCTGCCTTTAAAAACGTCAGGCCATAATTAGACAGACAAATGCGAATACAATTGAAAAGTTATTTTTCCATTACAGCATAAGAGCCGATTTTCTCTTTTGTTGGAAAGACTTTCTTGTTAAAGACGCCATCGAGCATTTATTATATTAGTCAGTTTATAGTACACGTGCTTTCCAGCTCCAAATTATGTTCAATGATTTCTGTAATTACTTCCATGATGATTAATAAATTGATTAAAACATGAACAGAACGGTGTTTCAGACCACTCATATCTTGCATGGTTAAATAATGTCTTTCAATCAAGAATAAACTTATAGCCATGCATGCGCACGTTACACAAATTAAAAAATATTTTTTTACACTGTGCTGATGATTGTTTATTACTATGGCAACTATAAATCGTATAGCCATCATCAACGAGCGGCATGATTATCTTCTGTTTATTTAGGTATGCAGGATTTACCATCTTTGGTCCCCGTCTAGTAGCATGGGCGACAAAAGGCGAAATTCAACGATTCGCAATTCATTCACAGACTATCCGCATATAATTGAAACACTCCACACTGTTAGAAAAAATATAAACAAGTTGTTTAAAATCTTAAACAACTGCGTCGTTAACCTGTGAATCGCACAGCGTTGTTTAAAAATTAAACAATTTCTAGTTGTTTAAAACTTAAACACTCTTGTTGTTTAAAAGTTTTAACAACCTGTTGTTTAATGTTGTTTAAAATATCAACAGTATTGTTTAACGCTTCTCTCCAAAAATAAAAACGCTCCAACTTTTGTTAACGCGGCCGGGGTATCGAACTCACGACCCTTCGATTAAAAGGCAGACCTCTATCCACTGAGCCAAATCATCAGTACATACACTTATTTAATATGTGAGGTCCTTCGTCATGATTGAAATGTTGTGCCGATTTTACTATAACGAGTGATGCCATTAGCTCATGACTATCACGTGACATTTGCCTCGGCCTGTTTAAACAAAACTGTTTAAAATCTAAACTCTAATCTTTAAACGGTCTTGTCTAAGGCTATAAAACCTCGCTTTTCCAGTTTTAAACAAAAATGTTTAATATTAAACAAGAATGTTTAACTTTAAACCAACATTTTTTTAAAACAGTGAATTTTTTACCGCGTTCTATATCCTTACTGTTAAAATGCATAGCTTCCTCCTTTTTTTCGTGTCTAACGCGGACAATGCCGAAACCAATTTGCTTCCATCTCGTCTTTTTTTGTAAGTCTCATCGTGACCTTTTACTGCCGTGACTTTGCAACATTCATGTGTATAATCAATGGAAGCGAAATAAAATATCAACTGTCGTGGACAGAGAGACAAAAAAGGAAGCAGACAGGTATTTATTCATTTTTACTCCTATCATCCGGGTGCCAGTCCTGGTTCGTGTGTAACTTGTGCACACTCTCCCTTTCATGTTTAATATTCGATGTAAATTAAAGTAAAGTCTTAATTCCAGGAGAGCACGTGGAGTGCTGATCAAACCACACAAATTCTCATATTCTCTTAAAAAAGTTACTGCGTGTTAACCGGTGAATCGCACAGCGTTGTTCAAAAATTAAACAACCGGTAGTTGTTTAAAACCTGTTCTTTAATTGTTGTTTAAAATGTCAATAGTATTGTTTAACGCTCCGCTCCAAAAATAAGAACGCTCTAACTTTTATTTTGGTTAACGCGGCCGGGTATTGAAGTCACGACCTTTCGATTATAAGGCAGACGCTCTATCCACTGAGCCAACACATCTGTTTACACTGTCTTATTTAATGTGTGAGGCATAAGTCCTTCGCCATGATTGAAATGTTGCGCCGATTTACCTTGCATGTAACGAGTGATGCCATTAGCTCATGAATATCACGTGACATTTGCCTCGGCCTGTTTAAACAAAACCTGTTGAATATCTAAACTCTAATCTCTAAACAAGTCTTGTTTAAGGCTATAAAACCTCGCTTTTCCAGTTTTAAACAACAATGTTTAAATATTAAACAAGAATGTTTAACTTTTAAACCAACAATTTATCTAAGCAGCGAAATTTTCAAACAGCGTTCTAACAGTGTATGGACGTTGGTGGTCAGGATTCGAACCCTGTATCGTGTGAATGACATGTATATAGAGTGACTTAACCACTAAACCATGTTCCCTCATTAGATTCATTCAAACTATTAGTTTTAATCGACTGTATCGGCATTGAGTTGATATACCGAGTGAGTAAAAAAAAACTTTACACCTAGAAAAATGTCAATAAAAATAAAATCAATCTATAAACCCTGAATTGTTTTACATATTCTGAAAGAGTAACTCTTCCCGCATCTTTTGGTGCCATTTTTGTGTGGTATGTCTTTACGCTTGGATGAACACGACGCATTGTTTGCGAACATGCAAATTTCGAAGTGTGCCAGGGTGGGGATGAAATTGAAACAACAAAAGCTGATAAAAAATCAACTCCATCATGAATAAACTAGCATAACTTTTTAACGAAAATGTCTCCTGCTTGATAACTTGGCAGGGGTGTTGTTACATATATTGAATACATTTTGTATGAAAATTAGATTGACTCGTCAATTAATGCACGAACGAGTACACATCAAAGAGTAAATTGCCACTGACAGACCTAAAAAGGCCTCCCAATACTTTTGAAAAGAGACTATTTTGTCTTTGACGTGTGCTCACTCATGCCTGACTCTACAGATTTATCTCATTTTCGTACAAAATGTAGTCAATATGTGTAACAACACCCCTGCCAAGTTATTAAGCGGAAGACATTTTTAAAAAGTTATGCTATATTAATTAGGATGAAGTTGCTTTTTTGATAGCTTTTGTTGTTTTAGATTTTACTCCCACTTTTGCACAATTCGAAATTTACATGTTCGGCATAACAGATGCACCGTGGGTTTATCCAGCCGTTAACCAGCAATAAACAACATCAATGTACCAAAGAATGCGGGAGGAGTTACTCTTTTTAGAATATGTGTAAGATTTTTTTTTTTTTTTTTTTTTTTTTTACATTTTCTAGGTGAAAGTTTTTTTTGACTCACTTCGGTATTATTTTAATCATTCACAATGTTGGTTGTAATCCCGGATCTTTTGGCAAAAGAATTGTTAACGCACATCAAACATTTTAACAACGCCCCATGTGTCCATGATAAATTCAAACTGTTGTTTTTGCGGTAATCTATCGTGTTTTCCTCTTCCTTTGGAATCGTGCTGCCCTTACCTGTACAGGAAACTTGATATCAATTATAATCCATCGTGGCAAGGATGTAAAGAAACAGTGCTCTCTGGAATCCCAGAGTTACCGACGCTCGTGCATGTAAAATGTGATTCGTGTGGGAGCATAGCTTGACAACATTCTCACTGATTCTTCACGCACCAGTTATAGCTACGAAACTGCTTGCATCTGATTGGCCGAGAGGCAAATTTGTCGGAGTAAAAACGTCCGACAAACACTCCCTCTGGAATTTTGATTGATTAGAGTTATAGACTCGGATATTCAACATTACGAGTAAAGAAATTCTACAATTATTTTTGTAAAAAACCACAAAAGGCAAATCTGTTCGAAGATTTTTTTTTTTTTTTTTTTTTTTTTTTTATTTTTTTTTTTTCCTGATGGACAGGAGCTAATGACAGATAATGATAACGATTAGATGTTAGATAATATCTTTTGATAATATCATTAAAGTCAACAATTTTAATATCAAGTTTCAAAGGCATCTTGAATTGTGTTGATAGGCAAATGGTAATTAGACACAAAGTTTAATTACAGCGGGATAATACCATGGATCGACCATAGATCGGGCATTAGTCAAGTGGGGAGTAGGTGAGTTCACCATACGAAAGGTATGGAATTTGATTTCGAACGCATCATGAACACGTGCTGACATTATCCTACGATCTTTGGGGAACGAGAGGAATGAGTGATCTGATCTACTGAGATAGGTAACGATCGATTGATTTATTAACGGGTCAATCATCTTTTGAACAGTCAAAGAAGCAAGCAGTAGACTGTATGATGGGGGGGACGGGGCTATTTTGCGGACAACTCGAGGGTAGGTGGCATTTCATAAAGACTTTGTCAGACATTCTTATCCGACAATATTTGCTCTCAGCCAATCCAATGCCAAGCATTAGTTCAGTAGCTCTATACCAGTTTTGTCGAAAAACGTCCGACAAATCCTGTTGATAAAATGCGCCCCGGTGAGTATGATATAAAATGTGACGCGAATTTCTCCCAGCGACATTTCTAGTAGACTTTATTTACGTCTACAGTGTAGGATAAGGTTAGATTGCCATGATAGTTTTTTAGGTAATTAGGATAAGGTGTATCATGTCTCATGTTATAAGAATCAATTTCAAGTTCGATCCTATATAACATAATGATGGCCAAATTGCCTGAGGTACATGTCGCTTAATCAATGAAATGCTTATTACTCTAAACATACGGTCTTGCACCATCGCAAAGGAGAAAATGAGTGCGATGGTTCCGGGTTCTATCGCTGACCAAATTTCAGTTTTAACCACTCTGACGTGTTTCCCAGCCCTATAAGATAAACATTAAATCTATTTTAGTAATCACAAGATTACCCAAACACGGTAGCGGTTTTAATCGCAGTTCATTTATAACGAACTTCCGGACCATGATGTAAGATCATGCATTATAATAAATGATCACACTGGAATTTATTCCCACAGCGTATGTTGTCTCTCGCTTCTCTTAGTCATGACGATTGACATTGGTAAGCTTTTTCCGAGGGTGGTAAAATGATCCTATTTTTGATTCACCCGTCACATGATGCCGAAAAACGGTGGCCTTAAAATCTGTTTGGACTGTGTCGGTATGTACTTATAGAGATCATCTTTGGCTTTAAAAGTGTTTCTTTGTCGAGAGTGTGTGTGGCCTCGATTTCTCAGAGAAGTGGTACTTGCGCGTAAGCTTACGGTCTTCTTTCTTCTCCCAGTTTCGCAAGGATATTATATTCTTCTATTTCGACCTATTTTTTATCCTCAATAAGTATATTTTATTTCGATCCGTGGGTAGACGACTTAAGCCATATTCTAAATGAAGGCAATATTGTGGGGTTATACCCTTCTCGAGAAGTAAAAAAAAAAATGAGCTTAAGAGGCCCAGACGCAAGAAAAGATCTTTGGAAAATGATTGGTCAATCAGTTTAGATTCCTGTTCCCTTTTTTCTTCTCTCACAATTAACAAGCTGGACTTTGTTCAGTCATGTAACACGGAGAGTTCATTTTTGTAGTAAGTAGGCGAAATGGACACATGATTAATTCAAACACATATAACTCCGATAGAAGCCTACAGTCTACTCCCATTATAACGAGCACAGATATAACGAGATTTCGTTTATGACGAGGTAGTTCTCTCAGCCTTGATTTCAAGCATGACAACATGTCTCTGTGTGTCTATGTGCTTAGCATAATGATGATAATAATAATAATATCGTTTTATTTACCCAGGGTAGCCACTTCTTCTCCCAGTGGGCGCTGCTTAACATGATATGTTATTATTACCCCAAGCTCTTTGTGAAAAGACAGCTTTTTGTGTATTATTTCTGTAAGTCTTTGGAATGACTCGGCCGGGAATCGAACTCACGACCTTCCGTTCATGAAGCAAGAAAGGATACAAGACTACGAGCGCTCTAACCAAAATAGAGCTATAAGGCCAAAAAAAAAAAATTTGTTTGTTTGCCCTCCAGTGGAAAAATTAAAAATTAGGGTCGGTCGGTCGGTTGACATTTTTTTTTTTTTTTTTTTTTTTTTTTTTTTTTATGAACAAAAATACTACGTCTATATATATTTGACTGAACAAAAAGAAACATTAATATTAACAGTTCTTTCAGTATATCTTACGACTTTATTTAAACAAATTTAGACTTTCTACTGCTAAATTTTACATTTTCCGTCGAAAATGGTGAGTTTTCAATTTTTAGGTCTTTGAAGAAAAAAAATAAAAATAAAAATCCCGACCCAAATTTTTGCCATTTTACGGTCGGTCGCGGAGGGCAAACAAACATATTTTTTTTTTTTTTTTTTGGCCTAATGTCCGGTAAAGCGAGACTTCATTATAATAAGATAATTGGCTCGGTCCGAGTAACTACTAATAACGGGAATAGATTGTATTTAACAAATTATCATTCGTGTGCTAAACTCAGTTGAACTTGAATAGTCACAATTATCGATAACCTTGCCCTTGTGTACACAGTAACCTTGATAAGAATTGGACAAAATAGCAATATATTTAATTGATGTGTACACTGGTTTGTTAATACTGTTGTATTGGACGTATTAAGATACATGCTATTGCACAAACTCACAATGCTAATGAATACACCGTGCTTGTTAGTAGCCTAATACAATTACGTTCTTATATCGGGGTAAATAATAGTATACGTCCGGTAAACATTAGTATTAAAGGAATTGTTTAATTTCATTCAGGAATTTCAACAAAATTACTCTTCCAGCAAATGCTGTAATCATAATTGCAAACTTTAGTTCAGACAAGAGTCACCTGATAATTTGAAGCTAATCTGTCGTTTAATTGCCGAGATATTGATGACTGAATATTACCATAGTAATAAGCGTACCTAGGGTACACTTGAATTAACTCAGCAGTTTATTTTGGGAAAATATTTACATTTTTTACCTATCGTGAAGCATGTATTCATGCTTAGGAAATTCAGGGATTCCTCTTGACACTTTATTACATGCCCTGACAGCATGTATTATTTCACAGTTCAGATTCTCGCAAGCCTCCTTAAAATTATTCAAAACGTTTGATCAGTGGCAGTAAATCCGAACCATTTTCAATCAAAGGTATTATATCAAACCATAACGTCCTTTAGTTTTGTTCATTACATCTGTCGCTCTTGACCCAGGTGATAGGAATTTCTTGGGGCTTTATCATGATAAATAGAAGCTTAACATGCAAGTTGGGGGTATAATAACAGCCATTTTTTTTACATTCTATGGAAAACAAAAAAGGCGTTAAACCTGTCTCAAGAACCTGTTTTGACCTTCATGAGACGAGGACATAATGAATAGATCTTCTTAAATTTTCCACCTTTGTCGTGGTGTGATTAAATGGTTAAATCAGTATTATACTTTCGTTGATTTATTTGTGCTACTTATGAATTAATCATCTGAATTTTTAACTTTCTTTTATTACAGCCAGAGGACGTCAGTGCCCAGCCAGGCTAAGACTGTTATGCGCGGGAGGAGGTACGTAATCATAAACTTTTCAAAGCCCTATTTGACCCACATTTTTTGTTTCAATGGGGTGTATACGGTACCAGGTGTGAGCGCGAGTTGTCTAAAAAAAAAATAAAGAGATTTAAGAATTGTCAGTAAAAAAATAGAATCGTGACTTAAACCCCCCTCCAATCTTCATCAAATTATTTACAAGTTTTTCATAATAGATAGTCGTGATAAAAGACTGGGTGAACTTTCACTACTACCACATGTCACATAGCACACTCGATATTATGGGGTGACAGCAGTGATGTAGTATTCGCTCAGTCTTTCATTGTTTTATCCAAATATGCAAAAACCATATTAACAACCCGTTACATTCATTTATAATTTACTCAGCCATGTGTGACAACTGTGAAGCAAGAAAGCTAACAATAGAAAGTTGTAAAATTCCTCTTTGATATTACTGTTCTATCATAAATTTCACAAATAAACAAGATTTGATTGTGATCCCAAATTTACACAAATGCAAATGGGCGAATAATTTATTCGTCTTGCATCTTGCGATGTCACCACAAATAAGTCTAACTCCCGTTTCTCTAATGGTCATGTAGACATGAATATGCGTATTTATTATTTTTTAAACGACTGTTTTGTAGGTTATACCATACATTTTACCGGTGAGCAATTCTATCGGTAACCTTGGCTGATTATTTATCCTGTACAATAGAAGGCATTTAATGAGCCAGGTCCTTGTGTCGACGTCCATTTAAATTGACCATTTAGTTCAATTCCAATCAGCCTATTCAAATTGACCATAATATCTTATTCCTTTCTGCCCATACAAAAAAAAAATCACTGGAGCCCATTTTGTCAATAATTTGATTCCGATCGGAATGAAAGGCTATTTTATTTCCTGTTGAATTCTTCCGAGATTGTACGATGATGCTTCACATGCTAAACGAAGTGATGAGTGATGTAATATGATGATATGGGCAGAATGGTATAAGGATTTCTCTAAATACAATATTAGTCCGAATTGGAAGTGAATTATTTATTTATTTATTATTATTTTATTATTTTTTTAACACAAAAATGCATAATTTCCAATAGATATTAATATATTGGACATAGTTTTCGGCAGAGGCGTCGGAAGCCGGTGCGGAAAGAAAGCATGGGGGGGGGGGCAAGACATTGTACGTTAACAATGGCGTACACCCCCCCCCCATGCTTTGAATTCTCAGAGCGAATCGTCGCCTCTGGCTTTGGGTATTTGTTGGCTACATTTACCAAATGTATCTTTGTTGTAATAATAACTTTGACATGTTATTCAGAGGTGCAGTGACACCCATGTTTCATTTCATTATGATATACATTGCTATAATATCAATGTATATCTATAAAATCAATATGTTCATCAAATGTATTTACATTACCCTTTCCCACTATATCTTATTCTTTTTCTTCTCACCAAAAGTATCTTTATTGTAATAATAACTTTGACATGTTATTCAGAGGTGTCATTACACCCATATTTCATTATGATATACATTGCTATAATATCAATATATTACTATAAAATCAAAATGTTAATCAAATGTATTTATATTACCCTTTTCCACTATATCTTATTCTCTTTCTTTCTTTTTTTTTTTTTTCCTTTCGCAGTGGGGAAGAGAGACGGAGGTTTGTCACAAAACACTATGAACACAAACCTTGAGGTAAATTTATATATATTACATTCCTTCTGTACTCTAAAAAGATAAAAAGGATCAAAGTGACCCCATTCCGGATCCACCGGGAATGGGATAATTTGACACTTCATTTTCTAAGAGTGTATACAGGGCGTCCCAAATAAAAGTAAACTCACCTTTAAGAGCCTCGTATGGAATTGTATAACATATATGTCAATAATTTTTTTTCATTATGACAAAGAGTAACTTAAATTCTATCCAGGGATGCCAAAATTATACCTGTACTGTCATGGATGACTGAGCAGTCAAGTTTTTAAAAACTTTGGTTGCAAACACAAAGTACCAAGTTTTTCAGAAGCAACACTGTCTTTCTGATCATTCATTCTTTGTAGGAGGTCAGCCTTTCTGAGTCCTTTCATAAGGGACAAATGATTACTTGGACTATTGAAAAGCAAGGGCTGCTTTTGCCCAAACTTGGAACATTTTAATTTTTACGCCTGTTTTTTAAAGCCCAAGTGCTCAGTCATCAGTTACCACACAGTTTGGTATCACTGAATAGGATATGAGTTACTCTTTATTATGACATAAATATAAAGGTCACACAAGCTATAGAATTTTAATATGAGGCTCTCAAAGTTGGGTTTACTTTTTTTATATAATAATGTATCTAATGGTATTGAAATTGTTATGAAATCCCCTAAAAAATAAAGTGTCAAATTGAACACATTCTGGTCCACTGTGGCCATTTGCGGATTCCGGGTACATTAGGACCATCTCGATAATATACTTGACCAGGAGTGCTGTACTACCCCTAGAAGACCAACAACAGGGCCAAATTGACCCTATTTTTAAAGAATGTATACTCAGTTGACGTTTCAACGTATTTTTTAATTTTATTTTTTTGCCATTGATGTAGTTCTGCTTTGTATATATACGTTAAATAAAGTTAAATAAACATCAAAATCTTATATTTTAAATAAAAATGATTTCATGCCCCCTATATCACCCAATGCCAAAAAAAAAAAAAATAAAAATATAACTTTTTTGAGATGTTATTTATGAGAGATAACTGGAAAAGATTAAAAAATGTCTCCATGAAGATAGAGTATATTGATATAGTGTTAGCTATGTTTAAGAGAGTCCAGGTGGTCGTGATTTTATTAGCAAACTATTGTGTATGAGATATTTGTATCCAAGTTACAAGTTGTCACCATGAAATAAGAAATCTAGCACGCACTAAATTAGAACTCACCTTAGAGCACTAGAGTGCGTGAAATCCCGCGGGGATGGGGGGGGTCGGTATACTATCGCCCTTCGCCTGGAAGTTGGGGGATGTAAGGAGAGGAGTAATGGAGCTGGTTAGTTACAATACAATCCCCAAACCTCCCAGTGTTTAACGCTTAAGACAGAACTGAAGGAAAAAATGCACTTAGCATTATATTGTCTCTACTCATCGGTTAAAATAACACGCGCCTTTCAATACTAAAAAATGTCCCTATCCTTTTTCTTTGCTCCCAAACCCAATATATCTTCTTCTTCAGCCCCGGTCTGCTATGCGGACCTGCTCGTCACTCAAGTAAACTTGTATCAAATCCGTATCAGACTCCACTACAAATCAGATAATAGACTCTTAGTAGCCTACGTTCATAAGTGGAAATTAGACTATTATACTGAGTGCTCGAATAGACGATCTATATATATGTAGCCATAATCCGTTATGTAGAATATTATTCATATGTGTTTGACAAGCATAGTACATGGATGAATATATATAATTATACGTATGTATTATATAATATTTCAGAGCTTTCACTTTCTCGGGATCCTGAGGTAATTTATGGACGTTCCCATAGATAACCTAGTATATAAACCCTTACCCGGTGAACTCTATTATATGAAACATTATTGTACACGCATATTTTAGCCCAGAGATGGCCATTTGTTTCGTCAATTTTTTCTTAATTTTGTGGGGCCCTTCTTTTAGTTCATCTACGACCTGAACTCACCCAAGTCACTCACAATATCCTACCTCCAATGTTGCTATTTCACAATTGGCCTGATTTGCTTCGCACTGGTGAGTGACCAGAAATGCTGGAGAATGGTAGTGTGATTAGTTCATTGGGTAAAATTAAGATCTATATTTGTGCGTTACAATGGTCCTCGAAGCTCTTTGTCTGGGCGTGGGGTCAAAAGTCTGTATCATCAGGCTATGATTGGTTGATTCAAATTGCTCATTCATATCTCAATATTCATATTAACACATGGAAATTTCTATCTCAAATATCGTAATTGATTTGTACAAATCTCAATCATACTTCTAGAGACTTAAATAAATAATTTGTCAATAATGACTATTACAGTCCTTTGGGTCATCAAGTGCTAATATAATTAAAAATTTAATGGGGAAAATGATGATATATGAAAATAATGGAATTATTAGGGTTAAAGAGGTTTTCACATGTTTTCCTTCTGTTTTTCAAGCTAAATAAATGTATTGGAATTCTGAAATAGATCCAAATATTCCACTACATCTCGCACTTTTCTACTTCAACCCCTCCTACAGATCAAGAGATCCACCGTAGGTCCTGCGTCCCCAGAATAGAGATTTAACCTAAAAGAACAAATAATAAGAACGTACACCTCAGCTCGCTGGACTGTCTCAACCTATGGGGTAGGGACTAGAGAGCGGGGGCTTGATCGGCCAGGACACAACAAAAAGAGGTGGCCCGAAATCAACTGAGAAAAAAAAATGACAAAAATGGGCATCGAACACGGAGAGTTGACACAAAAACTTTTTTTATCAATTAAAAGAGGTCCACGTGATCACGGGTTAGGTAGAATGTCCAAGATATAGCCAAGGGTCCCAAAAAGTAAAAGCAGGGACAAACATATTCAAGAAATTAAAGTCAGAGCAAAATCATGTCGCTATAGCGGCAAAAAAATAGTCCACCTTTATGACGGACAGTGTATGAAAGGGTTGGATCCAATGCCCTCATCTGGTGACAAACCTTAGGAAAGCTGATGTTGACAATCAAAACATTTATGTAGTTGTGTGTGGGCTAGGTTGGTGGAGGGCTTGGGGGCTGCAGCCCACAAAATTTTCAAAGTAAAGATTGTGGATTTGTTTTCTATCCCTTTCTTAGATAACAATGCATGTAAAATGTATCTTTTAAATGGATACTCAATTTTTGACTCGCGCTTAGCTCTCGCTGATACTAAATAGGATCTATACTGCTCAAAATGATATCTCCGATTTTTAGCTTAAATACTTCGGCTCGCGCTTCGCGCTCGCATTACTTTTTCCATTACTAAAACGA
>CALNVZ010002100.1:14144989-14163355 GCA_940671915.1 Paracentrotus lividus
CCAACATTATCCAATTGTTTCAACAACAACAAAAAACCCCTAAAAATGTTAAAATGCCACGGATAACACATTAAAAAAAAAAAAAAAATTTTCAACGTCCCAATTAACTAATGCCTTAAGCAAGAAATATATATAGAGAGAGAGAGGGAGAGCGAACAGGAGAGAGAGGGATAGAGAGAGCGGGAGGGAGAGAGACAGAGAGAGCAATAAACATTTATTATAAAAAAAATTAAAAAAAGACAGCTCCTCGAAAATATCAAATGACTGTCAATATATTCAATATCAGCGTCATAAAAATACACCCCAATTCTGATTACATTCATTGAAAAACTTTGGAAAAAAAAAAACAAACAAACGAAGCAAAACACAAAGAAACCAAAACACAAAAGGGGGGGGGTCGAAGGAGGTGGGGATAGAAATTAAAGACATGTACATGTTGTCTTTTTGTTTTGCTTTTTCTAAAAAATTGCCAGAGTTAAAGCTGTCGGGTATGCAGATACGACTTAAATTTAGTGTTCAAATTTTACATAAAGCGTGATTAAAACCACTAACTGATCGGACAGTAACCCCCCCCCCACACCCACACACACACATTCCGCATGTATAGCCCATGTACAATCTCTTTCTCAACAGGCAAACATTGTATTTTTCAAATTACCATGCAATTATTTAACAACAATAAGAAACAGCCAGATTTCTAACTTTTTTCTTCATTTTTTTAAAAATAAAAACTCTTTCACATAAGAAAATTACTCTCTCCTAAGCACAACACTCTTTTTGAAGTTTTAGTTGTTATTACCGGGGGAGGCGGCGGTGGCTAAAGTGACTCTGGATCCGCGTGCCCTGCCCCATGCCCCCCACAGTTGATGGTTATCTAGACCAGTTGGCAATGGACCAAATGCCGCTACTGGACCAAATGCATTGGACCAAATGGCATTGCGACAAAATGCCTATTGACGAACCAAATGCCATTGGACAAATGGCTATTGGACTAAATGCGCATTGGACCAAAGCGTTTTGGACCAGTGGCAACTTGGCACCAATTGGCAATTGGACCAAAGTGGCCATTTGACGCACAATGTGCAATTGGACCAAATGGACTAAACATGAAGAGCATAGTATAATTAATGATGGAATGGCCACATTGAAACGATTGTGGCAACGGGAGTAGACGCGATAGTTCGAAATAATAATAATAATAAAAAAAACACACACAAATTGGCAAACATATCACGAAATAACATTCACTGATATTTTGCCATTTTTTGACACAATTAGCGTTCATTTTTTGTCTAATGTGCCACTAAAAACTAAATTTAACAAAAAATGCAAACAACAGGCATAAGGTTGTTTATTTTTGTTAACAAAAAAAAAAAACCCAAAAATCTCATACGATCAAAAGAGAAATACTGAAGTTACATAGAAATTGCAACATATTCCTTAATTTCATTCTTGATATGTTTGCCAATCGGATTTAAACGAATAAAAGTGCAAATAAAATCAGGACTGAATTTATTGCAAATGTAAAGTTTAGATCACCAGGTATATATTTTTGCATCAAATGTAATAAATACCAAGCTGAATTAAAACGCTAACTAGCGCTAGAAACAGAGCTGAATTTGAGCACTAAAGTAAACCTCAAAACTACCACGTGAATTCTCACGCCACTTAAAAGTAAAGCCTAAAATACCACGCTGAATTCTCAGCACTAAAGTAAAGCTCAACAATACCACGTGAATCTCTAGCCACTGGAAGCTAAAGCTCGAAATCAAAGCGATATACATTCACAACATGATGCCTAAATTTCTTTTGTCATTTTGTGATATCACTTAATTCTCGAATAGTGATATCACGAAATAGATTAATATGATATTCATAAATACAATTGATGATCATCACCAAAATTCATTTTAGTGATTATCCACAAATTCGAATTTGTGATATCACTAATTCGATTTAGTGAATCACGAAATCGAATAGTGATATCACGCAATTTCTATTTCTTGAATATCAAAAAAGGGCATTTTGTGTGAAAAACATATGGGAATTATGATATCACTAATTCGATTGGTGATATCACTAAATGCGAATTTAGTGATATCACTAAATCGACGATTAGTGCATCTTCAGTAATCGAATTGAGTGATATCAGTAATTCGAATTCGTGATATCACAAAATCACAATATATATCAATACGGCTTGCCATACGTACGCTGGAGCGCGGCAACCTACAACTGCATGGCCGCCGTTCCACTTTGCTAAACATGTTCTATCTGGCGACAATCTACGATAGCACCTTGTCGCGACAAGAGAAGAGGGGCTACGGTCATTGACGTCAACCCAACTGACGCTGGCTATTGTTTAACTTGTTGAAAATCCAACGACGAATTGAATTTTGCTCCTTCTCGTTAGGCGATAGACGCGATAATTCGCGATTTTAAAGGCGATTGGACCTGCGAATGGTGGCGACAGGTAGTTCGTAGGTTGTCGCCACAACAATCGCCTTCTGTGGTACAGGCCCTTTATAGATTGTTATACACATTATTTAACAACAGTTCCCGCACTTGCTTGCTTATCGCGTCACTTCATGATGAAAAGGCATGCCGTTTCGTTGCATTCAATTTGCACAATTTCTGAGGCACATGCCTAGTTTACATGCTGGATATATACATTCTTTTTATAGAATCTGCTTAGTTTATTTGTTTTGTTGTTTAGGGAAAACCCTTCTGTACTGAATTTAAAGTATCCACACATCTCACATGCTGACCTTCAGCACACGTATTATTAAAGTCAGTAGTGCCTAGTTGTATCGAAAAGTAAGGCCGATGGTTGCGTCATCAGTACTACTCCTTCTCAACCTTGTCCCCATCGGCAGCCAACTCGTTCTTGATGGCTATAAGTCAGACGGCCAGACCGACCCCAGCTTGACTTTAAACCCACCACTATCTTGCTATTTAATGTAACGTAATCAACTGTTTCGTTCTGGCATCGGATTCGAGTCCTTCTCTTCGGTGTGACTACGACATAAACCTCGTCCCTGAATTCAACCAACCGACCTTCATTTGCACGTAGAATATACGCAATTCCTGAACTAGCTAATGCCATTGTCAAACTAAATGAAGATCTCAAAACCGTCCTTGCCCGCTTTTTAAAGCTTTTTTTTTTTTTTGCATATCTTTCGTAGATTTTTGGAGGGAAATGACTTAACAACAAAACTTTTTTTTTTACATCAGACTTTATGGTGACTCGACTGACATTACATTGCTCTAAAAATACAAAGATATTTTTTTTTTGTCATACAGTACACACTTACAAGACCTACACCAAGTCGACCACTATAACTTGCCATTCGCAGTAAATCAAAATTACAAATTCCCTTTAAGTTATAGCTATGCCAGAAGTCACATTGGACCAATCGAACACTATAAAGTAATAGACAGTTCCCTTTAAGATAACGAACGGCGTCAACATTGGGTCCTTGTTTTTCCAACATAAAATTACACACAAGGGACACATGCAATATGTCATTCCAAATATTGCTATATCCACATCGAGCTTTCCTCTAACTACCTTTTTATGTGGATATAAATTGCATAAATTACATTTTTATGTTGATGTGGATTATTTAAAGCGCTGGTTAAGTATTTCGGCATACATCGTACATTATTACTTATATTTTCTACAAAAATAAGCCTACAGATTGTAAAACCGACATTAAAGCAATAAAAAAATAGCCAACAACACTAACAACAACATCAGAAACAACAACTGCAACACCAACAACAACACCAAAAACACTAACAACAATGTTTGAAGCCCGCATCTGTTCCACTAGTTATAATAGCCTTCACATTTTCCAGCATTCATAAACATAATGGACAGAAAATGGTCTAATGTGGCATTAAAGTGTTATCACCTGGTCATAATAGGTTAGGAAGTCATTTTGCCTGTCATCGATAATACACAAAATATCAAGGTCAAAATGAAGTTATAAATGACGAACGGTGGTTTAACGATCAATGATAAAATCCATTAAAACGATGCAGATCCTATTCTCAGCAAATTATGTCTCGTTGAGAGCGAAGAGAGAACAAACCAATAGAGAACATTAAGATGAAGACGGTTCGGAGAAGAGATAAATGAAGAACATTTAATGTCTTCGTTATTGTGACATCAGTATCAGACCTCGGTATCACCATAGACGTTCCCTTTTACCTCTATTGTATCACTGTGTCAACACTTAAAGGATACATCATTAGTTAGAATTAGTGGAAGAGAAGGTACTTTGGATATTACTTTGCCAGCTGGAATCAAACTTAGTAGGCCTACATGATTATAAATCTCGGATTAGTAATTTTGAATATGTCCATCGTTTATGTGAGCGAATTTGATGTAGAAATGGCTGAAATATCAAACAACAAAGTTTCTCTGTTTTTGGCGTTGGTATCGTTCATTTTGATGATGACATGCGCGGAGGTATAGTGAGCGTATTGGCCGTTCAAGCGTCCTCTCGGGACAAAAACACTTTATTCGTCAGAATTCATGAAATGAACGCCACATAATTTCTCACACGAGTATTTAAACGCATATAGATTGACATAAGATTACTTTCAGAAATATTCTGTAGAATTTCTTTGCCGTTCCCATCACTCCGTAGGCCTACCTTGCGTGTAACAATTAGCCAAATTTCACGGTGATCAGAATGCATCTAAAATTCTGAAGCGAAACTTTGTCTTGGCGTTTTTGTTCAATCTTTTATCGTGCGATAAACTTTCATGGGCATATTGCATATAGTACACATACACTGAAGATACACTGAAAAAAAAATATTCATTTATTTTTTGACAATTTATTTACGCATCCAACAATAATGCACAATGCACACAAATTATATACTTGTCAATTGATAAATGTTACTTGTGCAAAGGGCAAAACAGAAAATACTCCACATAATGTCATAAAGCTTAAGATGTAGTTTAGAACAAGTTCTACCACAAGTGGAATTCAAAATCATGTAATAAAATGTGTTAGTCGAGTACGGATCCCGGGGAGGGATGCCGGACCCGTCGCCCCCTCCCTCCTCGAAAGGGGGGGGGGGGCGGGGGCCGGGGGCGCCTGAAATGAAGGGAAATGTCTCATTAATTGGTACGGTGCCCCGTTACAAAATCTTGAATGCTTTACCGGTGTCTGTTACTTGTAGTTCGCCTTAACTATTGCCACTATGCATTCAATTGGGCAAATATGATTGGAGAAAACAGAATTGAGTAGAATATTATTAATGCTTCCTCGAAAACAAATACTACTAGTTGAAAGTGAATTCGTTTGAACTAAGTTAAAAATGATATAAAATAAATCAAATCACCCAGAACAAGGATGTTGATAGTCAATGGTTCGTCAACACGAACATGAAACCTTGACCAAATTTGATATCTAAACACGGTTTGATTTTGGCATAGTCTTAGACCCACACATAAAACACACTTGGGAAGCAAGATTGTCGATAGGTTATTACCCTTTTTACCTTCTCCTAATAACATCAAGAACGACTTTCTCTGCAGCTGACACTCAAGCTCAATATCAAAAGCAAATCTGCGTTACAGGTGTAACAACCTGCTTGATCTAAAATCGATCTTAAAAGGCTTTTAAAACATCCCTTATACTGACACCCCGAGCTAAGGAACTGAATACATTCCCCAACTTGAAATCATTTGTTTAACGGCGACGTTTCTCTTGCTATTACACGGTGTCACAGCACTTTGATGTAGTGGGGATTCGGCGTTGCAGGACCATGACTTAGGGGCTGACTGACATCAAAAACGGGAAGCAGGGGGCAAGGGAAGGGGGTTATTAGAGAGGGGCGGGGGAATCTGTGAATGGATAATAAGAGGAGAGATCCGAAGAGAGGTTGAGAGCGCGTAATTTGCTCGTCTTCCGATGTGACAAGCAGGTGCATCTCTAGCGCATGACACATGGGACGCAGATGGGAGCATAATCGGCCAAAGATACACCCAATTTTTCCCCCCTTTTCCAGCAAATCCAAACCCAGAATGTTTTCAAATCCATGCTTTTATTTGCTATATTAAGATATTATGAGGGTGACTTATTTGTTTACAAGCTCGAATGCGCTCAGCTTTGGCCCGCCTCCCATGGGCTACCCATGTTGGTATGTAATGGATTCTAGGTTATGTTACATCACAGTTTTTATATACATTACTTTTTTCAAGTGACCAAACAATGTTTTTTGAGATGGCATAATTATAGAATTTGAAGTTACGAGGACAAAGGGTGAATTCTATTAGGGTTACTGGGTTATGGCAAGGGTCTCTGGACTATATTGGTACTTGCTGTACAATGATAACTGGTAGTTGAAAAATGCACCTAAGAATAATTTGATGGCTAAATGCAGGGGCCACGGAGCGTTTTTGAAAGTGGAGGGGCTGAGCCCAAATTGGGGGGGGGGGGCTGAACAGGCTAAACACCCCAAATCTGTGGTCATTCTTGCATTTTTGTACACGTTTGCTGAAAAAATGGGTGGCTGAAGCCTCCCATCCCCGAACCCCCCCCCCCCCGGCTCCGCGGCCCATGAAGTGGTTGTCAGTTTTTTTGGTTTTTTTTTCAGGAGTGTGAATGCATTAATTAGCTCTTGCCACCTGTGCGAAATTTGACCCCTAAAAAAATTAATAAATGCATTTTTTCACAAAAACTTACAAAATGGATTGACCTCTTATGGAATCACACTCCTTATATTTTTATTTACAACATCTTAATAGGAATGAAACGACTTTAAAACACATGGCCCGTATTCTCAAAAGCCGCCTAACTTTAAGCCTAGCTTAAATCTATGTGACACAATCCACGACAGTTCATGTTCGATTTATCAGAATTTTTGCTACTGAAACTTTTAAAAAGTGCCTGGGAATGATAATTACAAATGTTTGCCTAACCATTAAAGTACGATTCCAGAATCCAGTAAACGTGTAAGGAACATAACAACGTTGACAGATTGTGTCACATTATGCAACCCATAGGTAAACCACAGATTTAAGCAAGGATTGACTTTACGACATCTTTACGACACTATTAGCCAAATACATGCTGGGTTCGAACCCTTACAGGAGACTTGATCTTCTTCAGTCTTTGCAGCTCGCAAAATGACGTCAATGAGGGGCAGTTTCGATATAGACAACCCTTTTCTCTCTTTACAAAAATTGTGAAGTAATGGTATGGCATGCGACACTTCTATTTACGCAGGAATCGGGTATTTTCCCCATTGCAAATAAAAAAGACTTCAAGGCTGTTTGAAATATATCTTAGTCTGGATAAATTTATTCATGACCGACTTGAATATCCTGTATCCATATCTTACAAATAATAGTCGGAGACGAGTATACGTGTGTCGTAGCCTTCCAAATGTTCACAAATAATAATTTTTTTAGTTTAATGTAAAGGTCATAATTCTTTATACAAATACACCTGACTGTCACTATACACATCAAGTTCTGTAACTCTGATTAAATACCGCTAAAACGGAAAGTGCGCAGAGGTATAAGCGACGAAACGGGAAATTGAAAATATGAGAGTATTATGAAGTGGTATATGGTGATGAAAATCAAGTAAACTAAAAGAGGAGTGGACCTTTTTAATTCTCGTTGCCGTGGTTTCACAAATGTGCTTCATTTAATTTGCACCTCTCCTTTGAAGAGATAGTATAATACAGTTCCTACGCCTGTAAGAACGTGCTTTGCCGTAGCTCTGTCTAATTCCACCGGAGTGGTAAATAATGCTGAATACATTGGAGAGAGAACCCAAGCGACCATTAATTAAAATATGTTAAAAGGTCGCTATGCCCTGGTTAACTTTAAGCCTAGAATTCGAACATCTATATAACACGCAATACAAATAGATGTAACATTGAGGTGTCAATAGGAGACAGTTTTCATAATATTTTCTGTAAATACGAGCGTATCATATTATCCATAGTTCTGTCACACAGTATAGCCGTATGATGGACGTTATAGATCCCAGTGCCCTTGACAGTGTTGGGATCCCTGTTTAAAGTTCTATGAGCATGAATTTAGGTTCTTGATATGATATCAAATATGCAAATACAATTAATTTCTTCTCTTAACAAAGTTGATATTCTGCCTAACATTCATCACCTTTAAGGCCCTATGTCTTGACAAAAATTTCAACTTTTTAAATTTAAAAATGTCATAAAATGTCATGAATTATTAAAATGTAGTCGAATATTTTAGATGAGTGAAAGCAATATCAATTCTAAGTTGTAAACTTAAGAGGAAGAGGGCGCTATCACTCTACGCAGAATCAAACCGCTGCCCAATAGACATTTTGTATTTTGCACAGTTTTTTTCACTTTGTTTTCTTGATTATGGCGAGCATACTACCTTTTCAAAGAAATGATCAACTTGAATAATGTAGCGCTAAGAGTCTTTTTTTTTTTCAAAAATAGGAATAACTTACTGCAAAATGGGAAAAATCCTGTCACTTGTGTCAATTCGAAATCCTAATCAGATCAAAATTCCTGTACAATATGAGCCAATTTGTTGCTCTCAAAATAGCTCATACGCCACATAATTATCTTCCTGAGATAACGCATAATTATATTACAGCCTTTAATGATCAAGCCGTTTTAAAAGCTTGAATTCTCACTTTCCAGAGATGGTAAATTCATTTCGTATTGGTCAAGAAAAAGTCCTGTCACTTTCAACATTATCACAATAGAATCTTTAACTCGATGGGTCGATATTTCCGCATATCACATTGCATATCGCAGTGTACGCGTCTTCGCAAGAGAGGTGACAATCACTACTTATATCAATAATCGTTTTGGAACATCAATCTATGTGAAATAAAGATCTGATTACAACTTCATCACAATAATGTTATAAGCTGCCAAATGTGTATTTCTCTCATTCTGCGTCTGGAGAATCTATTATCTAACAACATGATAAAAGTCATTAATTTCTTTCATCTCCATGTACGAGTAGATTGCTGAACCGAACGGATAAATACCATTCCGCTAGCGGGAAGTCTTCTTAAGCGAGTTTTTGTGAGCTAATTTAATTATTGCAGCAGCTGTATAGATTTCTACGCTTGTCAGTCGTATTTTCCAACGTCGCTTCGTTGCGGTCTGACCTCTTAGATAGATGGACGCGCCTTGTTTAATTACGATATAATGCCGCACATTGGTATACGTTAACTTTACATTTTACATAGAGTAGAATTGATATGTATAACACATTAAAACATAAAATTATCTTGGGGATTAACATTATGAATATCAACAAAAAACAATCTTGTTAATAATCAATGCATATATCAAAGTGGCAACTGGAAAAAATAACTAACTTAAAATGTATATTGGACGGTATGTATAAAAGATATAGTTTGTTTTGCACGGATTTAATAATATACTTTTAAATCAAATTGAATTTAATACTTATCTCTTCTGTCTCTGGTTTTAGGGCAATTTGGAACTAAAGCTTTTCAAATGTAATTTTCTTGGAAACTCATCTTATTTAGATGTGAAACTAGTTTATAGCCTTTTAACGGATTTCCCCCAAAAAAGGCTTTGTTAGGGGATACCTTTAATAGGTAAATTACCAATTGGTCTAAACCCACTCTAATTAATGCCAATTTGGTCTAATTTCACATGGTATCATGCTCGTATAATTAGCTTTTGGTCTAAATGCCATTTAGCATAGTTAGGCCTACTATTTCGTCTAATGTCCACTTGGTCTTACACCAATTAGTCACTGGGATTTAGATTAAAAAGCTATTAGACAAAAAGAAAATTAGACAAATTGGCAAGAAATTCTCATACATGTCTTTATTCATAACCGTGGAAAATTGCTTTTAGTCATGTAATGTGTATCATGAGGATTAAAAATAATGTTTAGAAACGTTAACGCTACACCAGAAGATCTATGGACGTACAAAATATATCATGAACATGATTGTCACACTTATATGTTTAGACTTGACGATATGCCTATTTAAGCGTCAAAGAAGTCATGCTAAATTATCCACAAGCTAATACATGTGTACTGTATTGAAGATTAGATATACAGTCATATTGCTGTAATTGAGCATCTTTTCTGAAAATGGCTATTTATTAACACATGGATGACCATTCTCAAAAAGTCATTAATGCGTATAATGCGTTCGAAGCACGCACAAATAATACAGTTTCTTCTTATATTAGTAAGAAAGTCGGAATTGTAGATTGAAATTCACGAACAACTTAAAGTGATTGGCAGCTGGCTAGAGACGCAGTCAAATTAGACTTCATTAAAATCAAATTATTGTCCTGAAAAGTGCTTCCCGTCTGTTAAAAGACCATTTCTTTCTATTTTTTTTCTTCTTTCCTCCCCCTTATGCCCTCCCAAATATCTCTCTCTCTCTCTCTCTCTCCCTCTATCTTTCATTATGTTCATTGTAATTTTCTTTTTTCTTCTTCCTTTCCCCTTTTATCATCTCTCATTCTCTACCTGTCTTTTTATCTTTTGTAATTTTCTTCCCTCTCTCTCTCTCCATCTCAAAAATCTTTTTCTCTCTCTCCCGCAAGACACCCTCACCCCCTTACGCAATATGAATATGAATAGCACATAACCGCATAATCAATATGAGTATCATCTCCATCGTCTTAAGTCATCATGCCCCTCTCTCCCCCCATCTTGTATAGGCATAATTCCATCATTATTATGATAATAATCATCATCATATTTATCTTCATACCGCTTCATTTCTCTCTCGCATTCATTCTCTGGCCAGGCATACTTCCTTCATTTCCACCCCTTTCTGATTATGTGGCTGAGCATTTTGGCGCTAAATTGTATAGCAATATGAAGTGCGTCCATCGGCTAGGATAACGGCGCGCCCACTCGACAAACGGGTCTTGGGTTTAACGGGCTACACCAAACTGGTTTCCTGTACGTGCGCAAGGGTTAATGCTTCAATCCTTTGTTTTTAAGGATTCAGACCGAACACGGAGGGGGGCTAATTACCACGCGAGAACGCGCTGTCACTCCGCTTAAGTGCCCGGTTTGAGATGAGATAATTATTATCAAGTGTTCACCTCCCGATTTTAAGCTGGAGAAGAAGAAAATTTCTAAAATGGCAGCACATTCAGAATAGTCAATTTTCTATCTTAAATGAAAACTGTAAGCTTTAATTAACCGATAGAGCTTTCTTGGGGGGGGGAGGGGAGGGGGTGGTGTTGGTTATATCATGGGAAAGGTTAATTGATTCGTACATTTTCCCGCTAAATCGCATCATGGCGGAATACGATCCGAGGTCCAGAAAATAAATGAGACAAACTCTACGGCTATAAAAGTAACTGTGCGTAAAACGATGCTCTACTTCCGTAAATATGGACTGGTTACAGTAACATTGTTGAACACTCCATCACGAATTAGCATTATTGACCTGGTAATAATAATAATGCATTGACAAATACAGTTAAAAGGTTAAATGCAACACCTTAAAGCCCTGCTGGGAAAAAAACAACACAGTGTCTCATAATGTGAACACAATGTGAACACATTGTGTTCACATTGTGCCGTTTATTGTTTCCAGTACCGACACTGTGAAAATGGGCCAAATCCACACTGTCGACTCTTAAAACACAGTGTCCGAGCCCTTCACAATGCGAAGAATGTGTTGATTTGGCCCATTTTCGCAGTGTTTCCACAATTTGGACACACAGTGATCGAATCTGTGTTTTTATCGGGAGGGAGGATTTTTAAACAGAGCATTCTAAATATGTATTTTAGGAATGGAATTTTGAGCATTGATAAAAATATTTGATGAATTTTTGAAATTATCTTATAGATTATTATGTTAGAAAACTTTTTAATGCCTGCAAATTTGTAGCAGAGCTCAATATCACTAATCGCATTTTTCTTACTTTTTTTTGTTTCTACTTACAGACATTTAGGAAAGAGTTTATGTTGGATGCATTGGATGGATTCCGATCAACTGTTTGCCCATTTGACTCAGTAATTGAACAGTTCTCAAGGGAACAACAATTAGAACTTTGGCAGGTAAGAATGTAGTCGCTATCAAGTTAACTTTGAGCCTATTTGCTTTGTAAATTATTCCTCTGTGCATGGATCTTAATTTGAATTATATTACGATCCATGTGTAACATTATGTTTAGCCATTCTATTATCTGAATGTCGAATTAATATCCAAATTTAAACTGTGTTGGATGTAAAGTATATGAAATTTTGAGGAATGTGAATTAGGAAATGGCTATATCATCAGGATAAAAAGGGGAAAAAAAACTAAATGGGGAAGAATATGTCTTTTATACTGCCTGGGTATAGGATCTATCAATATTTAAATTGTCCCCCAACATACCCCAAAAGGATATCCCTAAATAAGCTCCAATCAGTGCCCTGTAACATAAAAAGACACGATAAATCTTACGATTAGTATCAATCGTAAGTCTATGGTAAACTGTGTATTAAGAGTTACAATCGATCGTAAGATTGATCCCATCTCTTTTATGTTACAGGGCACTAGTTTCATATCTAAAGAAGATGAGATTCCATTAAAATTACATTTAACGAGCTTTAGTTACAAAAGGCGCTAAGTACTGAACATTGATATTCAGGTAGGTAACCGTCTATGAAAATAAAACTATTAACCTAATTTTTGGGAGAAGATATAAGAAAATTTCTTTTTGATATCACTCACACATACATACCTGTACAAAATTTAGTAAACAAACGCTTTTAATTTGAAACACTATACATGTATAGCACTAAAAATTTAGACATTAAATATACCGTTTACCATTTAAATCATATTACTTAAGCGATTGTGCTGTAGGCAAGTATATAAAACAACTAATTACAAGTCATTATACTCCACCAAACAGTGTTTTGTTTTTTGAAAACGCGTGCATTGTACTACTTTATTTATCTAAAACGGACGTATGAAGTATATCATAGTAGAAGGTGATGTTCTCGTTGTATCTATTAAATAAATCAATACCAAAATTGTTTCTAAGGGAAGATAAATAAACGATTTCAGATAGCACGTTGAAATACAATTGTCTTGTTATGACGAAAAGTATACATAACATTATCGCAGTAAAACCAAAATTCAAGTAGAGGGATAAAGAGGAGTGATAATTGCAAACATTGTAAAAATAGAAAAAGGGGGAACAAAGCCTTTGTGTTTTGGGGTGCCTAATGGTTTGTGAATGGGGTGCCATAATGATGTGTAAATTGGCAAAAACAATAGACACCTATAAGCTATGCATTACAATATATTTGGCCAATTATCTATATTTTCTTTTTCAGATTTGAACGTAAATCTTTTTGTCCAAAGTAAATAGTAGTGTATTTTTAGTAGGATTTAATATTTTTAAAAATGTGAAGCTGAAGCTAGTTGCAATTAATATTTTTTCGTAAGCTATGATCATAATTTTTTATTTATGAGATTTATATATGTTTCCATTATTATTTTTGTTTGATTTCATGTTTATTTCATGCGGACCTTTTTGTTTCACGGACCACGATACACAAGCTTGTTTGGGATTGTAAACGATACAAATTTACGTCTTATCCGAAGGCCTATCTTATAAAAATTAGATATTTTATTCTCGGCGGGACGATTCATCGATGAGAGTCCATGACGCCGAGGGCCCACGAGTCCGAGTATTTTTCCAACGAGGCCGAGCGCCCACGAAGCCAAGGGTCCACGAGATCGAATATTTTCCCATGAGGCCGAGGGTCCACGAGGCTGATTTTTCTTATATTGTATTTTGCAATATACTGCTCGGCCTCGTGGGAAAATAATCGGACTCGTTGACCCTCGGCCTCGTGGGAAGACTCCGATTCACCGTATGTTTTCGCTTTAATTATAGACCTCCCAAACCACTATCAATGCATCATGAAATATGCAATAGGCTATACATTATATTCACATTTTTATAAATACACAATTTTAATTCTACTTAACGTTAAAGATTACGACTGGATGAACATGAGAGGAAATTTAGCGTATAAGAATATATATTCTAGTAATTATTTTTGGTATCGTAATATTTCAAACGTAAAATGTATCAGTAAAGAAATGATGTCATTTTTAAAAATTTTATTATTATTATTATTTTTAATAATAAAAGGAGAGAGAGAAAAAAAAAAAAACAGTAGAAGTAGTAGGGCATAACGCAATACAATTGTCATTGCTCCGTGCTCTGGATACAAAGCATTTTCTTGTCGAGAGTTCATATACATTGATCATAATAATATGATGTGAGCAATTTAAGATCAAGTATGTAATTATAGCCAGGAAATGATGTCTTTCTTTCGCAAAGGATATCATTAAACTATAGCATATATTGCTCCCGACTTCTCCACTATTCTTGGAAGGTAATGGGATCGCGCAAAATAGAAACTCTGTGATTTATTTTTTTCTTTCATACTTTATTTACTTTTCTTTTCTTTTTTCTTAGGGGGGGGGGGGGGCACTCTTTGTGTATGCAAATCGATGACTCAACAAGTAACATTGTTAAAAATGGGGTGTGGCCCCTTGCTTAATGGGGGAAAAAACAAATGCTATTTTAGACTGGCGTTTTGCGTATGGTCTTGAAATAAGAGAACTGACGAATAATGCTTTATATTATTACTTTTAAAAATCATATAATTTATATAAGACAGTAAGCTTCTACAGTCGAAATATTCACCTGAAAGCCGGAAACTCGTATACGCTCCATGTTTCCTGGAAAACATTTAAATAATCAGAGTTATGACTTTCTAGACATTAAACACTTTCGTATAAAAGGTCATTGTTCCAATAAATAGATCATAAATTTCATTATTCTTCGAATCTAGGCTATTTCCTGTGGTATATACACCGCCGGACAGCTTACGTATAACCTGGACACAAATTAGTTGATATCGTACTCATAGCTGCGACTATACCTCAATCCAACAAAATCACTGTCACACATAGATATACATCACGTGACAAGCAGTAATAGTCTTTCACAAATATAAAATGACGTCATATTGGTCAAGATATTAAAAGCTAATCCAGACCGTGGAGTACAAAGTGGTACCTTTTCTAAATAGTTTTATTGTTTTTTAATTTGGCCTATGAGAATCACTCACAAAATTAATATACTAAAGAAACAAAGAAAACAATAAATGGGGACGTAGCTCACTTGCAAAATGTATTAAATTTATGGGTATTTATCCCAAGTTCAAGCTATGTTTCACAAGCCATTGTATTCAAATGGTCAGAATGCGTTCTGGATACATCACGTAATGTTATGTCAGGCAGGCCAGGAATACGTATTTCAAATCATATTTGCCTTATCTAAAATGGAAAATTTGTTGTAATATTCATATATTTCAATCACTCTGGTATGGCCAGCCATATCAATTCACTCCACGTGAAATGTAAATCTAACGTAGACATAAATCTTAACATAAAGACGCGTCCATTATTGAAGGAGGGGAAACGCAAACATTACATTCATGAAGTTTAGTGAAATGCACGCAGCTGAAATACAAAACCCGCGCTAACGCGGGAACGACGATTGACAACTGCATGCAATTATTACTTAGCGCACAAAAACTCGCCTAAGAAAAACTTCCCTGTCGGTAAAATGAAATTGTCAGTCGATCCGTTCGAGGAAATTAGTCCTGGACATGAAATAAATAATTAAACTTTTATCATAGTTTTCGTAGGTAGATGCTTCAGACCAGATTGGGAAAAAAGACATTTTGGCAAGCCTATAATACCATTGCGCTAAAGTTGTAATCGGAATCTTTATTTCACATAGATTGATGTTCCTAACGATTATTGATATAAATAGTGATCTTGTCACATCTTGCGAAGACTTTTTTTTGTTTTGTTTTGTAATAATATTTTTATTTTTCTCTCAAATCAAGAACATATTGTACAGATCATAAATGACAAAATTAAACATTAAAGACGCCGTCCACATTCGATATGCATGTGATATGCGGAAATATTGACCCATCGAGTAAAGATTCGTTTGTGATAATGTTCAAAGTGACAGGACTTTTTTTTAACCAATCGAGATGAATGTACCATATTTGGAAAGCTGAGAATTCAAGCTTTTAAAAACTGCTTGATCATTAAGGTGTAATATAATTATGCGTAATCGAGGAAGATGACTATGCAGCGTATGAGCTATTTTGAGAGCAAAATTGGCCATATTGTACAGGAATTTGATCTTACTAGGATTTCGAATTGACACAAGTGACAGGACTTTTTTTTCCCTTTGCAATAAGTTATTCCTATTTTTGAAAAATTCGGACTCTTAGCGTACTTATTCAAGTTGATCATTTCTTTGAAAAGATAGTTGCTCGCCATAATAGAAAACAAAGTGAAAAAACTGTGCAAAATACAAAAAGTCTATGGCCGCACATAAATTAAATTACTTTGTAGATTGTAACAATGGAGAATTCCATGTATGTATTGGTACATGTATTTGCAACCCTCGACAAGTGTTTCTTAATATAGTATACAATGTCATGTGTGTACAATAACAATGCGTATCTACACTCAATGTGATACCGGTAGCGATCGACTTTCATGGTGACCTCTAAGTTTGACCTCTTTGAACCCATAGCAGTATTCAGTGTATAGCGGTTGGTTTATCTTCACTGATCTTTCCACATTAGTTTTTGCTCATGGATTGAACAAGAAAGGGTTGCAGTCCGATTCTCCTTTGATGTGCTTGTGAGTGCGTTAAATGATAGAGTGAGTAAGAGAGAGTAAGTGAGAGAGAGAGAGAGAGAGAGAGAGAGAGAGAGAGGGGGGGGGGGGGGTAGGGGTAGGGAGAGAGATTAGGAGTGAGTGAGGGTGTGAGCAATGTTGATGTTGGTTTGATGGTGATTACTGATTGCACTGTATCCCTGTCTTGTCTTCTCCAGTCTGGCAATTTTACCTTAGGAAAAGTTGCGTAAATTTTAACGGAAATAATATTTTATTTTTATTATTATTACCATTATCTCTGAATCTGTACCTTAGAGTGTCGCCTTTGGGAGTCCTTAAGGGAAAGTTACATTTGGCCTGCATTTTCTCTGTTTTATTGTTATTTATTTATTTAGTTTGTTATTTCCTCCTTTTTTATGTTTTTGCTTATGTGTTCCAATATCCCAATTGTGTTTTAATTATCTGTACATATTGTGATTGTCTTTGATTATTTTTCAATAAAAACTTAATTATAAAAAAAAAAGTCTATGGCCGCGTTCGCTTTGCGTAGAGTGATAGCGCCCTCTTCCCCTTAAGTTTACAACTAGAATTGATATGATCCCGTACACTTGATGAACATTATAAATGTAGAAATAATTAACTGACAGAATAAACGTACAAATACAAAAAGTTCCAAATGGAACAGGGTTGATCAAGACAAAATTGCTGCAAAAAAAACAAAACAAAAAACAAAACAAAAAAACAACAACAAAAAAAACCCGCTACTCCAAATGTATTTAATCTGATCTACCAACAGCAATAACATGTGAACTTTAATATGTTTACAAACAACAAATTCAATGCATGAAAATGCTACCATTAAAATTAAATAACGATATGTCATTTCACAGTTTGAAAAGATTATTTGGACAAGATTATTTGGACAAGAATGCCACGGGATTGCAGCTGTCTGCCATCTAGGCCAGCCGATATTAACTCGCAAATGACATCATTTACTAGGAAAGATTTGACCCATTATTACATTGCCAGAACATAATGAAGATTTTATTCGTACTATACATACGACTTCAATTGTCTTTAATTTTTTATTACTCTCTGACATCAGTAACAGTGTAATATTAGATGATGGGCACAACAACGAACAAGCATTGTGTAATATGATATTCACGATAAGAATAATCGCACTGAATATCGTATAACAGATATGTATCATTTTTGTGCTGACCTATACCCTACACTATGCCCATGGGCAGACCTAAGATCACACTAATAAGAACAAGACATTTTTATTATTATTAGACTTCATTATAATGCTTGGGTGTAGTTTTTATGTTATAACAATTTTTTTTTCCATCTGTCATTGACATCAATTTGAAATTGAAATTCTTCGAGACGTATCTCAATTAACCATCTACTTGAATTTTAATATTAACACTGGTTAGGAATCATTATTAATACTTCTTTAGAAATACTATTTGATTTCGATGGTTTAAAATATTTGAAGATTAAATGTCAAACTCAAGTTTCTTATACCAAAGCAATGGGAACCAAACATGCATGACTTCAGCATCGCGTCCTTTCGACCTTTAGTAGCCTATTCTATTCTGCATTCAGTAAAAACGGGGCGCGTTGACAGA
>CALNVZ010002100.1:14169850-14222488 GCA_940671915.1 Paracentrotus lividus
TTTTTTTTCCTAGTACGAGTAAATTTTCATGGGATCCATAGTGAATTGAGTAAACTTGAAAACATGCGGCAGATTACCTTTCGGTTTATACCTGTAACTCACATCGCACTATCAATTACATTCGTCTCCGGGCATTGTTTGAACAGCATGAACAAAATTCTGGTTTAATCTGGGCACCTGCAAAAACTTTTTTTTTCACATGGATGTGCGCGGCAAATTGCAACGAAAGGTGTGGGAGCCTTGTTCTGTTTCCCTCTCAACTTTAAGTGGAAATCGTCATGGATAAAGAACACACTCCTTATTCTCATTTCAAAGGCAAATTCCATATGATTGATTTGTCGATGGGGAAAGCAGGTTGGCAAATTACGATGACCAATAAAATAAACATAAAGATTCAGAATGACTGCTTAATAAATGTTCAATTATGCAAGGACGCTGTCGAAGCGTGATTTTAATCTCCTTCGCATCTTGGTAGTGTTTAATGATAGAAAGAGTTAAGAGGAAGCCAGCCCGGGGCTCTTTTCTCGCTTATTCAGATTGTCTTGCTGCGGGTGAACCGTTGGCTTTGCCACCTACCGAACTCGACTATTCCTGAGTGTTGACAAGGGGGAGACAGAGGGCTTCGTCTTCTACTTTTAGAAGCATATAGGAAGGAAGATAATGTGCTAAAGAGAGTCGAGCCTTGATATTTCCTTGAAATAAAAGAAGAGGGAGAGCATTATAACAGCTCGTGTGTTTAATCTTTAAACCAGATTTCTGAATCACACAACGGAATGTAATGCATTTCATTAAAGATTGGGTATAGATTTGGTAAATCTACAAATATAATCTTTCAAAGTTTTAACTTAGTTTAAGATAGAAAAAAAACAACACATTCATTTCATTAAAGATTGGGTATAGTTGTGGTAAATCTCCAAATATAATCTTTGAAAATGAGATCTAAAAATTACTACAGAAATGTCTTATATCGAAGTCGGAGTCCCAACCAATTGCTAATTAGTTTCTTTTTTAGATAAAAAAAGGGTGCGAAAGGGGACGAACATTTTTTGATAATTATTCGAATATAGCTTTCCGACGTATTTCATCAAGATTATTAACGTGTGAAAATTGGTGTAACGGTCAACTTTGCTTGTATCATAGTCGGAGGGTTTCAAAAGAGACCAATAACATTGATTTTACTCAATCTCACCAAAACTATAGGCCTAACCCAGCTTTAACAACAAATAAATCCACATTACAATAGCCAATAGTAATATTTCTCAGCCAAAATATGACTTATTTTATTAAAAGCATGTAATTGCGACAAAAAGAGAATATCTAATATAAAAAAAGTAAAATGAACAGTCAACAAAATAATGCATACGACATAAATATAGCGAGTATTAATTTGCATGTGGCGGGAGCACATACATTGATCCCTTTCAGATCGTCTCTGTGAAAAGAGTTGACACGAATAACTTTTTATATAATTTACCCTCACAAATTTCTTATGAATTAGCAAAGTTTCTGTTGACATAGACAAATTACGCAATATATTACTTTGTAGTCTAATAATCATTTACTATTATATCTTCATTAGCATACAGTATTCTACATTTTTTATATTCTTTCATATTCTTAAGTTGTGTACGAAAATCTTTGATTCTCTTCTTGTTAATTTATTCCTTACAAATCTCAATGTCGGCCAAATGTTACAATATAAATAATAATTTATAATTCATAGCTATCCTAGAAGTGTCGAGTAAGTTGTAGTTCATAGATTTTAGTATCCATTATTGTCAATAATTGTTAAGTTAGGTTTTATTTATCATAAGTGATATTATTTCTGTCCATAAGACCAGAAAGCGAGTAAGCAACATGTTCTATGGCTTGCTATTATTATACTATTCTATGCAGTTGTCAATAAATTAAATTAAAAGGGAATGCAAAAATTATAAGGGGAAGACTTTGGATTCATTTAATTGATTAATGGGAAAATGAAAGAAATATATCGAAGAATATAATACAGTCCTATATGTATCGAATAGTGATGGGAATTGTAATATTTTATACTTCTGTACGTGTACTTATTACATCCAAATGTAATGTCATTTCTCTGAAAAAAACAAGTTGTATATTTTTAGAGTATGATTTTATGCGGGATTCAGAATCATTTGTACATAATATGAAAAAAAAAAAACTTATTTTTCTTTGGTTTGTAAACTCATGTTTTGGCTTGATCTAAATAAAAAAACAAGTAATCTGTCTTAGAAAATGTTGAACTTGTCAGTTTTCTTGGTTTGGATGGGAGAATAATTGTGTTGTGAGGGTGTGGGTGAGGGTGCAAGTGCGTGAGCTCTAATATTTCTCAAAATGTTTTCAAAACAATTTTATCAGCATTGCATTTGTGCAACGAATCATAAAGTCCCTGGGGCCCATTTGCATAAAACTTACCATTGTTGGTGACTCTGCCATCAATGGTAATTACCATGGTGACACTGCTTATTCAAAAAACAAATCAAAATCCCGGATTCTCTGGAAGTTACAAATCTCAAAGTTACTAGCAATGGCAAGTTTTACGCAATGGTAGCCTTGTAGCCCCCTTACATTTTAGGGAAAGTTCCAAAACATTTGAATTAAGTATATTGTGAGAATTATGATACGAAGGGTTGTTGATAGATTGCATTATTATTGTCTTGGTCGAGGTGATATTTTGGAAGAAAAAGCTTTCCTAATTTTAGACAGAAATTTGTGTTTGTATTCGTACTATTCATTCTCTTCAAACAAAGGTGTCATTCTATACTTAGTAAAATGGTGTAAGCCTAGTAAATTATGATAGAACACTCCATAATAAGTACCAAAAAAATCAAATTAAATACATTTACAAAGAATTACATATATGACACAATCACATGAAATTGCATTTCTTAATTCGCAAAATACAGACCAAGCAACAATATTTCTATTGAATTTTTATACATACATACATAAATACATGCATCCACATATTAGATAGAACTATGCCAATTGAAGACTCAACAATATGGCTCTCAACTTGCTTCAAACAGTCACCGGTAAATCTACAATAATTACTTCTCATTTCAACAACCACTCAGACAGACTTCAATTTGTCATTATCTTACTGTATAAAAATAGAAGACATAATATACACATTGATATGACACGTCCCTTCTTCTCCAATCTACCTGAAGTACATGACCGTGCTTCAATTTTAATTGAAATAATCTTGAAGAGCCTTTAAACAAAGAAAGCATTTGACTTATCTTTAAGAAAACGCTTACAAAAATATCGACCTTAACCTTTTGCACATGATCCAAGTTTTATGTCTTACAAGTGAACAGGCATAATGTGCAAAATGGGTTTGAATTGAAATTCTTGTTACATATCCCATCTAGTAAACTCACATCTTAAAACTACATTCTGATGAGTCAAATAATGGATATGATACTGAACTATTAGAATTATTCTTGTCTATTTTTTTTTTTTTTAATACTACAAAAACGGGTTTTATGGAAACGAATTAATTACTGCAAGGTTTCATTGCATTTATATGAATAAAATACAGATGCAGCATTCTTTAAAGTATACAAAATAAAATACTAAGAAACATTGTCTATTGTTGTCTTCAAAAGCTTTAAAATTTTCATTTGTGATGTACCTTAATAATTGGTACCTTATGTTTCATCATATTCACTCTAAAAATATTGTTTTCAAAGAATTACACATTTAAGAAATACCACTGCATAGATGCTTTGATGGACATACTATTAGTAAAACTAGCATGGCTCTAAACATTTATCGGTGAAAAGACAACCTGAAAATAAAAATTCTACTAAAAGCAAGTCCAAAATGGCAATTGATTAATCTCCCTTTTTTATAATAATAAATTTCTCATTACTCATTACTCTACTTTTAGCAAAATCTACAATTGCTACTTGAAAAAAAAAAGAAAAAAAAAAGCTTAAAATTTTGCAAGCAAAACACATTGTAAAACCTAGCGATCTACAGCACCATTATGTTACTATTGACATTCGACAATAACTTACATTTACAAGCTCATTACAAAAATTTGTCAATAAATATGCCCAAAAGGCTAAAAACTAAGTAACTAACCTAACAGTTTAAGAGTAGTACTGATAATGTAAGTCATTTTTACAGGTTTCTTTATACTCTTGTTTGAAAAAGCAACAAGCTTTTGGGTGGCAAGAGATCCCTTGGTTATTATTTATCATTTTATTGAACATAGGAAATATTACTTTTATTTCCTAAGCATTGCATTTCGACTAATTTGACTCACACCCAAGCAAATGTAGTTTAGTCCAAGATAAAATGAATTTAAAGAGATGAAATGTAGTTAAGTCAAAGATAAATTGAATCTAAAAAGATTTATTAAAAAAATACCAAGAAATTACATTTATTTTAACACAAATTAACTCTGGACAATATTTATGGATCTTTATCTCTACTGGCTAATTTGAGCGTAGACAGATTACAAAATGGAAGAATTTTAGTGGATTTCAATCACATGAAAATCATGCCAATGTGTCATTCTTATATGACCATGAAAACCATTCGTATTCCTAGCTCTATTATACATTTGCTCTATACTACTTTTGCAGAAGAAGCCATAGGATAATGAACTATTTTACACAAAAAAATCTCATTCCAATTTTGGAAAGATTGAGATTACATAAATATCTTTTTTAGAATAAGCTTGGAAAATCAACTGAATTCTTTTTAAAAATCTTTCATATCTAAAATCGGCCAGTGGATACAATGTAGATCGATAATTTTACAAACAACCCGGGTTGGTATACACATTTCATTCTAGATTTGGACAACAAAATCATTGGTATTTCTCTGAAAGAACTGTAGAAATGAGGAGATTTATAAAGATGAACGGGTCTTAGAATCTACTTTATGCTCAGCCTAGTTTATAAATATTGTACACTAAGTTTGACCAAAAAAAAGAAAGCACCCTGTTACAGATAGATATTCAAAAATCTTAAAGACAAAAATGCTACCTTTACATATTTTTACACAACACATTACAAGGTAGCATACTTACACTGTTCTAGTTCTGGAGAGTCCTATTTATTTCTCAGTATAGGCACATGTTTATTTTTTTCTTTATTTAAATATAAATACAGCTTTTATACAAAACAAATTTACACCAAAAATAATAGTTTTCACATAAATCACTACATGTCTACAATTTCTTTCTGGTTGTTTATGAATTTCTTCATTTTTTTGCATACAGTATTTTGTCTAAAATAAGAATTTCACAACATATAACGTCGAGTTGAAAATTGACAATCGATTAGACATGCATTATTCAAACAGATTTTAATAGGGTGGTTGTGATCCCTTTATGGTGACGATACATAGAAAGTCATGATATTCAGCCAAACAAACATTTTTTTTTTGGTCTACTACATTTATTACCACATGGCAAATTGATAAAGAAAATGACTGTTTATTGAGTTGTGGAGTTACTGGCATCAAATTATTTGAACTACATGTACATGAGTTGGAGGAAAATGAAACCGTTTTTGAGCTTCAAATTACACACAATCACCGCTTACACACACACACATACACTGTATGGATTTTGGCTTTCTTTGAGGAAGAGACAAAAAGGAATAATTTTTCTTTATGCTTAGCCGGACAAAATTAATTTGAGTTATAATTACTGAGGCAAATTGCTATTACTATCTAGTATAGTAGACAAATATATTCACAATTTTGGCCCCATTGTATGTTACGTTGTTCAAATTGCAAAACATAATACCACAAAGCAAAGATATCCTTTATCTTATGTTTTCAAGTATAACATATATCCATTGCAATTCCATTCATTCTATATTCCACATGTAAACATTTTTTCTATTTGGACAAACAGCATTTAATTTACATATTCTCACCCCTGCTACTCCTCCATATTTGAACATTATGTACAAAATAACTCTTTCTCTCTATTGTCCCCTCTCCAAAATGTTCCATCCTCTGTCCTCACAACAGCATATTAACTGGCACTTAGAATATGGGTGATTCCATTGGATTACAAGGGAATCAGTTTTGTAGTTCTGACTGAGTGATTTCATTAAGATCTTTCATCAGTCCCTCCAAGTGCATCATTTCTGCGTTGAGGTCTTCAGCACTGAAGGTGCGCACAGTTGACTGCGAGTTGAGCAAGAAAATGAAACAAGCACATAACAATTAAGGATTAATTCTTTGATAGAAAAAATGTAGCATAATCAGATGAAATCAAGAAAAGTACTTGAGCGGTTCGGCTACATTATACCATAATTTAAAGAATTGAATTTTCAAAAGTTGGTCACAATGGCCCGTATTCTGGAGCGAGGCATGAGTCTCAAGTTCATGCAAAGCTTGTGAGCGATCCTTTTTTTTCTGATGTTGACTGATGCGTCAGACAAAAGGATCGCAAAATAGGTTTGCACAAACTCAGTCTTCAGTTCAGAATATGGGCTTAAGGGTTTATTAATGTTTGGTGATTTTTTAAAATTGTGTATATCCATCCATATTTTCATTCAATCAAATGACAAATTTAAAGATTTTAAAAATGATTTAGTGAAACAATAGATTTCTTAAAACTTAAAACAAATGTAAATTTAAACATATAAAAGGCTTTCTACAATAGAAGGATTAAAAATTTGGATTTTCAAAACAAATAGAAATAGAGCAAAATCATTGATTTGTGTAAAAAAGCTAAACCACAGATAGATACATTAATGAGAAAGTGACAAATGGACAGATAAATGGATGGATGAGGGAATGAAAGTATAGAGAGAGTGATAAATTGGTGAAAAGATAGATGGATGGATGAAAACATGGATGAATGTATGAATATATGGAAGGATGAGAGACAGATTGAAAAACTGATGAAAGGATGGATGGATGAATGGATAGATAAATAATAAATTGGTAAAAGGATGGATAGATGAAGACATGAATGGATGGAGAGACAGACTGATCAAACGAACAATAAGGATGGATGGATGAATCAATGAATGAATGGATGGCTGGATGAAAGAAGAAATAAATGGATGGGTAGATGAGAGAATGAATGGATGGAGAAAGAGGTTGATAATTGAAAACAAAAATGATGGACAGGTGAATGAGTGAATGAAGAACTAATTAGATAAATGGATGAGAAAAAAAGATAAATGGATGATTTAAAAACACATTGATGAACTGAACAAAGGGTGGATAGTTGGACGAACCCAACACCCAATTCATGTATAATTGCCTGAGTAACTATATACATGAGAGTATAAGCTAAAGTACTTCAAAAGTAAAATAATCAGGACCAAACCGATGTCCGAACTTACCCCTGGGCTGTTGCCATCCCCTACTCCTCTATACACAACATCAGGTGCCTTGGGTGTGATAACAGCCATGGTTGGGCACGTCCTCTACCCGGACCTGGCTGACCCCTCTTCAGCGGACTGTATGTTGGAGCAGTTATCCTCACTAGAGAATTAAAAAGACATTCAGGTAACTGTTATGAATATGGGTATCAGCTGATCAAACATTGGGGAGTTTAATTTTTATTCTCTCATTAAAATAATAGTTATAACATTGTCATCCTCACCCTCCTTCTCAACATTATTTTCATATCAATCATACTCTTCAGTAGCCTCAATTCATAGATTATTCATTATGGTAAGCTCTCTCATCATTCTCATTATTCTTCTCTTCAGCAAAATCATTATCATCCAAATCTTCAACATCATTATCTATATCATCATCATCACCATAATCACTATCATCACCATCACCATATTTATATCATCATCATCATCATCCTTCATCGTTGTCATCAATATCACCATCTGCATCATCACCACTCCCACCAATATCCTCATCAAAATTGCCATCATTATCAACAACATCATATAACTACAAACATCATCCTCATCACAATTGGTTCCATTATATAATATACATCATCATCATAATCATACACTCGTATATCACCATCTCATTAGTATTATCATTAAAGTCAACTTCAATAGATCATTTATATATCACCTCTCCATCATTGCATTACTATCATCCTCATCATCCATATTATCATCATCATCTACATCACTATAATCTCCTTCATAACTATCACCCATACCTACCCTTGGCCTGCGGATGTTGGTAGTGAGGGGGAGGAGCTGGTACAGTGAAGCTAGAGAGGGGGTGTTATGTACGCGCAGTATCTCCCCTCTCACTACCGGACTCCGCTCGAGAGCTGGCATTTGTAGCGATATGGTACTACGGGTTACAATTCGGAGTCATTAGAGAGCTAGGGCATTTGTATCGCTATGGTAACCTGCTGGACACAAAAAAAAAGAGATTAGTGCAAAAGTGAAACTATGTGTTGGGCTCAGAGGAATTTAACATCTGATTGCAAATTATACAAAACATAATGCTATATTTAGGCTCTTCAGTCCTTTTCTAAAAATCAAATTAAGAATAACAGATTTCCGATATTTTTTTAAAATCTCAAATTCAATGGAAATATTTTTCAAATTCAAATTGAGACATGAACACGAGCTTGGGCATTCCCAGAGTTTGTTGTAAGTGGGTGTTTTTTTTGTTTTTGTTTTGTTTTTGTTTTTGTTTTTTTTTTTGGGGGGGTATTTGAACACATATAACACACACTTTTCGCCAAGAAGGGGTGGGGTTGGGGTAGTGTCAACATCCACAAAAAAACACTTCCACTCCGTATGCTGGTGCATATGAAAGCAAAGAAATTACAGTATAAGATTATTCAAGTTTTGCAGAGGAGGCGTCTGTATAGCTCAATTCAGTATAAGCTCAAATATCTTTCTTATCATAATGAATATACATCTATAAATTCATGTTCCATTTTGAGGGATTGCAAATGAAGATAAATCACTAGGTAATAGCTTGCAATTTACTGATATGAGGAAGATGGAAAATATAACAACTCTTACAGTAGAGTGATGAATTGCTTATTAAGTTTTAAATGAATTGACATTTAATATGCATTTGTCTCTGGAAATCTCATTCAGCTTTATCAATCCCAATAACAAAGCGGAACTTAAATCAATCTTCAATTTATTTACAATACTGGTGTGAGAAACGTGTGGTGAGTAAGCGTTTTGAACAAAATGTCACCTATATTAGTAAGCTGATGTAAGAAGATTAATAATACAATGTTTTAAAACGTAATTCAGCTATTTACAATCATTAAAACATAGATGTTAGCTGGTGAAATATATATCACAATGCACAAATATATAACAGCAAAATATGTCCCCATTAAAACATACAAATGTAATTAATAAAATGATTGGTAAGTAAACATAATTAGCTAATAGCAAAACTGATCTATGAAGCTGCAATAAAAAAAAAAGATACATGTATGCAAATTACCATAACATAAAATGTGACGAAATACATGAGTCAATAGTATTATAAACAGGCCATATGTCAAGCAAAGTGTATATGATAATAGTATGGTTAAACAAGAACATAAAAGTGTGGACTATGCACAAGCAACAGTTAAGCAAGCATTTTAAAAAGTGATCAGTGCTATTGCTATTGTGTTGGCTATGCATGAGCAACATTAAAATGGGGTATCTCACCACGGTCTACGAGACAGAAACAAATCTCATGGATATGAACATTTCTGGTTTTTCATCGACTCATGAGACATCAAGGAGACACAAGAGAACAGGGGAGCATTTCATGAAAGGACTTGTCGGACATTTTATCCCACAAATTTGCTCTCGGCCAATCAGATGCAAGAATTTCAGTAGCTTATAACAGTTTGTGGGATAAAACGTCCGACAAGTCCTTTCATGAATGCTCCCCAGATGTCTCCACCGTTACTCTCAAACCCATCTCAAACTTGTTTTCTAGCAGGTGAGGTATTACAATCAGCAAGCAATCGAAAAGTGAATGGTATACATTGTGTCGGATAGGCTAGATGCATAATCAACATTATAGCAAGCATTTGTAATCAGTGGTAATCATATTATGGTAAGAAATGAATAGAATTTCTTGCAGGGACCTAGTCAACTAGAAATAATGGAATTAATTTACTCATACTTGTTATTTGTAAAACTACCCCATATCAAACATTTCATTATTTGTAAACTGGTTATTCTGAAATTGTAGTTTACCATATGTAGCTCTTTCCTGCTCAGAATTGTATAAAAAATGGCACTGGAATGAAATAACTTAAAAACAAGATTGATTATATAAACATCGCTTGAGAAGAGATTGATTGTAAAATTTTTGCCAATTTAACTTGGATATTGCTGACTGAAGTCACTAATACAGTGTGTCCCACAAAAAATGCTAATGGCACTTTACATGGGTATAATATTAAAATTACAATATTATATTATTTATATCTTTACACTTGTAAACTACAATTCATTTTCTACAAGTGAATGAAATTTTATGTGATATGGTCCAATAATCACAAAGATATAAGCATTTTTTCATCACACATCAGGAAACCTCTCCATCCAAGTTTTGTATTAAGCAGTGCCTGGTATATTGAATAAAATAAACCCAAGTTTGATCATTTATAATTAATTTTGAAAAATATTTCAGTAGTGATTATGAAATTTATATCACGGTAAAGTGCAGTAAAGTGCAACTCATTACCATTCTAATGATACCTCTCTCAGCTCACCAATATCATGCATCGCTGAACCCCATTGTTCTGAAAAAGTCTTGCAAAATTGTGAGTTGTTCACTTTCAGGCTCATTGAGATGGGTTGTTCAAATGTGCCTCAAAGGAAACCCAACTTTGATCATCAATGATTTAAAAAAATATTACAGTAGTGATTATGAAGTTTATATCACTGGAAAGTGCAACTCATCATTTTTATGATACATCTTGTAAACCAATGTCATGCATCAATTAATGAACCCTATTGTTCTGAAAATTGTGATTGGTACGTTCCTTTTTCATGCTCCTTGAGATGAGTTGATTGAATGTGCCTAAAAATGATTAGAAATTCTATGGAAAGCGTTCCAATGATTTTCAATAACGGTTTTGATAAATAGGTTGGAAATGCCTAAATAGTCCATCAAGCTTATCATCCAGGTAATTTTTTCATGATATAGCTCACGACAGCCCAGAAAAGTTCACCATGAATAATGTAAGAAACATAACAGTGCATCAAGCACAATTTTGCAAGATATTTTCATTGGTGAGCTGAAAGAGGAATTATTGAAATGCTAATGCGTTGCACTTTCCAATGATATAAACTTCATAATCATCACTGTAGTATTTTTGAAATTATTAATGATTAAAGTTTTGTTCCTTTTTTTAGGCACATTGAAACAACCCATCTTATTGAGCATGAAAGTGAACCACTCACAATTTTGCAAGACATATTTAAAACAATGGGGTTCAGTGATGCATGATATTGGTGAGCTGATAGAGGTATCATTAAAATGGTCATGAGTTGCACTTTACAGTGATATAAATTTCATAATCACTACTGAAATATTTTTCAAAGTATTTATGATCAAACTTGGGTTCTTTTATTTGATACACCTGGTACTACTTAATACCAACTTGGATGGAGAGGTTTCCTGATGTGTAATGACATAATGCTCATATCTTTGTGATTATTGGACCATAGCACATAAAATTTCATCCAGTTGTAGATAATGAATTGTAGTTTAGGGCCTACGGGTGTAAAGATATAAACAATATAATATTGTAGTTTAAATATTATATCCATCTAAAGTGTCATTAGCTTTTTTTGTTGGACACACTGTATATCCAGAAAATGATAGAAATGCTGGTTCTGTTTCTGGTCATTACATCAACGCCTGATATAAAACAACCATCATTTAGGGAAGTATAAAATAAGTCGATGTCATAGTGGTCTTTCCTGGAATTAAATAAGCCTTTTTTTTCCGATGAACTCTTCAAATAAAACCCTTCAAATGCAACAAAGGATTATGAAAAATTGAGGTTGCATAATATTAGATAGGAGGTGTAAAGGATAAAAAGGTAGATTGTTCAATCAGCGAGGGGGTGAAGTGTTACAGAAAGGTTAGAAAGGTGAGTTTTTAGGAAAATGAAAAAAAAGAAAAGACAAAGATGCTGCAGAAAAAGCTTTTAAAAGCAGCTTCTGGTGATGCAATTATTGTTCCTCAAGATGCCCTCTGTGAATTAGGTTGTTATAAGACTCTATTCATTAACACAACTTGATTCGAGTGGAAATTACTTGAATAACTCTGAATAATCAACCTGAAGTGCTATTAACGTCATTCAGATATTCAAAAATTAATTTACTAGCACCACTTTACTTCTCCAAAATACTTTTTACTTGCATTAGTTCAGTTCAAGAGGAAACAAAGTTCAAGCATCACTGTTAAACCTCTTTTCATAATGACAATAATTTGTTGAACTTTCATCACATTATCATTTAATTTGTCTGTGTGCCTCTGAAAGTACTTTATAATGAGGTGCTTCATACAAACCCAATTATCTCATTTTAAGGGAAAATTTTAAGACTAAACACATATACCGAATGCAAGATGGCAGCACACATGTTTTAAATTTGATTTAAAAGAATTGCATGGTTTATAATGAGATCTTATTGTGTCCTAGTTGTAGTTGAAAAATAATAATACTTGGATTTATAAAGCACCTTTTCTATTGTCGTAAATTTTGTTCAAAATAATTATGGTTTTCTGTTTCTACTTAAAGCTTTATGTCAGTATAAAATATTACAAATCATCCAAAATACTTTGATAAAATATATTTACATTTAAGAAAATCAAAGTATGAATTATGCAAATATGCAAAGCAAACTTATTTTTCCCAATTCCGAACTAATGCAAGCTTCTATCTCATAAGTATTAAGCACATGCAGCAAACTCAGCAAATTACTTTTCTTAGTAAAAAAAAAAGCATATTGGTGCAGAAAATATTTACATTTACACGATTGATCAATTTTTTGAATAACATACAATAAGTATATTTAAAATGATTAGAAATAGCAATAATACATGTTGGTGTGCAAAGCAAATACAAAAATTGTTTTCTAAAAGCAAGCTTCTATTACATAACTGATTAGTGCAAGCAGGAACTTGAGCATAGTTTTTTCTTGGCGCAAAACACAACTAAATTTCTGATGCGATGATGCGATAATGCAATGATGCAATACATGCTCCTGCATAGGAAAATGTTAGTGAAGGTTTCCCTCTGACAATACCTGAGCTATATACATATGGTGGCCTGTCTGACATAGCGGAGCGTGTTGAAGCATTAGACATGAAGTCATACGTCTGCGTGTTAACCATATTATCTGATTCCCAAAGGCGGAAAAAAAGACAGACACATATTAGGTGAAAACATTGAAGAAGGAAAAAAAAAGGAAATTAAATAAAACATGCACCAACTGTGTTTGTTTTGAGTTGAGTGCTGGTACATTTGAGTGCTGTAAATTTACAAAGTGTCCAGCGATAACTATTTTATATCCTTTAATAGATTTTTTTGTTGTTGCTATATAACGTTTCCTCTATTAAATGTGAGTTAACACAGCACGCATACATGGACTTTACAGCCAAGTTTCATGCAGGCCTGTGTTTATACAGCATCCATTTTTGCCCATATATCATGGCTAAAAATCTGCATAATTAGCACATTATTTTTAAATTATTGGTTTTTCTTTGTCTACATAATTCAATACAGCATACAGTTTAATAGTTTGTTTAAAATAATTGCAAAATTACAAAGGTGTCATAGATAATTTTATGACATTATTTAGGAACATGACACTAAAATACAATAAACATGTTCATTTCGAAGAATATACATGGTACAGACCAGAGAAGGCGATTAAAAGAACAATTATAAAAATTAACAGGAAAGGTTATTTGTGAATACTCAGTAAGTGTTATACATGTTTCTTTAATATAAACAACAGCACAGCAAACATAAATGTTAGTAAACCTGTTATAATAGCTTAAATGAGAGAGAAAAAGGGAGAGAAAAGATTAATATTAATATATTTCCCAATTCAACATTGACAGAAAATAGGAGGCAAAGAAAGTTTTAGTTAGTATAATTACATAATTAAGATTAGATGAGAACCTGTGGACAATAGAGAAAAAAAAAATGAGGCCATCAAAGGAAAGGAAATTCAATGATAATGATAAAAAAAAACAATGTTAGTAATCTGAAATAAATCAACCAATCGGCAGTGTACTATGTGAGGTATTTGCATAAACATGGATAAACAACTCATCAATACATAATGAGCTGAATCCTTCTCTTGCCATAATCCCTAAGTGAATCAAATATATAATAATAAAATATCATATTTCAAAGATAGTGTCTGAAAAAATCAGGGGTCATCCACCAATATATTTCAATCTACATTTAATGCCTCTCCCCCTCTCGGCAAACCATTTCAAAACCAAAGAGGCGTTTAATATACAAATAATATCAATTCCATAGTTTATATAACAAACATAAGGTACTAGCAACACTTCACATATAACCAGTTTGAGTAAAGTTTTTATATAGCAAGTGATTTAAAAGTTTTAAAAGGGTGTCATAATAACACCATTATACTGATTTTGCTGATCCATCAAGTACATTTAAAAGTGTGTGCTCTTCCCAAAGTATGAAGTACGGTATGTTATGAAAGAATATCCCATATTACAAATGAAAAAAAGAAGAAGAAATGTTAATGAAAATGGAGAAGAAAGAAATATACACCTTACACTAAATGACTTGTTAGGCTTCCAAATCTTTGCACTGATATAGAAAAGCAAAAGAAATGGTAAATTCAGAGTAAAGCCTTTTTTCCAAAATATATAATTTCATTGATGAAGCTGAAGTATGTTGTGATATATAAACCTCCTTTAGCACAGATATTTTGTTTTTTTAGTGATAACAAATCAAATCTGTATAACACACAAGTGCTCTCACTTCACGCGCACACATTCCTTACTCATATGTGAAACAAAAAATTTTACTACAATTTGATTGATATTTTGGAAACACAGAGGGTATCCTTATAGGGTTATTGGAATATTTGTTACATTTGTTACTATGTAAATAAAGAATTTCTATTCGTACAATAGAACTTTGTCGTATTTGATTATATGCTTCTGTAATGGAACCAAATATCTTGAATAAAATGGGATTATACTATTGATGATGATCTTTTATTGACATAATGATATCTTAACCTGTTGGAGACGAGCTGATTTGGCTTTCACACACATTTCCCATAGACCTCAGCCCGAATATTTTCGGGCTCAGTCCCCAACGGGTTAACATGATCTAATACTGATATGATTAATGAGGACTGATATATTTCTTTATTAAATGCTCTACCTCTTCTTCTATCACTCAATTGCTGCATCGCTACATGGTCTAGCGACATAGCCTTTGATACGACTCGCTGTTTGAAAGTATGATTAACCCTGGCCATCACCCTGGCCTGACGCCTAGCATACTCGGACATTCCAATCTCCGACACCGTGTCGTCTTCTGCTGCGAAGGGGCCTTGGTTCGGGTAGTCATTTGTTTCACGGAAAAAATTGGCAGAGTGAGCACGACGAAGGAAGCCTTCTTGTGGTGGCGGTTGTTGGTGATGATGATGATGATGATGAGAGGGAGGTTGGAGGTATGAAGATTGTGGGAGGGATGGACGACGGTTTAAGACTTAGAGGGTCGGAAAGGAAGAAGGGGAGTAAATAAATTAAAAACAAAATCATTGAGGGAAAAAGTAGCATGATCAATTATAGGAAATGGGTTAAGAAAGCATTTTTCATGTACCAAGTTGCAACAAAATGTTAAAGGGCTTTATGAAATTTGAATTAACATGTAAAACATGTGTTGAAAAAATTGTTTCACCACTGGTTAGCTGAGATTTTACTTGGTTTAATAACATTTTTTTCTGCTATCAGTATCAATATAATAGAGGCTTATTAATCACTCTACAATAATATATTATTTACAAATGAAACCTGTCAGATGTAAGGACATGCAAAGAGAAATTATCAAATAAAAATTGCAAGATGATGAGTAATATAATTCAATCAAAGAAGTTTTAAATAATATTCAAGATTTTGCTATTGAAGCATTAATTGACACTACTATTGTCAAATTTCATGAAAATGTTAGTATTTCTAGATTGTTTGACAATAAAGCTCAGAAAGAATATGATAACACATATTGCATTTCAATAACAGAAAATAATGTGCCAGATATATGGACATTTTGATAACTACACCCAAGCTACATTTTAACTGACAAAGCAAGATAATTATATCTAGTTTAGCATTTTTATTTTCAAGAGATTACTATAGATTCAGCTAATTCACCTTGCATAGCTCAAATATATTCTAATAAGCATGACTAGCTTACCACCCTTTTAAAACCAGGTTATAAGGATTATAACATTCTAAAATAAAAAATGGACATTGCTACATCCAGTTGAAAGCATCTATAAGCTGACAACTTTTATTGTCTTTGAGGCACAGAGGTAGACTTTTTGTCACTTTCTCATTAATTTCTATAAATTAGATTCATAATCTTTTCTACGTATTTTCTTCTTAAATAGCTTTGCACTTTTAGTATCTCAGATACTTTTTTTTTTCTTCAAGAAGCCGATGAATTAGTTCCTAATCTTCCATGATGCCTGAGGGTTAGCCATACCTTCTTGGCTCCTAGCGCGACTCAGAGTACTAGCGACCTCAGCATCAGTATCGGAGAAGACATCACCCGTAGAATTATTATTATTAGAAGAGTAGTGACTTCCAGACATTGAGTGGCTGGAGGAATACCGTCCCACATCAGCAGATACCCCATTGGATAGACCAGATGATCCTATACCACCGTAGGACGATGCCCCGCTTAATCCTGTTGAAGCCCCGCCCATCCCTGCGGACAGGCTGGTGTGTCCATTGGAGGCGGAGGTGCTACCCAAGCCCCCCTTGTGGGCGGAGCCTGCACTTGAGTCATAGCGGTAGGAGCTGGAATTGTAGGAGGAGCCACCCAAGTGGGCGGAGCCATTGGAAATGGGGGCAGATGAGAGGTCATCTTGGTGGTTGGAGGTGGAGAGGGATGCATGCACTGGGGGAGGAGGGAAAGGAAGAGAGGTGATGAGGGTGACACATAACATGCTTCTACCAATATAAAAGACAAACATTACATGCATGGGAATAATCAAAAAGGGCCAGTATGGGGAAACTGTACACATGTGGGATCATGCATTGGTATAGGATATTTTGATATAAGATTCTAATGCTCATCAAGGATTGTCCACCATTTTCAGGAAAATAAATAAGGGACATCTAGGGATAAGGATAAAGGATATCTACTAAAATGTAATAGATAATCCTCTTGTTGCAAGTAATCATAGTTGCAATCCTGTTGCAAGGAATAATATTAGGAAACATAATCTATTTAAGATACTTAAATATTTAACTACTTAATTATTTTTAATACTTAACAACCTAAGTGCTCGAAATTTATTTTGATAAAAACATCATCAACGGCAATATACCTCCAGCATCATTGGCATAGTCACTAGTCCCCTGATGGCTCTTGCTACCTGAATAGACACTATTTGCAAAGCTGGTTTCTCTGTCGATGTCCAGGCTATCGGTTTGATTAGGGGTGAAGGCACTGGTAGTATCGCCCCTACCCTCACCCATATACCACTTGTTACGGGAGCCTCCAGTCCCACCGATGGTCGAAGAGCCATGCAAACCAGGAGAGAGATGGGACTCTGCTCGGCGATTCCGGTCACTGATGTTTGAGGTGCTTCTGAACTGGTAGCTTGAGCTGCTCTTGTAGTTACCATTGTCAGTGCTCAGGCCACGACTGGTTGAGGTTGGTAGCGTCATGGCACTGGTAGAGAGATGGGTGTCGTGAGAGAGACCCCTTGACATCATCGGAGAGAGAGGAGGGGGACTAGAGCCCATGTTGACCGGGCTTGCAATCCTAGGAACATCATGGAAGGTTGGCGATATGGCGCTGTGTCCTAAAGGAGGGCTAGCGGGAGAGTGCTCCGGGACAACGTAATGTTGGGTCTCCTCGTAGCTGCTGTTCTCTACGAAACCTCCCCTTGGGTTTGATCTCAGGCTGCCAGTCTGGTAGTCATGTCTTCGTCCAGTCTCGATGCCACTGTCCAGGGTCCCGTAGTTGTATTCTTTCTGGGCGCTATCGCTGGAGCTGTAGTTGTAGTCTCTGACTCCTGGACTGAAACCAGTTGAGGCATTGCTGCCGTCCTGTGAGCTGCTGTACTTGTTACGGTAGCTGGATTGTTCATTCAAGCTGCTGACAGTTGGAGCAGTGATAGCTGAAGGAGAACAAAGTTTTCAAAACTTTTAAATTTAAATTTAATCATTAGTGTCTGAGGTCGATAGTAATTTTGAGGAACATAATTCATTGATATGCATTATAACCCTCACATTTTCAATTAGAAAATCCATTAAAAAACATTAAACCACAGAAACATTTTCGACATCTCATAGCAGTCAAAATAACAATGTTAATCACTATTAGCAAAATAGAATCACTATTAGCAAAATAGAAAATTGTAGCCCTAAGATTGATGAAAACTGTTGTTGAACAAGGTGACAATATTCCTTAATTTGTACTGATGTAAGTATTTGCAATTACTAGGTTAAGACACATACATGTATTGTTAAGCTTTATATTTATAGGCAAAACATATCTTACAAACGTTAGAGAAAACTAAAAATTGGTCAATGGCAAAGATGTTCTACAAGATAGAGGCATCCATGATGATGGTTTCCCATTCATCAATCTATTTTATTAGATAGTAATCAGGGGTTACATCGTACCTCTTAGAGGTTGTTCAGAATTCTGCGGTACATCGATGGCTAGAGGTCCCTTGTCCAAGCCATCTTGAAGTATCGTCTGCAGATTGCGATCCCTCGCCGCATCCGACGTGGAGTACGACTTGGCAAAGGTCTGGTGACTTGAGAGGGTTTTTACGTTGCTCCCATCTGACTGCGGCACCATCTTCTCGACCGAATGTGTGGTGGTGGTCTCCTCGAATGTAATGGTCAGCGGGTTGGGAGCCAGTCCTCCGGCAGCGGTGATCTGACCGTCCGGGAAGGTCACGATCTGACCGTTGTGATAACCCACAGCAGACTGCTGAGAGTCTGAGTTCTCGCGAGTCCGGGTCTCTGGGATCTCTGAATGCATACTGCCAAGTGTAGAGTAAGCATCACCACCACCTTGGTATTCATTCTTAACTTCTTCGATGCGAACGTTAGTGGTGTTGATGTTTACATTGGGCTTTTCACCCTTCTTCACGTTAGCATAGTTAGCTAGGGTCGGGTGAAGGGGATCGGAGGGTGGGGTGGGGGGAGAAAACATAAAAACATGCAAATGACAATCATGCAACTGATATACAACATGCAGCTCAAGACTTGTTACCATGCATACAGAAAATAACAAGGATATGCGTAAACACAGATATGTTTTTTTCATCCAAATCTGAATTAAAACATTTATGTTTAAATATGGAGGATGGAGAACTAGTCTCCCTAAATGTAAATATCAATATATTTAACTCACTGAGGATAGAGTATTACTAGTTTTCATTTTTCACATAATTACTTTGCTGGTTATAGCATGATAGGACTAGGTTTATATCATATTTTTCTGTAATTAAAAAGGGTCTGTTCTTTCAATGTCAATTATCCAAATTGAAATAGCTTGCAGAAATTAATATACAAAGTGGGTTGTGTTTTGTTGTTGAAAGAAACGTTTTATAAGCTTATTTCAAACCGCGCACAAATTGGAATAGCAAAACAATGACCAAACAGAAATTTCAAAAGAAAAAGATATTAACAATACACCTGAAAATGAAATTTGTAGTTTATAAACATTCATGACATGAAACTTTCATAAGTATAATTATTACCTGCTCGTTCACTTCTCTGAACTGATTCCTCGACCTGGCGCTTATGTGCAGGTATATAACTCTCTGACACTATAGATACACAAACACAAAGCAAGACAAACCAAAACAGAAAATAATAATACACAAGCATGCAAACACTATCACAAATATACACTTGCATAACAGAATAATACTTTCCATGCAACAACAAAACATCAAATGATATATACTTATACATGCACTTGACTAGATTAAAACAAAATTAACAAGTGGGCGGGGCGTGAATGACAGCATAAATTGAAATCATTAAGTGCAAGTAAATCCTGAGGCTAAATATGTGACTGATTGTGACAATTCAATTCCAATTCAATAAACAAAGGTAGGTGGGGTAAAGATAGATTGAAGTATGCATTGAATTCAAACATGATGGTTACAAATTTTAATTAATAGTTATTGTGAGGAATATAATTCAGGCTTGTATAATATAAACCTTTGTTCAAAACTCATTCACAAAATCAGAAAGTTATACAAAAACGAGTTAGCATACTCGACAAATAAAACTTTTGTTCATTAATTGTTGACGTGTTATGAAGAGGGTATTATACAATTTAACGAGATGGCCTCCTGACAATCATAACTTTTGTTTATATATTTTTTTGGTGGACATATGTTTCAAAAGGGTATTACACAATTTCAAGAGACAGTGTACTTGACAATATATCTTTGGTTAATATATTGTTAAAGATGATGTATTTATAGACATATTCTTTGCACTACAATAGAGACTTTTTCTTTTTATTATTGCTGGTCTACTTTATGCATGTTAAAAATGGCTTTAAGCAGTTGAATCTAATAATTTGACCGAACAATTAAACTAACTCATCTTGTAAAGTAATAGGAAAAACAAATATATCACTATACCATCCTAAAATATGGTTTGATACAATTGTTTTGAATTTTTTAAATTTAATAACAAAAGCCTTGCTCATGTACTTTTATATTTTCAGTTACATAGCTGCCTATTGTATGCACTTATTAGCATATAGAGTAAGTGTTAATGGGACAAATTATGGATTTCAAGTGTTAATAAGATATTATGGTATTCAAAATACAAATGTGTCAATATGATGTAAAACATGTAATTGTAGATAAGCACAGTTTTTATGTAACAAAGTAATCAGGTACACTGATGATTGTACAGAATCCTTTAATGCCATGGTCTTCAAGTTTCACACAATGTGTTTTTAGTACAATAACGTATACAAATTACTTTTAGAAACAGTTTTATTGTGCGTGGATAATCAAATGAATAATATCACTATTCCTAGTTTGAAAAAAATTTCATTAAAAAAAAAAATAAAAAAAAAACCAGACAAATTATGGTTCAAATCTGTACACTCGGTGCTAAATGAATGGTTAGTATTGTATTGGTTGACACTTCATGTTACTACACAGTACTTCACCAACTGTTAATAATTAAACAGAATACATCCTATAAATTTGATAAATTTAAGATATTGACAAACTATACATATGTAGGTCACAATTATTCTACCTAATTTGTAAGGCATCAAGTCTGCATTGGGGCTAGCGGCTGATGCCCCCAGAGCTACGGGGGAGATCTTCCCGCTCAGAGTGAGGGTTTCTTCAGTGGTTTGGCAATGACGGAGGGAGAGAGGGAAGGCGGATAAAGGGGGAAAGAATCTCCAGCAAATGGATGAATTTTTAAAATGATGTGACAGTATTTTTATCATATTATCTACTCCTTTTTACAGATATTTAACATGATATATGTGATACGTCTTGTCGAAATGAGAGAGAAGTCGCAGATCAAAGATCCGAGTAAATCGACAAACTAACAAAAAACTCAAAATTTTGAGGAAATTTTTTTTTTTAATTTTCTGGTTCTACCATGCTTCATCTTTGCTCTGTTAAAAAAATGAGTGAAAATGATAACGGTAAAGTGGTAAAAAAGCAGTTTTTCGGCGAGTGTTTTTTTCGGTCATAATTTTTTTTCCGGACATACAAGCGCACGTCCACGCTCATTTCCCCTCTCCGTTTAGCTCCGCCCTTAGCAACGCATTGCTTTGTTTATGGGACGTTCACGGTCATGTGATGTGTGATTTCAACTGGCTTTTTGTTTCTTTTTTGTGAGCGAATAGCGAAGTAAACTCATTTAGCTGCACTCAGAAATTTTGCGTGCGATGCCACAACCTGCTGTGAATAAAGCTGTTTCATCCGGGATAGCGGAGCACGCAAACGAATGTCAAATCTAACAATCGGGTGGGGGAGAGGGGGGGGGTTATGTAAGGAAAAGCTACTTATTGCTTGACTTAGCTATCTGGATCCAAATGAATGTTAATTTCAGCATTTTATTTTAGGGGCCGCGATATCTGTTGTCCTGATGGGAAATTAAAACCTCCCTATAAACAAATTTGGTTCCACTTTATTTTCTTTATTTCTCTACTCTTTTACTTCGATTTCATTTGAGACTCTATTAATTGGAATTTACACGGGAGTGATGTATTGAGTATGAATGTCGAAAGAGAATAGTAAGAAATGTGAATATGAAAGTAAAAGATTATAATGATAACAAGGAAAGTGAGCTTTTTAAAAGACAGTGAAAGGGCCATGTATGGAAGTCAATATACAGAAATACTGTAAAGGTGCGAAAAATGATCTGAGACAAAAGAATCTATTAATAAAGGATTAAAAGTTTAAATTACATTGAGGGGTCAAACTCGAGAAAAAGCTTTCAAAAGATAAAGTGTTCCCACAACTAACCAAATTCAGCTTCTTTTTTTTTTAGAAGATTGAATGTTATTTAGACAACATCGCCGTTGTTTGCGCTTGCTGCGCTTGCCTCGATCATGCGTGACGGACGAGTATTGTTCTCTGTATACCTGAATGCAGCCTCCTCATTGGTCAATCGTTTCACCTTTGTAACAAGTGGTTGCTAGGGCATTTCGGTGAGTACAACGGTGACAAAATGTTCTTATTTTTCTGGCGCGGAGTTAAACGGAAGTCAAACTTCGCAGACGTTTTTCTCTTGATTTTGATTTCCAAGAGCACAATTCTCCTCGCGTTCAGAGGCTAATATCTCCACTTCTATTTACTCTTTACAGTCGGGTTATATATCAAATTCAAGGCAATGAATCAGGGATCAATAATATCAAATAAAATGGATTTCAAAAATCGCGACTAGTCTCTCATTTCGACGTGACGCATCACATATTATTAAAGTATGTTGCAAAGAAGACACAAAGAGAAAACAAGGTGATAAGAAAGAAGCCTTTAAATGTTCTCATAAAGTCCATCCTAAGGGTCTTTCAAGACTAATATTTCTCCTTCATAAAAGGCTAATATTTTGTTAAATATAATTATCCCTAAAAAAGTTCTGTGAGACAAATTACAATTACATTGAACGTACAATACATATAATATGATGAGAGTAAATTACACAATATTGTGGTTCTCGGCCAGATACACGTAGGCCTGTCAGTTAATATTGTGGTAGATGGTCTATTATAACATAGAATATATATATATGACAAGATTTGACAAGGTGTATTAGTACTTTACTGATCAATGGTTATGATTTAATTTCTCTCTTTCTGAAAAATATGTGTATGTACTTTGCATCTTAATAATGTTTGATAATAGTGAAACATTGTAGCAAAAGATACATTTTTAAAATTCTATTTCATTGGACAAGTTCTCAGTCACATAATTAAAAAAAAAAACGTTCATTCCAAGGTCGCTGCAAATGGGAAGATATTGACAATTGGTAGATCAAAAGAATGTTTTTGTCTGATCAACCAACTAAAAATAACACAATTTTCCAACCTAAAATAACTAAGAATCATCAAAAGATTCTTTTAAAAATTTGCATTGTATTTTTTGCTTTTGGTTAGTAAATTGAATCGAATAAAAGATGTTACAGATTTATCGCCAGCCTCTTCTCATCTACCCCACATCCCTTCGGTGGCTTATTAAAAGACAATGTCCTCATTCCAGCACGGCGGGTGGACCGCATAGCGGCCTTACATAACAAATATAATTGTCCCCTCCCATAAGTTAAGAAAAAAAAAGGCAGGTGATCAGTATAATTATCTGGTACTGTATTCGCTGTTATTTTTTCGTGATCAATTTTTTGCGCTGAGCGGCCTCAAAGAATGTTCACAGGTTCTTGAACTTGCGCTGCATGTTTGTAAGCACGCAATTGAACCCTCCAATACACGCATAAAAAAGCATACTTATATATTTGCGGGTTTTTTTAATTCAAGCCTGCCGATCTTCGCGTGAAATCCACGAAAATTAATGTACCACGAATATTTCCAGGATTACAGTATATGATCCAGCAATACTGTCTACCCGAGGCAGACCAAGGGCATTATATCTTTCTCTTACGTTCCCTAACATGACAAGGGGTGAAGACAGGGGATAGGAGGCTATTATTAGGCAAGGGTACCAACAGGTGGAATACATTGTACCTGGTTTTCTTAACTTCTTGCGTGGTACTGCTGCGTAGGGGCACATTGGAGATGAATAAATTGGGGAAGCTGGTCTATCAATGGGCTTCAATGGGGCTTTGTGGTTTAAAATGATAAATAAAACCATATCTTGTGAGTTATAAAATGACAGATGAGATAAAGGTGTTTCCAAAAAGCTACTCTACATGTTATGTTGTATCAAAATTTCAGATCTTAAAAGGGATCGGAACTACCCAACAAAAATAAAACCTTGCTGAACATGGGTCAGTTTTACTATACAGCCAGAATGTTATGTTGTGGTTTAAATTATAAACTGAATTTCTATGAATGGGTCAACCTCACATACCCGATACATAACACTGATACTTGACTGTACAGACAATAATGATATAAATGTATACATATAAATGAATAAATATACATTTATGTGATACTGAGTATCTTGATCTATCATATAGTGGAATTGAATTGATTAATGGTGGTTATTGCATATGGTGCGTGTGCGGTGTAAAAAGATTACAATCAAAATGACTCTCAAATGTATGTAGATACCTCTTATTTCATTTATGGGGTCTATCTCGGCAAAATGCACATGATGATACGTGACACCTAAATAGCAAAAATGAAAGCTTTCAAGAAACCTATAAAAAGCTTGATTAACTATTTTAAGCCTTTTATCATTGCTAATAGCATTATTGTACTATGAAGATAATGTAAACCACATTCTCTTGAAGAAACTATCCACAAAAAAAAGATGTTCTCCGCAGAAATTTAAAATGACAAGACTACTTATAGGAGCTAGGTTAAAGTAGTATAAATATTGCATTGTTGATTATATTTTTGTTTGATGATTGTAGAATGTTCTTGACAAAACTTGCTTTGATTTAATAATGAATCAAGAACTCTAGGAATTCAAACTGGCACATTTTCTACTGTTAATTCAATATTTCTCATAGATTTGTTTATAAACCAACTGATGATTGGATCTACCATGCTTGTTTGTGCTGAAGCTTTTAATGTTAGTATAAAAAATGAGAGGGAGAAAGTGGTAAAGACATTCTGTAGCTCATAGGTTTTCTGTAAAGACAGATGATGACAGGTTGGCTGCGAATAGGCAGGAAGGTTTCATTTGTTGACAGCACTATCTGAGCTTCACAAGTTCTCAGAGAAATATGATAGGATGGATAAAGAAGTTTAAGAAATTAGACAGTTGTGGACTCCTTCTGCATCTTATCTGTTGGTTGAAGCTGCAGAGTAGTCACTGTCCTTACTTGAGCAAAAGAGAAAGAACTTTTTAAGCATTGTATATAAAGTTAGACCTCTGCTAAAATTAATATGATCTGTTGTTCCTTTGGTTGTTCTTGTTGATGCAGCAAAGTACAACTTCAGGAAATATGTTGTCTCCAAGATGAAGAATGTTTACTACAGTCGCAGAATGTTTTCTACTTTTGCGAGAAGAAAGTCAAGTTTGATCATTAACAGGAAAGAAAGAAGAATGCATTAACGTTAGACCTCTACAGTAAATACTTCTATCTATTTCATTTTTGGTCTTTTTTGATAAAGCAACCAAGATATCTTCTGGGAAAGACTTGCAGTATTTGAGCTGTTCTACCAGACTGTTCTACCAGAAGACTTTATGCCACTGCAAATCAATACCTGCTTCATACACTGGTTGTTTTCTGCCCGGATGAGGAGAGTTGGGCTTACTGGCGCTACCCTGCAAGCTTTCCTCTTGAGTGACCTTCTGAGAAACAACAGTTTCTGCTGCACTTTTGACTTTGTCAGCCAAGTTGGTGAGCCGGAAATTGCCATTTGCCTCTGAAAAGGAAAGGTTCCATGTACCAGAGAGTATGAGGGTGATTTAGGGAGTTATCGGTGTTTAATGATTGGGGTAAGAAGATGAGTCTGGACGGGGTTATGATTATTTAAAGAATGTGGTATTTTGTGGATGGTACTAAAGTGTTAATGTGTTGCTAATCATAGAAGCATCTAGCCCATGAAGATTATATTGATGAATGGAACAATAGCGAGGGTGATGTTGGTGTTGGTATATAATGATGATGAAGATGGTAATAATGGTGATAATGATTATGATAATGATGGTGATGATGATGGTGATGATGATGGGGATGATGATGATGATGGTGATGATGTTGATGTTGATGATGATGATGATGATGATGATGATGATGATGATGATGATGATGATGTTGATGGTGATGATGATGGGGATGATGATGATGATGGTGATGATGTTGATGTTGATGATGATGATGATGATGATGATGATGATGATGATGTTGATGGTATTGATGATGATGATGATAATCATAAAAATTATCACTAATTTTATTATTTACAATAAAGAATTATATATTTGCCTACTTTGCTATTCGTCCTCGAATCGCTCCAATCCAACCGATATTTAACCCCGAAAACTTTTGCTCTATTGTCTCCTATCTTCCCTCCCCTGTGAGAAGGGCGCCCTCTCGTGATGAGGGCACTCAGCCAAAACATACCAACAAACTCCTCTTGTCTCATACCACCCTAAAACTTTAAGTAGTGATGGAACGGGGGACGGAGGGAGGGATTGTAGGCAAATATAATTCTTTATTGTAAATAATAAAATTAGTGATAATTTTATGATTTACTTCAAGAATGATATATTTGCCTACTTTGCTATACGACCAGCACCGATTTGTACTGGGGAGTACAACACCTACAGTTTTAGATAATAAGGATGACGCCGTAGCAATGATAGGAACAAAGAGAAAAGTTTCCTCCATCGCAGAAACGTTCACCCATTATTTGATAAACATACACTTTCCACGGGAAATTCCCTAAAAAATGTCCCCGAAAGATCGTACCCTCACATCGAGGTCCCTAGGATAAACTAGGTACCTTGGTCCTCGGTCCGCATCTATCTCGAGATAGTACTCCCAGTACTGGTCCGAAAGATTCCATTGAATAACCAATTTGGACATTTTCAGGAAACAAAGATGTCTTCAACGGCGCCACATTCTGTCAGTGCGCAACGATGAAATTGACTAAAGGACGTAGGAAAATTTTAACAGACCGGAAATTCTGTCTGATTTTCGTTCAAAGCATGTCGAAAGAGAAAAGATGAATATCTCTATAATTCCAACCTAAGTGGCTCGTTGATAGAAGAGGAACGAGCAATAAACTTAGCGTTTCCCCGACATATACAAATCAGGGAGAAACCTTTGGAAGATCTATCCAGGAGAACCTGAGACGGTGGTGTGAGGAGGGATAAGCTAGGACCTGATGTCCTCGCGACACTCAAATTAGAGACGAGGTTTGAGTAGGGACTCTTAAGAGATAGAAAAATAAAGGAAGTGATGACAGAAAGAACCGCTGAATTTGACTATCCATCGATAAAATTGAAATAGCTGGGATAGCTGAAAAAGCTGGGATAGCTGGATAGCTGATCAATCCCTCTGGGTAAGCAGAACATTACCCCCATCGAGTGAAGATGATGAAAAACGGTATGAACGGGAGAAAGTTTTCTCGAACCCACAGAAAATTACCGTTCGGAAGAAGGGTTTACTAGTGGATACACACCTACTCCCTTAAGGTCGAGAGGAGCACAATCGTCACATCCTGAAGCTCGAAATTGACTTCTTGATAACGCTGAATATAAAAGGAAGACGTTTCAGGTGTTCGAGAGTTAGCTCTAACCTCTGCTGTTATGCTAAGAACTCACACCACGGCAAGTGTTATGGTTTCTCATTAATCAGAGGGAAAAACTATCGCAACCAAGTCCGCGGCTGTGGTAGAGAAGAGTGATGATAATCGTCGACGTCCTGCCCTTAACCCTTGGGGACTGAGCCGAATATATTCGGCCGAGGTCTATGGGAATGGTGTTGTAGCCAAATCCGCTCGTCTTCAACAGGTTAATACTTCTAGTGAACAGGAGAATATTACCCGGAAGAACCAAGGGATTTTCGGTCAGTTCCGGAATTTGAAACGACAACCTGGGTAAACCCAAAATATCTCTTTATTAAATCTAACCTCAAAAACAGAAGATTTTTACTGACTTGAGGAAGCCAAACTGAGGAGAAGTCAAACTGAGGTCGGCCTTGCGACTCAGTCGTATGAAATCTATGAAAACAGCGACCACTCTGAAGTGAGTCACTTTATACGTCGAGGGAAAAGGAAAAAGGTTCAAACCAATTATTTTCCCAAAATCGTATGTGCAAAGCGACTGGACCGATGTTCTCGTTGTTGTATCAGAGCTAAGTTGAAAGGCTATTTCTGCTCTAGCAGTGAGAGAAATCCTCTATGCGAAAGAAATAAACATCACCCTCCGATGTCTGTTTCAAACCTAAACTGTCGCTATCTGTAAAGGTCCTTGAAGTGAGGAAGACTTCTCACATTCAGGCCCTCCAAACGTCGTTGAGAAAGAAGGTCTCGGAGATTCCAATCACCGAAGTCAAGGGGCCTCGATAATGGACTCTCCTCCTAACTGTGAAGCATATGCGGTCAATATAATGAAGAACGGAGGCGCTCCATGTCTTCCCTGGGAAGTGAACTCCTTACCGCCCCAAGGAAATAATGAGGTTAAATTTCAGTAGAAAGGAATTCTAGACGGAGGCGGACTGAAATTCAGGCTGGAAAATCTCAAGAGTCGAACATTGAGAGGTCACGTTAAAAGTCTGCCAAATTGGGAAACCGGACCAACAACTTCGATAGTCACATGACATCCTTAATGTAATACACTTAAAAACCTCCTCAACGCGATCCAAGACTCTCTAAGTAGATCGGAATTTCTACTATCTCCAAACTGGGTCTCGTCAGATGATTCCGCGTGTCCGGTTGAGTCCCTAATACATGGAATCAACTCTTAACTCAATCAAACATGATGCAGTTTGAAATTAAAGTCTGCTGCTGGTCCTCCCAACTGAGACTACGTGTATCGAGTCTCCGCTTTTGGGGAAGGAATGTAGAATTTAGACACAATTTAGGGTAGATTGTGACTTTCTCGATTTCTTCCTTTGATCTATGTCCCGGACACGGACACGTTAAGTGGTTTGGGTGGATGACTCTTGAAGACATCCCTGGATCGAGGTTTCTCAAAGTCTAAATAATAACCGATCTGATTGCCGAAACGAATAATAATCGTTTGAGATCGGAAAACAAAAGGTCCGTTCCATCGGACCTAAATTTTCCAAACGTAGGTGGGAGGTCACCTCAGGCGCTTTCCCCCATACTAAAAAGGATGAGAGTTCGAAGCGGATCTGAGCTACTCCTATCCTGACTTCTACCCCACTGAACCGTATGATTTCCTCGACCCGACTGTTGTGATGAAGAGTGTTATGTCTGACTTCCTTGTCAGACGGTTATCCAGTCGTAGAAAAGTTTGACGTGAGGATTGTAATTACACGTCAAAAGGTAATAACAGACTTGGAGGTTGAATTCAAGCTTTTCTAAACTACCTTAAAGTTCTTTGGCCGAATTCTCGGCCTCTGAAAAATTCCGACCCACCGGGATTTGGGTCCACCGGAAAGCCAGTCCAGTGAAACTGGTGATAAGACCACCATGACCCAAGATGTCTCAGAATCTCTTTCTTGTAGACACTGTCCCTCTGGTGGGACAAAGGGCGGAGCGAAAGATCGACCGTTATAGAAGATTTTTCAAGGTAAATTTTTTCTTTGTCTGTGAACTCGAACTCCAGTTCTGATCTAACCTCCCTTCATTTGACTACGGATCGATCAGCCCAGTTACAAGAGAAAACTTCTCTGATCATGAGATTCAATAGTGACCCGTATTTCGTCGTTTATCTCCAACATTATTGACGATAATGTCTGAAAGGAGGGTTCCTAGTTCTCCTGAGTGAAGAATAAATCTCGTCTTTAAACCTTTCCTTCATTCTTCCTAGTGAGTTTAGGTAGAACTTAAGGCTCTGTATCTCAAAAATCTAATTTCGGAATCGCTGAAATCCTGAGATACTTCCGGTTTGAATCCTACATACAGATCGTAATATAAGCTAAAAGCTCGTATTTTTCTCGGACAAACTCCGTTGAGTCCGAACTGAGTAGTGAACTCTTCTCTGAAGAACAAAACGGACCTCTACAGATAGACGGGCCTAAAACGTCGCAGTTACGATAATCAACAACATCGAAGCGTGAACTGAATATCCTTGCAAGGGTGGAGCGCTGATCTGGTATCAAACACCCCCTTTTTTCTTTAAGATAGAGAAATCTAAAGTTTTCTCAATGCGGATTCGTGAGAACGAACTCCGAGGAGGAAGAGGTTAACTCCCTCAGTCTAGTGCGTAGTCTTCTTAGTCCCGATGGAAATCCCTACCACGGAGTGGTCGGAGTGACGCGACTCTGAAGGAAGAACTGCTCGATGTCTGCTCCGAACATTATCGTCCGGTAATTACGACATTGTAGGAATAACCCATTCCGAGTGACTCCGGTACCAATCCTGAGTCCCTTTCGGTGGGTCTCGAATTCGCTTCCGAACTCGCAAGGAGAGCTTCTATTTCCGCCCTAAACTTGCGAAATCGATCTCCTCGGGAAGAACTCGAACCATCAAGTTTACTAGATAGGTACTCTACCTATTTAAAATAGGTCGATATTGAAGAAATAGAACCGAGAAAGGGATATCGAAAGCCTGAGAAGAAATAAATTTTCTAAACACCATAATGTTCGTGAAGGAAGATATTCCGACAATCATGGTAAATTGACCACCCTCCTGACTCATTAACTTCTGGATCGAAGTCAAGTCAGGTGACCTAGTCAAAGGAATAGGAGAACCATCCCATCCCAAGCCGTTCATATCGCAATCAAATTGTGGTGAGCGATATGACATGATAGCTGTAGAAAGATCCTTCCCTTAAGGAAAGGTGATATGAGGTTCTCGTAATAATTTCACCGGCGAAAATGGACGTGGACGTGGACTCGACGAAAAGTCCCCACTTCTGCACCTTGTGAGTGGTAGTGAACTCCGACTTTTGATCACGATGAAATAACTACGATGGTATCTGACTTGATTATTTCCCATAACCAAACCACATGATCTTCTGTCTACAAATGAATCTGTCGGGATTGATTTACCAGGGCAGGAACCATGGAATCGAGATGTAGAGAACAACATGACTGTAATCGATTCTGACATATATATTCAACAGAGATCGATTTAGGTGAGATCGATTTATTATAATCGATTGTTGTCATGATCGATCCCTCGAGAATCGATTGGGCGGATCGATTCAAATTTGATCGATTTGGCGTGATCGATTCATCTGTGATCGATTATGTTGTAATCGATTCAATCGTGATCGATTGTGTTGTGATCGATTCAAACTGTAATCGATTATGTTTGATCGATTCAATCGTGATCGATTATGTGTAATCGATTCAATCGTGATCGATTATGTTGTTAATCGATTCAAGTTGTAATCGATTATGTTTGTGATCGATTCAACTGTATCGATATGAAGTGATCGATCGATCGATTAAGTTCATGATCGGTTGATGTGATCGATTTACCTAACGATATCGATAACGATACGATACTGGCTATCGATACTAGACCTATCTCAGGTGGCAGCCAACCTTCGATCGATCTCGATCATGTTGGAAAGATCTCACGATCGATCCTACAACTTCCACTAGATCGATGTCAAGACATGATCGTAAACGAAGTTGCCCTCCTCGATCCCTCACCAAGATCGATTTGGGTGCGTCGCTGGGATAGGCCGACGATAGGCGACTGAACCCGTCCCCAGGAGTTCACATACGTGACTCCCACACGACGACTTTCCGGGGGCTCGCGGTACCGTAAGTTGTGGACTTTACCAACTGCACCGGCCCATACTCGCCCCGGGCGGGGTTGTGAATCCCGACTTACTTTCGTTGAAAACAGATGTAAACAGCTTTCGTTCCCCGTCTAACTGCTTCTTCCCCGTCTAACTGCTTGCGGCCTCTATAAAATATGCAGAGAATCCAGACTTCGTGCCTTCCTGGTAGAATGAGACTCTCCGATGAGTCGGCGATGTTTGAAGTCTCCGAGATACAAAAAAGGATGAAAGTCTTCTTCCTTTCAGAATAAGAAAACACTCTGCAATATATGAAAAGAAAAGACATTATACAAAGGAGTTTAGACTCTGCCCTGGGACAGGAAGGGTCACAAAGGCCTCTCCCCACCCAACAAAGGCTACACTGAACTGTGTGAAATGAAGCGCGGAACGGGAGAACAAAGGCCGCACCACAAGGGTGTATATAAAAACACGTACGTAATGAATGTCAAAAAGCTAGGGAGAAGGCGCCGTAATTCCAACAGAATTACTCCAAAAACGGCCCTCAAAATACTCCCAATAATAGGAACCACGACCTAGACATTGGCTAGGAAACACTAAGAGCAAGACCCCACAAATTAGGCATCAAAAGGTTCACAAAAATGAAAAACAAACCCATTTGCGGGAGCAAGTTTCTCGAGGTTACTCCGCTCGGCGGCAGCCGATGAGAAAAAGAGGAAGTTTGTTGGTATGTTTTGGCTGAGTGCCCTCATCACGAGAGGGCGCCCTTCTCACAGGGGAGGGGAAGATAGGAAGACAATAGAGCAAAAGTTTTCGGGGTTAAAGTATCGGTTGGTTGGGCGATTCGAGGACGAATAGCAAAGTAGGCAAATATATCATTCTTTTGAAGTAAATAATGGTGATAGAATTCATCAGAATATATTTTTCAGAGCAGCAATTAATGAAAGATGCATGATTTACAAAATAAAGGATTAATATGATTTCATGGGTTAAATGGTTTCAATCACTAATGATGATTAATGTTCAATAAATAGAAGCAATATGTTTATAATGGCACTGCATGATGTGATGATAATAAACATACACACAAACTAAAAAAAAATGAATTGGAAAAAGATCATGAGATGGTATTTCACTTTCTCTATCAAACTGCTATTTTCTGCTTCCATCTTTAGAAAAAAAAAATGAACATACATATAAGAGAATTTATAGAGTGCCCATAGCCATGTGAACAAGACATTGCTATATGTCTTTCTTTTACAGAATAAGAAAGAGTATTCAAGAAAGATACAGAAGATGGTTTGCTAGATGGAACTTCATCTTGGAAATAAAATCTTTAAGCTACACACACAAAAAGAAGCTCTCAAGCTCAACTGGATGTCCTTTATGACCCCGGCTGCTTGGATAACATCAGGGATGCTCCATCTTGTATACTGCAAACTGGAGATGCATTGACCCTTTAGCTGTAAACGAAGGCTAGAGGTCATATCCTGTTGTATCCTCTGTTAACTTTTGTGAGATACACCATACATTGAATGAAAACAAGCCTGTAGAAACCTACAAATGTGTTACCAACCCTGCTGTTAGACAAACAACACAGACATACAGCTCATCTGTTATCACACTGCATTAGGAATAATACAGCCACATGGTTGCTTTAACCAAATTGCTTGAATTGCTTGTAAGTCCTTGAAAAAAAAAGTTACAATACTTTTAAAGCATTTATATACATACAAAATGGATTGGTTAAATTTGAAGTTTGCTCTCTTACCTTGCTGATGCTGTGCATGATTATTTACAAAGTGTGTTTCGCTTTCAACTGCAAAGAGGATAGATCAAGAGGGACAGATGGAGTGAAAGGGTTAGAGACAGGAAGAGATGGGGAAGGAGAGAAAAGGGGAGAGAGTGTGAGAGAGACAAAGACAGACAAATACAGGGAAAGAGAGAAGAGAGAAGAGACAGAGAAATAGAGAGAAGATAAAGAGAAAAGTGTTAATGTTAGAGAATAGTTAATAGCAAGCATCTGAGCCCACAAACATATATATATCAAAAAGTTCTAGGCTCAATAACTGTAATTATAAAATAGCTCTGTGATTTTACGCATCGTGGTTGGTCAAAACGCGTCACGTGTGCATGCTGAATTTTCGATGCAATGCACCACCGTGCATTATGCGGCGCAAAAAAAGTGATAACACATACATCCGGGTCTTTTCCGTGTTTTGTTTACTTTCTTGGATGACGATCGTGATGTAGATCTTGAGCTACTTACCAAAAATTCCAAGGGATAATCCCTTGGAATTTTTTTGGTAATTAAGTAACTCAAGATCTACTAGAGCAATGTCGCAATTTTATAAAAGCGTTAACACACTTCCCTGTATTGTGCGATTAAACGCAAATGCAGTGATCGCTCGATGCTTCGGATGGGGCACAGCTGCACTCGCCTGCGGCTCGTTGCAGCGCGACCCCTATCCAAAGCTATCTCGCGGTGCACTGCATTCACCGCTAACGCACGCTCGGGCGTGTGTTAATGCTATACAATCTCTACGACATCCTACATGTATGTCAAAGGTCACCAACATGAATATACTAGTAGCTCAAGAATCTGAAGCACCAACGGCTTCCATCATCACATGAAGACCAATAGTAAACATCACAAAGTAGGTATATATTTCATTTAGTATTCTGCAATTAGTATAAACTAATTAAACAATCCTGATCATAGACAATTAATTTTATTCATTTGTCTCCAAAGGTAGAAACCATGCAAATTGGTAGAACCACACGCAACTGCTGTGTGATAAATATTGGAACCAGACAGCTATGAAAAAAATCATAGGCTGCCCGGGCGGGATTCGAACCCACGACCTGTGGATTGCTAGACCACCGTCATAACCGCTAGACCACCGGAGTGCCCGTAGCGATCAAGGTTCATACTATCCTGATCATGTTTAATTTTCAATATAAAAAACAAGTGATCTAAATGTAGGCCTATGTGGCATGAAAGTACATGTATGATCAATCAGAAATGTCATTATGTAAATGGCAGAAAGGCAATCTCAATACTATTCTGGTAGTGTGTATGTTGCTGTATATTATTATTAAGTAAGTCCAATTAAACGTACTACATGTATCTAGTCAAAGGAGACTAGCTGCAATCTAATAAGGGCACTAATATGTTACTAAGATTCTACAAAGCAAGCTTGATATATAGGTCTATTCAATTCACAAGTAAAAACTGACAGCTACTCAACAAAATATAGGATGTAAGTATTCATATGGTCTACTGTTGATCAGCGGGTGTTTCACAATGAGTTATGCATGATTTACAGTTGCATTTAAATATTTAGTTGTGTGTGTGGTATATAACGCATCACCTCATTGGTCAGAGCAAGCTCCATTGTGAAGTCTATCAACGAGATTACAGATTAAATACAGGATGCGTGTGAAAGTAAATTGCAACTTGAAGTCATACATAACTTTTTGTGAAACATTTCCCTGGGCTCCATAAAACAAAGGTTTGCAAAGTGGCAATAGCCAATCACAATCGTTGTTGCATGCACTTTTTGTTTAAAAGACTTATTACTTATTACAACAATTCTTTCAAATTTGCAATATATCGTAAACCTTTGTGTTACGAGGCCTGATGTCAGTCTTGTCTTTGTAACAGGGGAATAAAAATAGGACGGGAAGGGATCTTGGATTCCGACTTACTTTCAGATTTATTTAGTGACTCCATCTCTGAGGGTGTGGCCAGCGTATTCTTTCCCATCTGTTTCATGATGAGTTCGTCCGCCCAGAGATCGGGGGGATTCCCCTCTACCAAGGTGGTATTTGCAGAATTAATAGCTTTACCATTGGCTACAGCTTTATAACCAGTCAGCTCTCTGTGTTATTTAGAATGCAAAGAGAAATATAATTTGAAAGAATTCACCATATTCGTATCCCCAAATTTAGTTATGAATTTTCTCGTTCCATAATTATTTTCATTGGTCCGAAGCTATGGAATTGTTTAGATCCCGATATAAAGAGCTGCCCTACTTTGTCATGTTTTAAAAAGAAGTACATAAATAAACTTATCAATTCTTATACCCCCTGATTCTTCTAATAATTTTTGAATGACTATTTGCTATTTGCTTTTTTTAATTGTCTATTTCATTTGTTTGTTCGTTTATGTTTTTCGTGTTAGTTTCCAATAGTTACCAATTTGTTATCTTTATATGTTGGGGACAAACCCTCGATAGGCCCCGGGCCTTTGGTTGTCCCTCCACTTTTTGATACTTTTTGATACTTTGCTAATGTATTGTACCTTGTTTATTCATTGTTATTGTTTATACATGTATAATGATGTTTATTTTGTTTTATGATTGACTTGTGCTATTGTTATGTGATTTTTATTGAATTGTGGAAAATAAATATATTGATTGAATTGAATTGAATTGAAATATGAACTTCAAACTGGAATTATTAAGGTACCTAAATGAATTGAATTCAATAGAATTGCATTGAAATTTAAAATGACTGCAATCATACTTTAAATTGTATTGAATAGGATATAAGATTGGTGTTGAAATGGTATTGAAATTGAAATTGAATTGTATTATATTGTATTGAACTTCTTTACATGTCTGGACCATCGTATTTATGTATCTTTCTTCATTGGATGAAATAAGGAAGAACATTGCTAGTAAATTTTGTCAAATTTCATTGTTTTCGTACAACAGCTCATCATTTAACCCCTGAGAAACAATTTTATTTTCCCTTTTGACATGAACTATCAGGAGCAAATATGAATTTCAGTTCATCCAAGGCTTGTAATTTCATTATTAGGCTGGGCAGCTGTCCCATTATGAAGACACACATCTATTGTGCTAGTAGTATCAGTTGGCTTCTGAATTCTCGTCCTCCTGCGCGTAATACGCGAGCCATCTGGCAATAGATAAAAGACGGACCATCATCAAACTTACGCTTTCGCTCTCCTTTCCTTATAAGATTTTCCACAGCATACACAACAAGGCACTCCACAACAACATTTTGTCCAGCACTTAGCGCAGTCTTCTTCGTCCTCGCAGCAACAAGGGCAACAACCAGAAGCACATCCGGCAAGACACGACCCACACGGCTCGCAACATGCGTAGATGTCGTCACAGATGGAAGAGCAACACGGGCATAGTCGGAGGCAGCACCTGCAGCATCCACAGGCGATGCAGAAGAGAAGGGCGATGGCTAGGGCGATGAGGAAAAGACAGGCTAGAGCGATAGCAAGCCATAACCACCAGGGGAACTCTACATCGGAGACAGGGTAGGCGACTTCACCTCCACCTGCTGGTGATGGAAGAAAAACAGGAATGGAGTGCCATTTGGGTGCCATGCTACAACATATGAATTTTATTAATTGTGAGGGGACATTTTCATAGTCTGCAGCAACAATATTACTTTTAGAAAAGAGCTTACAAGTAGAAGGAGATAAGTAATTATCATTATAAGTGAAAACCTATAATTTACATCATGGGGTATTTTGAAAAGAGTTTACACCTTACCTTAAGTCTCATCTCATTGATCAGATCATGCGCTGGGGATATGCACTATTGAAAAGTCTGGGTTTAACTGTTAAATACACGATGGTCTTGGAATTCTAATTCAACTTTAATCATACATTTTGTGAAATCTCTTCCCTCCCCCCTCTTGGAGATGAAAACCTGAGCAGTTTTACCTTTAGTTCTATGAGTGACTATGTCTGATACCGGTCCTATACCAGCACCATTGACTGCCTGGATGGAGAAGTCGTATTCAGAGTTCGAGCTAAGATCATGGACGAAGGTTGTCAGGGTCTCTCCGGAGACCTCTTTTCTCACTATCTCGGATGGGTTGGTAGTTCCCTTGGGTCCGTAGAATAGTACATAGCCTGTTTAGGAATTCAAGGGTAGACATTTCAGTAAATAAAATTGACATGGAGAATTATGGTGCCTGTAAAGGATCTACAAACTATGATAAAATTTTCTAGCTTTTTCCAGAGAAATATAATTTGACACAGCAATAATAGGGTTGGTCTGTCATTCTTAGTATTGGACATATATCAGAGAAGACAAAATTACATAAAATCTGCACAGACAATCTACTTTGTAATGAACCATCTCATTATCAGAGGAATAGTTCAATAGTTATAATCTGCAACCTTTGGCAGTAAAGGAGATTTTATGCTGCTCCTAATAACTATATAATCAAATATGCTTTAGCAACCACTTGTACCAAAGGATTACCTGTTTACATAATAAAATGATAAATAATATAAGCTGGACTTACGAAAATCCTATACCGACTTTTGTCTTAAAGATTCTTTTTTTTTTTTTAATGCTAACATACATACATAATAGGCTAAAACCGAGCATCTATTATGTTTGGGTTTTTTTTTTACACAGAAAAGATGTCAGAACACCATGTCTGTCTTATTGAAATATATCTTTTGAGATAAAAAAGTTGTAGAATAAAGTCCCTGTACTTCAAGAACACCTGACTGAAGAGAACATATTTTCTTTGTCTTCCTTGAGTGTTTTTCAGAGACTTATAATTTTTCAACTCAACTCGAATATAAAGTACCGCAGTGTTGATCTAATAATCTTTGTCATCCCAGTTCCTAGTTCTAAACAAAAAAGCCTGTGCATGAGATTTAGCCTTAATGCAGTCAAGCAACAGGCTAGACTTAGCAAACACACAAACAGGTTTTGGTGTGATCACATTGCTATTTTTAAACACTGGATTTTGTTTAGAACCAGCAACCACTAACAACATCACTGGTATGACATCTCTCTTTGATATTCTATCAAATTCTTCTTTTCAAACTTACGTGTGATTTCTCCGTTTGGGTGCAGAGGAGGTTGCCAGCTTACAACTAGAGATGAAGAAGTGTTGGCAAAATCACTGATTGTCAGCTCCTGTGGTGCTGAATCTGGAACTATAAGATTCAAATCAGAGAAGACTCAATCAAAAATCACTTTGAGTATAGAAACATATGTCGTCAACACACAATATTATACGTATCCTGCTTTACAGTACAGTACGCATGGGCACTTGCAACTAAAAAGTTGAACAATACAACACTTTTAAGCAAGACTACACAACTGTATGGGACAATAACATTGTTTTAAGGCATTAAGTTAACTCTATATTAATTTTGTGAAAATTTATGAATTTTAGCATTTTGTAACATGTTTTAACTTTGAAATATCATGCATTTTCCATAACATAAAATTAAGAAAAAGGAGTGTCCTACATTTTAATATCATCAATTATTTCACTTTCCATTTTATCCAATTAAGATCAAAACTTTAATCCTCCTGTTCATTTTCAAAGTATACATCAAAATGAACACTATTAATGAAAAATCTTACGACATATTTTGTTTTCATGATACAAGACATTAGCACACATTTCACATTTTTTAGGGGATGTATTCATGGTTTCTGAAGGCTAATATCATCTCTTGTTCTATTGGGAATGATGAAGCAAAGGAATGATGATTTAGAAATTCACACTATATTTATGAAATTCAAGGGACAGAAACTATGACAGAAAATGCAATATTACAACAACAGAAAAATTGTTATAAAAGGTGGGTGAATACCTAAAAGAATAATAATAATTGTTTGGGGTACAAGAATAACACAAATCAAAATCAAATGTTATTATGCCAGATTTATGTTGGGGGGGGGGACATGGATATTTCAAACAGATGAAACAAAATAAAGCACATGTATCTCTGCTGATGGGCAAGGAGAACACAAACACTCTTACTTTTTTTTGGTAAAAACATATGCAACATACAACCATATAGGAATGAGAGTTATCTTAAAAGTAGATACTATACACGGAAAACATCTTTTATACAACTAGCTAACAATGTTGAATCTCATGATTTGATGGAAGGGTTCAAGGGGTACGATTGTTATACATTGCAATATCATTTTACACATTTGTCACTAGTTTATTCAATGGCGGGGCACAGTTGTTAATCATCATGCAGCATTCCTAGTTAAATTTATTTGACAAAGTACCTTGGTAGGGAAGGCGGTTGATAATATCTAGAAATGTAAAAATAAACAGCAAACTTTTCTTTTAGCATCATCTCTGGAAAATCAAGGGGAACTATATAAAAGCATATGTGACTATATGCTTTTCTAAAACGACAATATTTCAATATGGCAAGTATTATTAAGCATTTGGCACCACTAGTGCCTAAGCGGGGGAAGCAAATTTTATTACTCAAACCCTCAGATTTCTCCTCCCAATACAACTGTTGGGGATGTGTAGGTGCAGTGTGATATCTAAGAGTGTGTTCAATGTCCAATTTCAAATTTATACGCCAACATGAATCATGATATAAAACACAATTACAAAACGCTGATATAAAGAGAAACAAAGTGAGTGTTCGTTGTCCCCCATCCCCAGTCGTAAAAGTAAACTTGTTTAAAATCTCAATTTAAATTTAAACGCCGAAAAAGATGCGTTTCAAAACACAATCAGCTTCAATTTTACGACCTTGAGCATCGCGATTGCAACGAAATGCGACACTGAACAGTATTAAGTTTTCAAACGTGTTTAAATGTGCTCTCGCAATGGAAGTTTCCGGTGCAAGTGAAAAAAGGAGAAGATGTTTGTTTTCTGAGAGCGGGGAATTTAAAGACGATGGAAATATAATCAGCTTTAAATTTTTGACACTGAACGGTGCACCGCAGATCGCGTTTGTGTTTTGTAATTGCGTTTTGTATCATGATTCATGTTGGCGTATAAATTTGAAACTGGACATTGAACACACTCTATTACACATATAAAGCTTACATGAAAAGAGTCTGTTTGGCCAAAACTTGTTTGTATATATATTCATGAACCACTCTGTTTCCCATTTCAGTTTAAGCATAGGTTTTTAATTTGATAATGCCTTTTTGTTGATTATAACTTGAAAAAAAATGTGAAAAAAAAGGTTGATTATAATTTTTTTTAAATGTTGATTACATATATCTGTACAACAAATTTCTTCTAATCTATGATTTATTTTTTTTTTTTTTTTTCCGTATCACACTCCAGGTAATTCAATATGTAGAGTTATGTAATATATTTATAAACAATTTAAATTTCTGACCATCAAACCCTCTTTAATAAACCTATGAAAAGGTATGAAAGTTAAGATTCAATGTGAGAGAAACACTTTACCAGCAGTCATAGTCTCAGCAGAGGTAATGATGGAGAAATCACTGACACGTTGACCCTCAGTAACCATCACCTTGAAGTCATACATCGTAGCTGGTCGAAGTCCCGTCACTAGGAATTGGGGTTTGGTGGCGTTGGCATAGTATATTTGCCTGTAATGGAGGGGAGTAAATAATAACAATAATAATAATAACATTGGTTAATTTATATGGATCACCTTGTTGTAATGAATACAGCAAAAATAATATCTATTTGTTGCTGAAAAATCATCCAAAATAGCTATCAGACGTATCAAGTACCCTTAAACCAGACTGGACATCATCCTTATAATATAATACATAAAGATGTTGAAAGATAGGAGTTGCTTCTATCCTGTCTGGAGTTCAACAAGATAGGGATAGAGCAACGTCAATCTGGTGCTCCTAAGTGGCTACAGGTCCCACAATCAATTGGGCATAAATAATTTCCATTTCACTTTTGTTTTAAACTTAAAATTTGGAGCTTTGGAGCTTATCATCGCACAACTGTTTGCAACTATGGTGTTAAATGCACAAACCAAACGTATTTATATTGCGGTAAGCTATACTATTAGCAGTTAAAGTTGGCACCGGAATCTGCAGTCATTAGGGTGACAGAAGAGATACTTCTGTCACACAAGTTTACGTTTCATTATAGAATGATACACATTAATTCTTAATTAATTTTTTAAACACATTTTTCTGAGGGTTTAATTATCCAGGTATTAGTTATCCAGAATGTGTAACGCAAAAATGCAGACTCCTCAGAAAAATGTAAGTCCAGTTAAAAAACCTTAATGTATATTCATCCAATAATGAAACATACATTTGTGTGATAGAAGTTATCTCTATTGTATATTCCTAAAGAGATAACTTCTGTCATCCAAATTTGTCTCATTTCTGGATTCTAGAACAACCATCCCCTGGACAATTACCCCCTGGACAACTACTCCGCCAAAAATCTACCCCTTAACTCTACACCTAACTGTAACCCTATTTCTGATGGTAGTTGTCCTGGGGATAATTATCCAGGGGGTAGTTCTCCTAATATGGGTTATTAGTATTCCTCATGATCCTTACCCATTGTTCCGACTGTAAACTAAGGAGTAATATCTGACAACATCTTCATCAAGATTTGCAGGGTTCGGATCAAACCATTGGAGCATGATAGCTCTGGAAGACTCAGGAGTTGCAACCAATTCAACAGGTGTCTGCATAGTCCTTTCAAATCTTGTGCCTAGGGTAACGACAGAAATAAGGGTTATAAAGCAGTGGAGAATGTGCACACATTGTGTGCGGGCAAGCCTTAATATAATGACCGGGGTAACAATATGTCTGTAAAGCGCTTAGAGACGTAGTCTAACTATTTATTAGGCGCTATATACATCCAGAATATTATTATCATTATTATTATCTATAAAATGTAGAGCTTTCCATTTCACAAAGCTTTGTTTCAAATTGACCTAATAATCAAGCTCACATTGAGTTACAAATAACACAATAAGCGCAATAGCTGTAGACAAGAGCGAATATCAATTAAAAAATATAAATATATGGTATTAAAAAAAATTACAAATAAAATATTACATCAGTTTGTTTTTTGCTTTTTGTTCTTTTTCATTTGAGATTGAAATGGATATCAGTCCATATCATATTAAATTGTATTAGTAATGATTAAGAAAGCAGAAAATGATAGTTAAAATTTTAACAATATTCTGTTATTTTATTACAAAATTTCTATTGTACTTTTTCCGAAGTAACATATACATCTTTCTGTAAACATTCTTTTGCCAAATAAATTGCCAAAATAAATAAAAAAATAGAATAGTGCTACGATTCACATTGTATGCAAAAGGATTTTACAAAACTGTAAAGACGAAAAAATGTATCAATTAGCAATACTTTTCCAGGGGTTCACACTGATAGACTGTATTAATAAGGTGCACCACCATTTTAAGAACAATAAATTGCTCTTACAACAATTGACAACAACAGAAATCTTACAATGTGTGCTTCATATAAAGTGGTGGGGTTTCACATGGTGCAAAACACAATTGACGGACAAAACAAATTTGTTCTGGTTCAACGTTGATCCAGATTTCATACATCGATCTCCAAAGAGCCAGTCTAGAGCGTAATATACTTTGACAGAGTTTAATTGAAAAACTATCTTTGTACTTGTTATATAATAGAAATAATAGACACTTAAAGTGACTCAGATATATGTCGTTTATTGATAAATTATCAATGACAAAGAAAACCGTCTTTGCTTCGCGTCAGTGATACATAATTAAGAATGTGGTTCAAGGAACTTGTTTGATATTCATACATTTCAATTGAAACTTATCCCCCATTTAAAAACAAATAAAAAAGATTAGCAAGAATTTAAACATGAATATCACAAATATCTCGAATTTGACTTATTGCAGAACACAAAATTGCACATAATTCATATGAATGACACAATTTGGCCCATAAAGTGTTCTGCAGAAGCAAAAAAAGGCATCATTTGGTGGTAAAGTGTGCGACTTCGTTGAGCTCACAAAGAACAAACACCATAACAATATTGAGCACCTGGCAAGGTTGATGAGTTAGCGCAATACAAGAAGCCAACATCATTATCATATTAATACTGCCAATTCAATGAGTTGAAGCCTATGGACCTTGATCTTCTTCTGATGTTTCTTCTACTTCTTCCCCTTATTTTCCTTCCTTTATCTCAGCTCCTTCCTTTTTTTTTTCACATTTCTCCCTCGTCCATTCTTCTTCCACACTTCTTCTCTCCTTTCTCAATTTTCTTGTTGTTATTTTGCTTTAAGTTGTACATTTCAAGCAAAAGACAAATACACCAACTGCAAACACCGATTGGGAGAGTGCTAAATTAATTGTCCCTGTATCAATATCAAATCGAACCTTTTGAACATATCATCAAACTTTGAACAGCAAATCAAAGAAAGAAAGTGGTTTAGATTGTGTTTGTGGTTCCTACCAGAAACCAGACTAAATCGGAACATCTCTAAATTACCAAACTTACCTATCATGCTAAAGGTTAAATGTGCAGGTAATGCATGCAATACATAATATACAGTGCATTCTTAATGTAGACATCAAGATCATGCGTAGTGGGGAGAGATATAAAATCATGATTAGAATAATCCATGCATGGTTATGAAATGCTTATTCCCTGAAGCTTAAATCATAAATGCTGACCAGCAGTAGCAGATGGAGCGTTTGGGATAAAAAAAACAAACAAACTGAAACTAAAATAGAAATCAATTGGGTAGAAGGAAAGGAAGTAATGATTGATGTAACCAGCCTTAAAAAAAACATTTAGCATGGTGAAGCCGTTTAAGAAAAAGCTGAGGATGATGATGATGTTGGTGGTGATGAAGGGGGAAATAAAAATGAACAGGCCATTGAAAAATGATATGTAATAACACCACGTTCTTCAAGAAAGAACTTGATTTATCTTACTTGGGGGAAGGCCCATTCCGATATAGGGAATACTGCCTGTAAATGTGATGATGTATAATAGAAATGTCAAGCATAGATAGATGTTGATAAAATGAAAGAAGAATCTGAAAAAAGGCTGGAAAATGTCGGAAAAATGATACTGAAGATAGAGAACGAGAGAATGTATTCAGAGAGCAGACACAGATTGACCCGGACGAACCGCTAAAAGAAAGAAGACAGAGAAGACATGAATAATGATAGAGAAACTTTGTCACTTTAACTTTGAACCCTTGTCAAACAAAAATAATATTTACAATCTCATAGACATAAAACTAGATTATTTGCTATCTGTTTCTGTCATTATCATCACAATTATTATTATAAACATCATTATTACTTTCAGATTCTGCCATGCATCTAAATGTTGAACATATTTCCAAGTATATCTTGGAAAGATATATATTTTACCGCAAAAAAAAAATGAAAGCACACAAAAAACAAAAAAACAAAAATCTTTTTTTGTTATCTAGATAATTCAAGGTTTCAGAAATTAAAGTGACAGAGGTCCTTATAAGAAAATATATTGATAATTGGTTAGTTTGATGTTAGTGAATAAACTAGTTATAGTTATCATGACAGTAAACTAATATCAAACAAGTAATAACATCACACATCTACTAACAGCATGCAACATGAAATTAGAAAATGTATTTATTTTATTTTTGTTATCATACATGTATGTTGTAAAATTAAAAAGTCCAAACTTATCCTACTTATGTCTGTATCATTATATCATATTGTAAAAATGTTATCAAAAAGATATTCTGGATAACACATTTATGAAGATGTCATTTACAGTCAATATTTTCCTTTCACAGAAATGTATTATATTATCTGCATTATACTCAAGAAGTAAAAATATTGAAGTATAAACACTCATAATGTATGACAAAGAAACAAAAACATACATTAAAAGCATGCAAATATATGTATCAGACTCTTTACAAAAAATACAATATAGAAAGATGCATTCAAAAAATACTCTTAATACCAACATATTTTCTGGTAAATAAGCCAAAGATCTTCAATTTTCTTTCTTTTCTCCCCAAAACATAAGAAGTCAAATGCATTCAGAAATATTCCCATTTAAAGTATATTTCAACACAATTAAAATGATGATCTGCTTTATTTAAAATTATTTTCCATACAACTATATCCTATACCCGTCACACTGAGCTCGTTCCTACTACGTCCTGCAAATTTTGCCGAACGGGCATAGTCTGTGTGAAAACTGAGTGGACGTAGTAAATACTTCTTACGATCTGTTTGCAAACTTCATGGACTAGCTCGGTCGGATTTCCAAAAAAGTGTAAAAAAAAATCGGGCGCCCATCTCGCTCCTAAAATTTTAACGGCCGCCCCCGCACGGTGGCAACGTACCTGAAACGAGACGGACGTACTACAAACGAAATTGCCGTACTTAATCGTTTCTAAAGATGTGCTAGGACGTCATACAACGAGCACTGTACATTACTTATTCAAGTTCTAAAATTAAACGTAGGGACAACGTTCCTTAACCACGGAACTTACTCTGAACAGAAGCATACTACCGAACATACGTTTCAACTTTTAAACAGAACGGCATGTCATAATTCCCGTCACACTGAGCTAGTTCTCACTGCGTTTCTCCAGTAGTTCTTGCGTGACACGCTCAATCTGTTTCACACGGACACGTAGTGCAGACCTTTTAGACTCTACACGACGTTTACAATCTGTTTACGAACTTTGCGAACGGCGCCGAACGGGAGAGAAACGGAAAGGCATCCGATTTTGAACATGTTCAAAAAAATCGTACTGGCTTCAATTCTAAAATTAAACGTAGTGACAACGTTCCTTAAACGGGGTAGGACTTACTCTGAACGAGAAGGACTACTACGAACGTGGTACTAACTTATCATGCTGCGCATAGCACCTTTAGCACCGTCTTGGACGTCTACGAACGTATAGAGTCGCGAACGAGCAGTTATTCCGTTCTAACTGGATAACAACGCATTGCCGATGCGATAAGACGAATTGACGTAACCGGAAACTATTCTATGAACCTGCCCCAGCACGTATTCAAGAAATTATTTTTCAAAATAGTTCCAACCCGACCAAAGCCCGTTCAGCATTTTTTTTAAAACGGGCAAACGGCAAGAACGTATAGAACGACCTCAGTGTGACCGCCCCTTAACTTAGTAATATCTTTGAATAGATTAATAAATATAAACACCGTCTACCTTATAATTTGACAATACAACTTCGATTTGCATAATTGAATACAATCCGAATTACAGAGTACATAAATGAATACTGAAAAATAAATCATGCAGAGCAACAAACCATGCTTCATTCCAAAACTCCATGCAACAAGATGCAGAGACAAAAACGACAAGACAATATCATGCCTTACTGACTTCACGCAACCTACGAAAACAGATACGAGCATTCGTCCATGCATAAACCAAAACGTTGCCAACTTACTGCCGTCCATGCTTGTTCTCACATTCTCGTACACCGGCTGGCCCTCCCCGGCCTTGTTAAAAGCCCTAAGCTTGATCACATAGTTTGTGTTCAGCTCGAGATTTTCTAACTCAACGTAGCGGGTCGACCCGTCAAGCTCGAGGACTGTGATGTCCGGGATATTCTCCCCGTACCCTAAAATGTACCCCTCCACGAGGATCACGGCAGACTCGGGATGCTTCCAGTGCATGGTGATTTGGTGGGCAAAGGTGCGAACCTCAATTAAAGTGGGAGGGGGTGGGGGTACGTTTTCTATTGTGGGACCATTGCCACATCGATTGAAGGAGGCATCATAGGAAGGGTTAGTGAAAGTAGGGGTATTGTTGATGGTAGGGATGTAGTTGAAAGTGTTAGGGAAAGGAATTAGTAGAGATGAATTAAATAGTGAGAAAGAAGTGAAAATAAAATAGAGTTGTTTATTAGTATCATAAATCCCAAAGCTTTAAGAATGCATAAAGAAAATTTAAAAAAGATATCATAGCACCAAATCACTTTTTTTTTTATATATACCTAGATATTTCTTTATATGTACCATTAGATGCTAATTGTATTTTAAGGATATTTAGTCAAACTAGAGGCTGTTTACAATATGTTTTTCTATTAAAAGCAAATGACAGATTCAGAGTACAAAACTATGGTATACTGTAGATAGAAGAGTTTACATTTTTTTTTTAAAGGAATGAGAGTGATGAAAAAGTTATGATGACACAAAGGATTAGTTTCCCTCAAAAGAATAGAATGACTTTTAAACACTTTGGGATAAATGTAGAGCAAAACAAAGGGAGATAGCTGTTCCACGTTTATTTCAGTCCATAATCTACAAACTTAACATCAGAATAGTTTTAAATCATGTCATGAAAATAGACTTATAAGCTTTCAAGTCAATCTGCATAAACTCTACTCAACAAAATGTTGCAAAATTATAAAAACACATTTTTGGATAGTAAAACTAAAAATGTCTCGTTACATTATCAAACTTCTGAATTATCATATCTTTTGTTTCATTTTTCTAATAATCTTAATATCATAATCTTACCATTAGGTGCAATAACCTCTGTTCTGCCTGGAATCCAATCTGTAAATGGTCCAGTACCATTGACGTTTACCATGGCTATTCTCACTTCATAGTCCGTCTCCCTCTCCAGGCCTACATGATATAGTTTCAGAAAAAATAAAATATATATTATTAATAATGAAAATAATAGATCCCACATGATACTGTGAAGCATTTGTTAGTATTTTAATTCCAATAAATTTAAGCATATTTAAAACAAATTTATATCAATCATTACCCTTATCATAAACAGAACATTACAATATTGTGTGAATATATGTGTGTTTGAATTTAACTGCATTTATGATATGAGAACTATATGAATCATTATCAATACCACAATAACAACATTACAATATAGCGTAATTATATTGAAATTGTCTAGCATAATCATCATGAACTTAAATTTGATGCTAGAGTCAATTGATAATCAAAATAGGATATTTTAGACATACTTTGAACAATTTTCTTGAAATAATCCAGATCATCATCAAATAAACTTGATGTTTAAACATTCTGATTCAGTTATCTACACACTTGTAGAACATAATTTTAATCTATACTGTTTAATATGAATTTCTGTAAATTGCACATTTTTACATTTCACCACACAGACATTCTGTATTTCTATTTCATTACGATACTGAATTTCAGAGCTGGCATGAACTTATTGTACATCACATTTATTGCATGAAGGAGTCATCAAAGTAAGTAAATTCTAAAAGATGAAAATATAAACATAGAGCACAATAGCCTTTTGTCATTAAGCCATGGTTGAATTAAATATCAGGTTCCAAACTTTGTTATTATAAGCTCCTCTAACTAACCACAAAGCAGCTCTATAAACATGACATGTATTTATCCAAACTATCTAATATAAAATTATCTCTGGGTTTTTGAATGTACATCCAAATCCTTTAGGAAAGCATTATAATTTGACAACAAGATGTGTACTAAAGGAATGTCATAAATTAGACGACATTGTGGGATATGTGATTTGTACATAGAAATACATGCCCTCAAAATTCAGCATGATTTATTCTACCATGTATCCTAAAGATCCACTGAGATGATTAAAACTGCTTTTTTTTTCATATAACACATAGCAAATTTTACTTTGTGCATTTTGTAAAACTTATACACTGGCACAAGTCCATATCATTAAGTCAATGTTCTTTTGAAAGATACAATATTAAGGATAAGATCTAATTTGGCAGAGAAATATTTAAACACATGTCTGATTGCCATTTCCCTTAATAATGATAAATAACTATAATTACAGCATTTTTAATGCGCCATCCATCTAATTAAACTATTCAGAGGAGCAGAGGGAAAAGGAAAGAAGAATAGGAAACTATAGGAGAAGGATGCAAAAAGATATATAAAATCTAATGAAAATAAAGATAGAAACTACAGGACTTCAGATCAGATTTTAATATATCTAAGGATTCTGCTGATCGGATCCTGTGTGGAAGAAGATCATAATTCATTAAAAAAATATAATTAGGTTCCTCAAAAACAGATCTCCAGGAACTATTAATCACCTTCTATTCTGTATGATGTAGCCTTTCCAAGATCGTTGATGGCTATGGCCTCTCCTCCTCTGACGCGGTAACGCAGCTTGTACTGTGTGATCTCTCCGTTGCGCTCATGTATCGGGGGCGGTACCCAGGAAACATCTAAGGCATTGGGTACAGCCGGAGCAGGATTCACGCTCACGTTGGAGGGTACTCCTGTTGGGTCTACAATAAATAGGGAAAGTATACAAATAGTTGGCTGTTAACCCATTGCCCAAAGGAACCAGGTGGTTCCTGTATCAAATCTATGGAAAAGAGAGAGTTCAGTTGTCAACAAGTTAACCCATTTGTGACAATATTCCACATTATGGGGTTTGACTCAATAACTTTTGACTCTGATGTCAAAAAAATATACCAGATATAACAGCAGAAAGACCAAAAAATTTGGAACACAATGAGACTGTTTTCATTATCCTACCACTCAGGGTTTGACATCAGGAAATGAAAAAAGCAAATTTATGCATAAAAATCATATAGAAATTTTTTTTTTTTTTTAAACTTGTGAATAAAAGCTTTTGTCACACATGAACTACATAATCAGAGCAACACAGATCCAACTTCCCGTTCCTATATCAAAACAACACAGAAAAAAAGTAAATTGCCCAAACATTTAATCACTATATCATCCTAGTTTAGACTCACCAGCCCCAGGTGTCCGAACATCAATCGTACTGGTTCCTCCAGCTCCATTTGCATTATAAGGAATAACTGTTATCTCGTACAGCGTGTATACATCCAGGTTATCAAGAATGAGGCTATTGTCCATGGGCGCCACCTCTCTTTCCATCGTACTCCCCATCATCTCATCCGTCACCCTGACGATGTAGTTCATCAGGTCGCCGTGCGTGTCAAAGGGCGGTCGCCATGATAGCTCCATGGAAGTGGAGGACAGCGGGATGGCTCGCAGGTCTGTCACTTCATCTGGTGTTACTCCTGGAAATTAGATGTGAAAAGTAAAGTAGGATTTTATAAAAGAGCCATTTCACTAGCTTTAATTCAGTAAAGCATGTGCAAACAAAAAGAACGTATACAGGCCTATAGATAGCTCATATCTGTAACATAGCAATAGCAAAACCTTATACCCTTCGAAAAAGAACAGTGTAGTAATTATCATAGATAAATTCTTCTAATCAACATTTAGTAACATCCATTTCATATCCTGTATATTCCAATATTTTCATACAGAATAGAATATTGAAGGATTAGAGATTTTTCAAACCTAAAGGGGGGTTTTCACAGGGCACATGAACAATTTGCATATAAGAGAGTAGTGGTAAATCTAGGCAGGTCAGACACCATTATAATATCTCTCAATTGTTTGTGCACAATGTAGTGCCCCTCTGAACTCTTGCATCTATAATCCAGCCAGATCCGCCACAACATAGAATGTCAACTCCCAACAGTCATTTTTTTTAATGCAGCAAAAAGCTTTTTAATGCAGCAATATGCAGCATTCAGATCATTCACATGCCCTGGAAAAGCTCCCTTTATGTGCCAGACTCACTTGTATCATCAGGTGTAGTAACAATGATGACCTGAGAAGAGGCACCAAGCCCGTTCTCATTCTCCGCTGCGACCCAGATTCGATACGCTTGATTGGGTAAGAGGTCTGTCACCATCTTAAGGAGAGTATCCTTGTTGACATCCACTAGTCTCTTCCTACATGGGTATAAACAAGAAAAAATAATTCCACCAATTGAAATACAATTGAAATTGAACTTAAAAGGCATTTATATCCATTTTTAAAATGAAGTTATCTAAGTATTTAAATCACATATCATCTGATAAACAAGTATCCTTGTTTTACATCAAATTGATCTCTTTTAACATTGGTACAAATCACCAAAAAGATACCTCTAACTGCAGCAATGGAAATATTCTACTTTAAAGGAACTCTTATGGATTTAAATCTATTCATTTGTCCCTCCCTATAATGAACAAAAATAATAATTTCTCAATGTTTCAGTTAAAAATAAGTCCTATGAGAACCATAGTACACTACACTATTTACCCATTCATAATATTTAGAATGAACCTTGTGGGTGAAAAGGTAATATCTTAATTTACATATATTTGAAATGGCTTGATTAGGAAATATAAGTTGCTTTTTACAACTCAGCTTACGTTTTTTGTTAACTTTCCTAGTGATTTGTTATCTGAGAAGAAAAATACATGTGATGGTCTTGTAAACATGTTTCAATTACTAGTAATATTGATACAATTTATCCAACAAGATACGGAGAAGAGGAGGGATGCATTTGAACCACTTACCTAGCCCCCTCTTCATCCTTCTGGATATATAGCTGGTATCGTATCAGAGAACCCGGGATGAGGGTAGGTGGTCTCCATGACAACGTGATGCTCTGGGGTTGGACATTGATGGCTCTTAGGTCCAGGGGTGCAGTGGCCACTGGTCCGGTTGGGGTTTCTTCACCGGGAATAACAGGTGGATCGGTTAAGAGGTCTGGTCTCTCAGTTGGTGGCAATGGGACGAGGGTGGGTGGGGGTTGTAATGGGGGATCGACTCCTGATCAGAGGAAAGGGGGGACACAGGCAGGTGGTGGAGGAGGAGAG
>CALNVZ010002100.1:14222940-14245638 GCA_940671915.1 Paracentrotus lividus
AGAGGTTCTGGTGTCTCTCAGTTGGTGGCAATGGGACGAGGTGGGTGGGGTTGTAATGGGGATTGACTCCTGATCAGAGGAAAGGGGGACACAGGCAGGTGGTGGAGGAGGAGAGGGAGGAGATGGGTAGATGGTCATCAAGGTGGGTGGGGTGGGGGATGGCATGCGAACACAAAAGACAAACACAAATGCAATATATAAACACATGCAATCATGCAATTCACAAAAGGCAACAACTAAGAAATGTCTGTTGAAAACCAAAAGGGCATAAACCGTAACACACATTAAAACCCATTGAGGACTAAGCCTGAATATATCTCCAAGAGGTAAGTGCCTTTTTGTTTCTCAACACACACAAAAAAAATCATATTAAATCGAAATTATAAATACACTGTATACACTGAGCATTCCATACTTACATATCAGGTTATGATATTTAATATACATGCAGACTGAGACTGATGGTCATCGCACATGCAGAATACTGACACTTCATAACATAAATCAAAATCAAACTTGTAATACATATTATAATATTAATAAAAAAGAAAACTTAGAGCATCACTTGATCACAATGTGCAAGCAAAAATAGGTATAAAACCATAAACTATTTGTATTTCTTGAATGTAATGTATCTGTAATTTTCTTCACAATATCTATGAATTGTGAAGTAAGTTCCATAATTATAACCCTTAAAGAATCATCAAATAGGTAAATAAATGTAATTAAAATATTAAAGAATACAACCTGGAATGTTTTCATTTTTTCATAAATGAATTGAAGAAGGATTGTTCAATATTAATGTTGGCAAGTGAAATATAAAAAAAAAAAAATTATAATCTCTTTATCTCTTTTTAAAACTGATCAAAATATGATTTATTGTATAATTATAACAAAATGTAATATAAGTTGTGTGTCAGCTGTTTTAAAATGTAAAATAATTGAGGCAAAATAATTAACGCATGAACATGTATAAGCACATCAAACATGGATGGCTAGATTGTAATTAATAACAAGCAAATGCTAGAATGACCAATTCAAATGCAATACGGACATATCAAATAAAATGTCTTACAATATCAATAATCATTACAAAAAAATGTACAATCATGCACAAAATACTGGCAAGGGACAGTGGGAGGGTTAGGGTCATCGATGTCATATTTTACATAACACAATTATTGTCATAAATCTTTATTGAAACAAAATTTTGGCCCATTGATAAAAAACTATTAAAAAACAGATAAATAGTGCATGTCATAAAAGCAACATATCTGAAAACAACTTCAATAAGTAAACAAAAAGAAAATTTTCTCAATGATATGCAATTTCATGGCTTAAAGTATGTTATTTACAAAGTTAATCTTTCTTTGGTTTAATAAAAGTTCTGCCATTAATTATTCCATCTGAAAGAGGGCAATGTTCTATATAATTATTATAAACCTACGTAAGATAGGAAAATGTTAAAGATAAACAAGATGAGTTATATTTGGAGTACTCCGATAATAATCTTTGTCACCCCTATACCACTCTATACCTCTGTCAGAATTTCACTAACATTCTCAGGATATTCTTATCTTTATCATCATTGTAAATATATTTTGATAAATAAGATATAGCGTACAAAAGTGTTAAAGCCAGACATCACATTTCTATATTAGGGTTTGAAAGAGATTCCCAAATGAGCCGCCATTGGTCATGAGGGCATATTCATGTACTTAACAAGATCATCCCAATAATATATAGAAACAACAAAATAGAAAAGGGCCAGAGAGAAATAAGGAAAGAGAATCCCCATAAGCAGTAACATTTGATGAAGCGCCTCTCATATCTGCGAGTCACACGGAGGCCGTGCCCTAGAAATATTTACGTCTATAGATTTCAAGATATGGCTCAAATTAAGTTTATCTGCCCGGAGCAGCCCCAAGCTTGTTGGTACACAGCCCGAGCTCTTGCCCCGGTTCTTTGCCTTTTTCTTGCATGACAATGCAATTAATCTTGTGCTCACTGGCTACAAAGCTGAGGGCTATGTGTGGTGTGGAGTCTCATTTTGCCTTTGACTTCGAGCGGCCAATTTTTCTTTTCACCCTGTCTCCAGTATTTTGATTCTTATCTGTCATGCACACAGGATCCTCTAAATAAAGTACCTTGTCAGAGCTATATTATTGGTTGTTTTTTGCGGTATTTCTGGAGACATTTGGACTTTTTTTTGACAGGAAAAATAACAATAAGCCTCCATGAGACAGTCAATAAATTCCTTCACAGGCAACAAGCACTAGCTTTCGAAAGCTTTCTTTATCCTTTTTAAATTCATTCATTCATTCAACCATATAACTTCATTTGTCACATCCTCTCACTGATACATGCTTTTGTTTTGTTATGCAGTAGAGGGATGGCTTTAACAAACTAGTGTGACATTCCTGTAACAGACAATGCAAAATAACAATATACATCTTGGTATTGTTTGGCCAAAACAGATAAAAAGCAGTTAATTCCCAGAATCTTTAAATAAACTGCCTATGGATTATTCTATTTTTGTTAGCGTAAATTATGTATACACAGCGTATTCGAACAATTTAAACATCAAATTGACAAAAGTTGTGAAAATATATTGTACATAGTAAATTAAAAAAATAAAAATAAAACACAAAATTTGTGAAAATATTCCCTTTTTTTTAATATTCATATTTTGAATGGCAACAACAACCTTTTTTTAATCAAAATAACTGCTATCTTGGATGATAATCCATGCATAAATTAATAATGAATCTATATCTTCCAACAACAAATGAAAACATGGTTTAGTTTTGAAAACTGGATTCAGTTTTGCTAACAAATCAGATATCAAACTCCAGGATCAATAGATAACATGGAATACGAGAACCGGACTGGGAGACAGAGACAGAGAGGCAGACAAACGGATGATCAGACATACAAACCGGTCTGTTGACTGACCAGTGTTTTTCTTCCAAACAGGGCCTAAATTTCTAGCTGTAATCCCATGATTAGCCCTATCAATCACACTGCCCCCTATCCACACATTGGGTGATGAGGTATAAATATTGAACTAGGATTCAGTGAGAACCAATGCATATTTGATGCTCTTTTCCTCACACAAACCAAGAAATATGCTATTTCTCAAGAGGCCCCAATTCCTCTGTAATGTGTAAAGTTATTATGTTATTTAGGTATCTAGAATTTTTGCCTCTTTCCCTGCAACATATTTGCATTAATTCATTTTAACAAGAACGAACTTTGACATTAATAACATTTTTAAAAATAATTAAGTACCATTACAATTATAGAACAGTTAAAAGCCTTTGATTGGGTTCACTTTTTGTATCTCATTGCCTTGTTTTTGCTTAATTTTTAGACAGTAAGTACTGTTACTTTGATTTTGTTTTATTCACCAATGTTATCTAAGTTCAAAGCTGCACTGCGTGCTCACCAACATTTTTACTACAAATTGTTTTTGTACACTGAAATTTACATCGACATTACTTATAAAGCAAATTAAATAGCATATTTATACAGCTCTCCATTATCTTAATTTCACTTTTGCTTCTAATTACTATGTTGCTGTGGTAAGATTGACAAAGTTCCTCTGTTTCACCTAACAATGTGTTACCATGGATACTGAAGAACATCAATCAAAATCATTCCACAAACGAGCATTTAGTACGGAAATAGCTCCTATGAGTGTTTTGTTAATGACTCCTCTGTTATTTAATTATCAAAAGACACGGAACCTGAATTTCACTATGCAGATGGATCTTTATGTATGTGTTTTTACAAAAATTTGTGAGATGGAACCAATGTCTCTACGGTCGTTCAACTCTTCGTTCACCACACCAAGCTCCTTCTCAGAGAATTCCTCCTCTCACTGAACGAGGTATACACCTCTCTGTGATTTTTATGGATGATATAAAACCATCCAAACTAACTTTATCATAGCACCAGTGAGAAGATTGAAATACAACCACGTTGGATCACGTTTCTCTACCGGAGGATTGGTATAAAGCCCAGACTCAGGGTGCCCCTAGTGACTGCATGTCCCTAATGTGGCTTGTCACCAAAAAAAAAAGAGGTAACATTCAGCAAAGTGCTGGATAAAAAGCATTCAACATCAATGATTTCCTAGCGGAGAATGTGGCCTGGGGGCATGAATGACAGCAAACATTTGTGAAATCGGACCCAACGAATGCTACCGGTTATGTTATTGTTACCCGTTACTCATTCACGACACGATTGTCTATGTGCAAGCTTGTGCAAGGGGTTAGGCAGAGCGTTCAGGGGTAACTTGACTTTGGGGAGCGACAGTTAGAAAAGCTTGGCAGTCTCCGGAGATGGACTGGATAATGTTTTCTCGTGTGAACTGGCAATGTGAAAACTAATGTGGTTGGATTTTTCACCGATAAGCGACAGATCTGGCAGCTGAGGAAATTGTTGTTCAATGCATGAGGATTGATCTGTGTGGCTTTGGACGCCCTTCTGGCAGGGAAAGAGCTTAACTCTTCTTATCACAAGACAGCTCAATGTCATTCACTAGTAACTTGGCGTTTTCTGCTCATAGAGTGACACAGGGTTAAACCACCTTGGGAAATTTGTCAGCCAAAGACACTAGATCCCTCTCATTTGTATCCCCTTCTTCTCACTCACCCTCTCTCTCTCTCTCCTCTCTCTCTCTCTCTCTCTCCTCTCTCTCTCTCTCTCTCTCTCTCCTCTCACTCACTTACTCTCTCTTTCTCTCTCCATCTATCTTTATATCGATCTTTCTCCACCCTGTCTCTCTCCATCTATATCACTCTCTCCACCTCTTCTATCTCTCTTCGCACTTTCTCTATCTCTGGAATTTCAACTTATCTGTCAATCACAGGCTACTTGCTGTTGAATGACACAGTCATGGTACCTGTAGCCTTTGACCATTCACTTATGTGATCATATTTCAGCAACTTGAGTATGAGGGAGAGATAACTACAGTGCACTTATATTTCAATCACCCATATCACAGAAATATAAAGTGGCAAAGGATGGGCACAGAGGTCGGGAGGATCTCAACGCAGAGAATAACTCATGAATAATTCATCCAAACGCAATCAGGTAGTTGACATTTTGATACACAGTCATTCTTGTTTACATGACAGATTCTTTTAACATACCATGTTATATTTATGATATATTACTTGTTTAAGCTCATTCATGACTGTTTCTGAAGGATAATAGTAAAGCCAAATGCAAAACAAAACAAGAAGGCATAATGTATATTCACAATGGCCAACAATAGAGGATCAATAAAGAGATAAGAATTGATATTTCTTGAGAAGAATCTAGTATAGGGATAGAGGGTAAGATCGATAGAAAAGGAATATGTTAGCAAACAAGAGCCGACAGCTTGATTTCATTAATTCAAAGCTCATCACGGCTTCTTGTATCTCTTTTAAATATGGAAATGCTAACTTGAACATGTCAACCTCACTGTCACTTCCAGAAACGAGAAGATAGAAGAAGGCGCGATAACATCAAGAACACAAGACACAAAAAAACGCAATGCATTTGACAAGAAAGGCCTGGATGACCCTGTTTCTCTAAGAAACAAGTTGCAGTGACCTTTTGCAGGAACCCTTCAAGCAAGAAAGGGAAAGAAAGACGACAAGAACAGGCTAGAGAAGAGATTGGAGATGCATTTCTTAGCAAGGTTGCATGTGAAGGAACATGAGGGGTTTTTACCAGGCCACAGGCAACTAGGGATACAGGCTCACGTGTCATTAGTAATCGCCAAATCCTCGTTCTGTCGAGCGGGGAGAGGTGATACGCCTTCTTGTGAGAAGAACTGCGAACTAGGATGAGGATCGAGTTTGCCCACCCAGGGCAACGCCAGTGCAATCTTTATTGATTAGCTCGAGTGTTTGGTGTTATGAGGAAAGAACACAGAAGGGAGGGAGATTATTGCACAAAAAGCTTACACAATTCCGTCAGAAACCTGTAATCTGTATCAAGGAAAACATGGGCAGAAAATCTAACTACAAAAAGAGAACTTCAGTCAGAAAGAGGGCAAATTATAAAGAGGCAATAAGATATGAACACTTTTCTCTGTGAAGTTTAAACTAGTTTGCATCTAGAAGTGTAATTTAATATCCCAGTAATGCCTTTATGTTGGGTGCTTCTCACTAAAGTTTTTAGTCATTATTCAATCCAAGCTTAAGATTATCTTTGTTTCCATTCCCTCCTTTGAAAAGCCATGGAGACACATCAACACAGTTCCAATATAAGTCCAGTATAAGTTATATCCCTCCAAAAAGAGAGAAGAAATTAGCCTATTTCAAATATTACCTCAGTTATAAAAAGTAATGGAATAAGATTGAGATTTCATACGTCACCAGGCAATCGGAGTGTAATATGCTGCTGTGTTGTTCCACAGGACATTATCAGATTATGTATGCAGCCATTTCCTAAAAATATCAGTTTATAATATTATGATATTTGGATAGAATCTTTCTGGAGCATATAAACATTTCTGAGGCATATGGGCCATTCTCCTGAGATAATGTGGGGGAAAATATTTCAAAACCTATATTGTTGATTAGGTAACTGTACTTCTTAATATGTAAACGCCTACGTAAAACCTAAATCTGATTTCAAGAAGCCGTGTACTTTTAATCTACCAAATAGTAAAAATAAGCTAAGAATATTGTATGAATTTTCAGATTGATAAGTTAAAAAGATTTCCATCATCCTATTCTTGCCTCAAGTAGTGTCAGAGCAAACACAAATTCCATCATTAAGAGTGTGTTCAATGTCCAGTTTCAATTTATACGCCAACATTAATCATGATACAAACGCAATTACAAAACACAAAACAAAACGCGATCAGCGGTGCACCGTTCAGTGTCAAAAATTTAAAGCTGATTTATTTCCATCGTCTTTGAATACCACTCTCTCAAAAACAAACATCTCATTTTTTTCACTTGCACCGGAAGCTTCCACTGCGAGAGCACATTTAAACACGTTGAAAACTCAATCCTGTTCAGTGTCGCATTTCGTTGCAATCGCAATGCTCAAGGTCGTAAAATTGAGCTGATAGTGTTTCAAAACGCATCTTTTTCGGCGTTTAATTTTCCTCGAATCGAGATTTGAAACACGTTTACTTTTACGACCGGAATGGGACAATGAACCCACTTTGTTTCTCTTTATATCAGCGTTTTGTAATTGCGTTTGTATCATGATTCATGTTGCGTATAATTTGAAACTGGACTTGACACACTCTTACTTGACACATCTCTCTCTAAATGTATAGAAATCACATCACTACTTGTCTAGAGTACATAAAGTATGAGACTCTGTTATTATAACTCACATTCTGCACCATCAAACCAACTTTCTCCCATGAGAAAGTTAACACACATTTCTTATGACAAGGTTCTCGCTTGCTTGATACCACAAGTAATCTTTCCCTAAAGATATTTCTGTTTCCATGGCAACAATGATGATAATGGTTCAGTGAAGGGGAAAAGGTAAGGGAGAGAAAAAACGGCCAGTACAAAAGAGAAACACGCTGTTTGCGTGAATAATGGATGAGAGTGTAGTCTTCTTGCATTATTCATAGAGACGAAAAAAAAGGGAGAGAGTGCGTTTTTTAAGGTTGATGCAGGTGACATCTCTCGCTGTCTTTCTCTTCCACGTTGCTCAAAAACAACCCTCGGTATCTTGCCATCTGAAGATGCTTTCTAAGATTGGGATCAGTTGAGACCCAACTCAAAGAAGGTAAAGAATGCAGAGAAAGCAAGCTAAGCAGTCTCCTAGGAGACAATATGAAGCATTATAACAAGTATATCTCTCTTGATCTCATGAAGATAATGTTTATTGATTAAGCTTTAAAAAAAAGCAACACTTGTGTTGCGAATTCTCGATATGTCTGCGTAAAAGGTATTGGTTAAGAATATGATTTCAATTTCCAAATTTATTAGCTAGTCTGACACATGCCATGAGTTGGTAAAACTGTTTAGTAAATTGCTATCTAGTTTTACTTCGATTATATAATTTGTAAATTTTTTACGTAAATAACAATGACATTCCCAAATTTATACCATAACATATTAACCCATGTCAGGAATTGGAAGTTCATGTCCTAAAGACTACATAGGAATGAGACTAATAAAGTCTATTAAGTAACATACATATTTTTTATATCATAGAATGTATCTTCATATGAATATTCATTCCAAATAAGGACTTCTATATGGACTGTTTTGCTTGTGTATCTGTCACTTATATGCTATCTAGGTAGATATTGAAACACATCTGAAAATACAATTTCACCAAAAGCTTCATAGGGGCAAGGCTATATATAACACAAATTAGCCAAATTTTCACTACCCAGTAATCAAATTAAAGATATATTTAAAAGTACAATGATATTGTATATTTATTATATTCGAATATACAGATATACCATCTAAATGATTACAAACGATCACTAGATACAGACTCCACAATCATCTTCCTTCAAAAATCTTAAAACTTTCTTTAGGTTAGCACCTGAATCTGGATGAGAAATATATTGCTTTAAGGCACTATGAACGTGTCTCCAGATTTCCTGAATAATTTGTTTGTTTTAAACCCTCTCATTTTCCAGACACCCCAAGACAATTGTTAGCAGGACAGAAGAAGAATTGTATGGAAATAATGAATAAAAGATCCAACATGATCCCGTTTTGTCTCTCCGATTGCAAATTGGCACCGTCCCTGCCTTGGTTCATGGCATAAACAGACGTATCGGAACACAAGCTGCATATTTACGGCAAAACCAGGGCTGGAGAATGATTGATTAATCCCATGTCTGGCCTGCATGAATTTTAGTCACGCGTGTGAGTGCTGAATTAGCAATGATTCTCCCAAGTTTCCCAGCCCCGTGCAAACAATGAATAATGCACGGTAAGACGACACTCGGCCACTGCAGCCAAGTTTCCCAGAGAGAGCTCTTGTGAAAGGCGTTTTGAATGGTTGGTGCAATATTGAGCTGAATGTATATTATTGGGCGAGCTTGGCCAGGAAAGGCAGGCTGTAAATATTTCATTCAATATATTATACGGACCATGAAAGGTGGCAAAACTCTCTAAATTGTGAAATAACTTTTCCTGGAATTAGCTTATCATCCATGTTACATGGCATTCCAAAGTAGTTGATGATGATTCCTGTCATGGACCTTTCTTGATATTTACTCATTTCAAATGTTCCTTTTCATAGGCTTCTTTTTACTTCGACTTCAAAGGAATATGAGTCTGTTTATGAAATGAAAAATTGGCAGCTTGCATATTTACATAGAAAGAGAAATCAAATTGGAGAGATAAAGTATTGTACTCTAAACAACTGGATAACCTTACCTAAACACTGTGTACAACATTACCCCATAAATGAACTACTACCAAATTGATACAGTCAAAGGCAACAAGTAAGGTAACAACCTAACCTGAAAACTGAATGATGCTCCACTTGCCTATAGACGTCCATTACCTAGTCTTCCCTACATTTCACAACTAGATAGACTTAAGCCTCAAGGCAATCAGTGACGGCTTCTGCACTGCTCCTCCCGTATTTCCCTCCTCCAAACTGATTTATTGACCTACTTTTATTCAACTCCCATCACTATTTAGCATCCAGGAGCTGTTATCTCATTAGACGATGGTTGAACACAGTGTCAGGCTTTACAGCCATGTATGCATTTCTGTCACACATGGTTTTGTCTCTAATCAAAACATCTTCTACATCTTCATGCTTCAAATTCAAATCTGACGTAAGCATTTTATGAGGCTGTTACAGTCACTTCCTATCCATAGGTCTATGATACGTTGAATATCGGTACTTTTAATTCTAATCAAGTTTTGTTTTAATGCAAAATGCTTCTTTGATCGTAATGATTGAAACAAGTTTTTATGATGAAGAGTGAAATCTATGACAGCCAAAATCTACTTTACTGAAATCAAAGAAGATTATCTAAATTTCTTGACAGATAAAGTCTATGACCTGTGTTTGTAGATTGTTTAATAATGGAAAAAAAAACTCCACAGGGCATCTCTCCTTTCCCTTTCCGAACTTTCTAATGTTGATTTTTGCCTAGTGGTGATATGAAACTCTTCTCATCGAAAATTGTATCGAATTCTATTCGAAATCGATGTACAAAGTTGGAAATGGAATATAGCATTGGTTTAATATTTGCTATTCCATCAAAGCAATGAAACTGCACAACCGAAAAGCGATCAATGAAAATCATTTGGACGTCCTGGATCAATAGCAATATTTCCTTGCTTGAATACCTAAATCTCATTGCATTACATCTACGGTAACATCCGCAGGTAAAGAAGGACCTCTTGCAACTGCTATTGGTTATGTGTTGCATTACAAGGAAAATACTTGAGTTTCTCACAGTGTATAACTACCATGGAAATGAAAGACAGTTCAATAAGAGGCAAGAATATCGTGAAATTACTTTTTAATGATTTTATAAATGTGTGGCTAAAGTTATCCACAGTAAGACTAAGGATATGTGTTCATGAGCTTGTAGGAGATTGTATCTGCGCTTTGGTGGTAATGATGCAAACATGTTTTAATTACTGATCTTCAAGTGTCAAGGTGGGCGTGAACAAGTGTTCAATTGTTAGAAGAAAAAAGTGTTTTATGGAAAATATCAAATTGTAACTGCTTCAAGAAAAAGGTTTTATGAACATATTTAACATTGTAAACCAATGGCAGAACATTATCATTGCAAATAAATAACAAATATCACTGAATTCTTTTAATTGCTAGAAAATAATAATGATACAAGAAAAATTCTACAATTATCATATAGACAGATAAAAAATATAATAGGTAGAATATAAAATCTTCAAAGAAAAATGTATCTAATACAGTTTCTTGAAAATTGGAGTAGGAAATTTCACAACAGGCTAAATCACCAGATGTAGGCCTACACCAGATTTTTAAAGAGCATTTGCAGTCAAGGTATTTCTTGGCAAGTCAAGATTCTTATAAGTTCTTACCTTCTGAAGCACTATGAGCTGGGCTGTAGCCTGGATGTTAACCCAACGGTTGCTGGCAAACGGCACTGAGGGGTAGGAACGCCGCACCCCAACCAGCCCCAAAGAACCCCATCCTAACACATCCCATCCGCCCATCGGTGCAATCCCTGGTGTCTACACTCAAAGCCCTCGCCATCGGCCAGGAGGTCGGCTAGGAGTTCTCGTCGCCTCTGTGCTTCTTCACTGGATGGACGGTGTGGGATACCATACACAGCACATGGGAGGGTCTGAGTGGTATATTGCCTGGCATAGGTGTTCCTGGGCATCTCCAGGAATTCAGGTGGAACTGATAAAACAAAGCATTGGATTGCAGTTAACACAGACATGGTTTAGTGACAACAAATAAAAAGAGCTGAGAAAAGCTGAAAAGAGCTGAAAAGAGCTAAATGAGAGAGCTCCGATACTTAGCTAAAATAAGTTGAAAATAAAAACCATAAATGGCTTGCTGAAATCAGCTCAAAAGCTGAACTCTCACATCCCTGTATTGAAAGAATGCATCATTTGCTCACAAAAGTATGGACAAATTTCAGCTTATAGACCAAAACATAATTTTGTTTTATTTATCTGTAACCTTTCTGCTTCACCTTTTCTCAATCATATAATTACATAAACCCCTCAAAAAATGTCTTGCAATTCAACTTTGAGTCTCGTATCTTTTTTGTTAATTGTCTATAATTCATTAATTTTATACCATTGGAAAGTTCATTTATTCCTCTTTACACTGAATACACCCATTTGTAAAGGTTGTGCAATGCTTGAATGCACAGTTTCCCGAATACAAATCAAAGTCAGAAGTGGAAAGTTGCCAATGAATGGCTATTGTTGAAAGGCAGAGTTTCTTATGAGTATCTATAAATGGGTCATGCATTATCCTCAATGTTTTCACTTATTGTTGGAAAAAAAATGTGCCTCTCCCAAAGCTTTTGCTTGGCAGTGCTTATTTTTCATGAGTATTCGTTTGATAAAGCTAGGATGGCGCGCTTATTCAAATGTGAGATAACGGTTCAAGAACAGAGAACGATTGTGTGCTGAAATGGACAAAAAAAAAAGTTTGTTTTGATATTGCTTGCTTTGTTTGTTGGAGATGGATGAAAAAGAGATGAGTAGCGAATTTGTTATGCTGGAAACTTGCAATAACCTGTATGTAACCATACACAAGTAATGCTCAAACCACTCGCTGGTTATTAAAACAGTTCTTTTACAAACAAATTAACAACAAAATACTACCTTAAATACCTGAAACAATTATTGACATTCAACCAAGAGTATCCAACATTGTATTGAGCGACCTAACGACACAACCAACAAACACAAAGAAACACAAAAACCTTTTATACAGTTAAGAACTCGATTAAGCAATAGCCATTCATTTTGGCACTTTCCTTTTCTGACTTTCATTAGAGTTTGGCGAGACTACTGTGCATTCAAGAAAAATAAAACCATCACAAATGGGGTATCAATGTGACAAGGAATAAATCAACTTTCCAATGATATCAAATTTAACCATCATAAACAATCAAATAAAAAGATATGAGGCTCAAAGTTGAATTGCAAGACATTTTTTGAGGGGTTTATATGATATACTCTTACATCATACAAAAAATAATAATTTATACACTTATCTAACAGTGATCACTAACCTTTCCCTGTTTACCTTTTATATCACCAAACCTGTCAATTTAGAATCATGATTGTTTCTCCAGCTTAAAAGAAGTCAATACACTTAAAGTAAATTGTGTTGACAGATCTACTTCTTGTCAAAAGGAGCACAACAAACATGTCAATTTCTTTTACGTTCAACAATTTTTCATTAAGTTTTCCAGCAGAATGTCTATAAAAATACATCAAAGTCTAATAAGTAGAAAGCTTGTTATCTGAAACAATGCAACAACTGTCAGATTTATTCTACATTTGCATTGTAAGAGATTGGAATAGGAAATTGATGTAAACTGAAGTTAGAAAGATAAAGAGGCAATGCAAATGGAAAAGTCATTAAGTTATCAAATCTTGCTTTTCATCACTTATGAAACCAACTTGGCAATAATACATCTGTCCTTTTGTTCTTAGACTGTGTCTATCTGTCTGTACTGAAAAAAAAAAATTACCTTGGTTTTGGTTTTAAAAGATTTAATGAAAATCCCCAACTTTATGGTTGGCCATTAAATTTGTTTTTAAATATGAAAGAGATACAGACTTCTCATTTTAAACAAAATTCAAAAGCGAAATCCCTACTAACAGAAATGCTTGTAAATCAATTTTGGCACAGGAGACAAATAACTATGATCTCACATATTTGTTTACTCCATAATGTCGCACTCTGTAAATTATTTCAGACTGTTTCAAATTGTCTTAGCTCAGTTTAATGACCTCCTTTAAAGGGACTGTTTTACTTTGTTCAGGATCCTAACAAAATAATTGCAAACCTTTGGGTAAGACAGGAATTGCCAAGATTTTAAAGCTAATTTGTTCAATTGCTGACATATTAATAACTGAATATCACCATAAGCATGCCTGGGTATATTCAAGCTAACACTGCAGTCTATGGAGGGAAACTAATCTGGTATTTCCAGTCATTTCCACTTTTTTTTTTAAAACTTATTATGAAGCAATTATTGAAATAATGTTTTAGAAATGAATTTTCAGGATTTCACCTTGACACATTATTGCATGTAGGGTCTCACAGCTCAGACTTTTTCAAGCCCCTACAAAGTTACACATTCCCTTTAAACCATCCCATGCAAATCATGTTATGCCGTTGCTTGCATTGCTGGACAACACTCGAGCCTCCTCCAAACGCCCCATAATTTGATTTTGAATGCAATTCCAAACTGCCTCGAGTCTATTTGCCTTCTCCTCGACCATGTTTTTAACTGTATTTGTTATAGATGCAAGACTAGCCAAAAGGCAAAGTCACTTTATAAATGTTTCTTAGAAATACATAGCACTGTTTATTGTAAACTTATTAGATGCTAAATAAAAAAGATGTGTATTATATTGTAGAAATCCCAAAGAGTCAGAAAAGTTGCAGGACATATATGTCACTATAAACAATGATAAATTTTATACAAAATCTTAATTAAAATTTCTGTTCAATATAATTCTTTTAGATAAAAGTCCCCACCACCACCCCACCCCCCCCCCAAAAAAAAAAATAAAAATGAAAAATCTTTAATGAAGGCAACTAGTAGATCATTACGTATTTCACATTACTTGAATTGGATAATTGCATTATTCTTCCATCCTTCCAATTAATGTTAGATGATCTGGGGCACAGAAATTGGCTTTTAATGGTTTATGGAAATTGCATTACCCTCTGCATAATAGCTTTAGCAGGACTTGACAAAATAATAATGAAAAACAAAAATGGTGCAATATTGACAGCGTCCATTCCACGTCATGATACACCAAAAATTGTTTCAAATAAAGCAGAGCTAACCAACTGGTGCAGTAGAAACCGTGTCATGAGCGGTCTAGAATTACATCTCCATTTTCCCTGAATTATGCATGAAAACACCTAGCAACTCCACAATAATTAAAGCCTATATTGTGCTCTGATAATGCCATTTGCAAACGGAGATAAACTAGCAATGCTACACTATGAATTGTTTATCATGCAGGAAAGACTGACACAATAACAATTTATATAACTTAACAGAAGCTACTGAAGCTGGAAGTAATATTGATTGAAAACAACCACTCTCATTTATGCTTAGAAACCATGAGGTTGGAACATGGATTTCTCAGATATGATACAAGCTATTTGTCTATCTTAAGTTTATGGAGTGTTGAATATCTAAATTTAGTTCAGGTTACATTTGATTTAACCAGATATGCATTTTCTAAATAACTAAAAAATTGTTTTTTACACAACATATACACATTAAGGTGTGTCAGTATTGTTCCTCGCAAAATATCTCTTGAACAATATGATAGTTTTGTATTCATGTTACTGTTATGAATTCAAAGGAATTCAAAGGGGGAAATTTCTTTCTCAAAATATATACGTGAATGTATATCATGATTTAAATCAGACATAAGAACAGGAATTTTTCAACGCTCTTTTGGTTTAACAATAAATTAAATGAATGAACAACTAGTTACCTGGCTGCTAGAGAAGCAATGAAATGCCTATAGATTTAAAGCAACCAGGGTTTACCCTTTAAGCCCTATCTCAGGGACTTAGATAGGCCTATTTATTTTACCTCGCTTCTAAAGAAGCAATTAAAACTTTAAAGCAACCAGACTGGAGACTGTAAGTCCTATCCAAAGTACCTGAATATTAATGATAACTCACCTTGTACAACAACGGTAACGCCCCTCTCAACTCTGCTCTGATCAAGATCCGAGATGGCAACCACTTGATAGATGCCTGTGTCTATTTCACCCAAGTTTGAAATCTGCAAGCTGCCCTGACCTATCAGTGTGTAATGGTCGCCTTGCCTGAAATGCAACACACACACAAAAAAATTATTGATCACTCTCCATTAACCTGATAAGCCGCATAAAAATTGTCGTGATCATGCTCACCCTGATAAATTCCTGTGTCTATTTCTCCCAAATTGTATTCTGCAAGCTGCCCTGACCTATTAGTGTGTAATGGTGCCTTGCCTGAAATGTAACACAATTTTTTTTTTTTATCACTCTCCATTAATCTGATAAGGTTGGCACCTCTTTTTCACACAATGTGTTTCTTTTACTGTTAATATGCTAATACTAGCATATTTATGTAATTACATGCTGAGTGTGTCAAGGTTAGGTAGTGATTTTCAGTATTCATTTTTTCATATCTTTTTTTTTTTTCATATCTAAAAAATCTAAAGAGAAAATTATTTCCTTTTTGGCGGTATTAATGCAGTATGCAAAGACTTAAAGCTTTTGTTTTACATTCATGAAAATTGAGATTGATGAATTGCTTCATCTCAATCACAGGTGACTCTGAATCCAATATGCCAGTGGTCTCATGGGTATGATTCTTGGCTTACTAGTGCATGACAATGAGCATTAACCCAATCAACACCAAGCCAGCAAATGCAAAAGTTTAAACCATTTAAGGTGGACAATAAGGTTCACGAGGCACGTATCATATATCCTTGTAACGACACATTGTAAAGACTTAAGACTCCAAGAACTAACTGTTCAAGGGGAATTCACCATCTAAGCTGGGGCATCCTTCTTTTTTTGTGGGGGGGGGGAGGAGAAAAAGGAAGAGTCATAAAGAGACAGACAGAAAGTAAAACAGGGAGAGAGAAAAGGAGACATACAGACAAACATACAGACACATAAAGAGACAGACTCATGGAAATACAGACTAATGCAGAAAGAAATGCATTGTAGGGGGAAAGAGATATAAAAAGAAATAATGAATGTGCATCACTTTTGTCTATTGGCAACCTGTAAAATAGTTGTTAAAGATATAAATTGCAATTCCTTTTCACTGAGATTGCAGTGGGGGATCCAGGTGACGCAATAGGGTTTTTTTTTAAAGCCACTTATTGACTTTTCATGCTAAAATCAGAAAATTCTCCCCCATATTTTCAAATTTCTGGCTTCATCCTCCTTTTTCAAATCCTGGATCGGCCGCTGGATTGTGCTACTTTGCTTCACACCATCACGTTATCACGTGATCCACTGATGATACAAACATTGTCTTCATATCAGACAGCACTTAAATACCTACCTCATCAAAATTCTTGACATTCACGTTCATATCTCATAATACACTTAGACAACAGAGGCATCTTTATAAAGCAAACATCCTCCCCACACATAGAGTGAAAACTTACATACACTCCCACCAGCTACATCTTCTACCCCCATCATCAATTGTCTCCCTTTCATCAACAAGAGACAAGAAAATCAATTCACCTCTGCGGAAATTTGAAAGGTATATTTGAAGAGGCGCTTCAGTTGAGAAATGGGAATGTTTGTCTTTTTCATTTGGGGCGGAGGGGGTGACACGCTATGCGCGAAAATGACGGAGAAATGTTTGTAGAATGCCCGTTTGCAAACATCAAAAACATTTGACTCTCATCTCTAATAGGAACTTGAGAATGGAAGGCATCAAGTTTGAAGTTTCCCCCCTTTCAGTTGGAATATAACTATTCGACACATACATATTCATTGCTTTCTAAATCTGTGTGTCTTAAAAATTTATGGCATTTTATTTTGCGTCTAATTCCGAAAGGGACATAATAATGTTATTGCAACAAGGTTTACATTAAATTTTTGTTTATATCAGATGTGTCCCAAACTTCAAACATGACCAGTTTCAAAAATTTTCTCGTGAAATTTAACCATGGAAGGAAGAATTAATTACGGTAAATGGACAAAAGCTTTGGAATTGCTCATCAAATTATATATTTTGAGATACAAATTCAAATGGATCATTTCCTTTTGTGGCATTATAAAGTTGTTTTGTGTGTGATTTGTATTTAAACTGTGCTTTGGATATATGTTTTGATTACAGGGATGCTACTGGTTAAATACTAACGTGTTTATCTTTTTTTCTCCTTTATACCACTCTAAGGTTGCTGGTTCTGTAGTAGCTGCTTCTAGTGTGATAGTACTACCTATCAGGGCCTCAATACTATCTGGTCCAGGAGCTACTAAGAAGGCCAAGTCATCTGGGCGCTGGGCAGGGGCTGGATCTGAGGGAGAGAAAAAAGGTTTTTATCCACTTGGTCTAATAGCAGTTAATTCTCATAATTGTCTAATACCATATAGGCTAAACCGATTTCATCTCAAAACAATTTGGTCTAATCTTCCATTAGTCTAATACATATTTGGTCTCATTCTCATTTGTTGATATAATTGCCACTTCATCTAATAGCCAAATCGTCTACTTGCATTTTCATCTAATTCCCTAATGAATATTTGGTCTATTACCAGTTTCTCACACGAATTGAACAAGTGATGATACGCCAAGTGGACATTAGGCGAAGTGACAACCAACCTCAAGGTAATTAGACAAGATAGAAAAAGACCATGTGGCATGTGACCAAACGGGTATTAGTCAAAGTGAGCTTAGACCAAATGGCAATTTACTGGGAAAAAGAATTAACCTCATCAATGAAAACAGATGCTTGGTGTGGGCGAAAACTTGGCACGGAGCATAATGGGAGCATAAATACGTTAGTGAATAATTGGGCTAAAAATGCTTCAAAATTCATATCAATATCAGTTTGCATTCATTTATTTCTCTTTCTTTTGTCATTTGAAGGATGCGGTATAACTGGTTAAATCAACAGACGCTATCATGACCGACATATTCCTAGATCTCAAATGATTTGAAAATAAACATGCATCCCACGCCTTGTAAAATATGATTGCGTTATTTTAACAAGTGTATTCTTGTTGCTGAAATTATCAGCAAATTTCTTATATTTTTCTTTATCAATACAGAAATGCTGTATAAGCCATATATTTTGAGCACGTAAATTTTAGCGAATGGGACATATAAGACAGTTTCCCAAAATTCAGGAAATTCAGAAAACCAATTAGTTCAACATTTTTAGCACCAAAATGTAATGTCTGAAATGGCAATATTTTAGCGTGATTTTGAATATGTAGCAATTCAATTAATTCCCAAAATTCGCAAATATTGATTTTAAAACACATGACATATATGGTTTTAATATAAAGTACATAAGTGTACATTAGGATGTATTGAGATACATTTATTTCTTCTCATTTTACAGAGATTAAGATTTATTATCATTGTTTTAACCATCCATAGACAAATGTACTTCTGTCATTAGAATTTATTCTCTTGTCAGTACTGGAACACATAAATTTAACAAACTTTTAGTTTTTCTTAATCTTCTTAAGTAACATAACAGCATCATGGCCTACCTCTTCTGACAACCAGCTCTGCATCCGTGCTTCGTCTTCTTTCATCCGGTAATAGTGGGCTCTCTACTTTACACCTATAGCTACCCGCGTCTCCCTCCCTAACATCCCGAATCTCAAGTGCCCCGCTGGGAAGCAGAGTGTAGCGGGATGCGTAGCGTTCTTCAGTCAGGTCATCGTCTGTCGATCTTTCATCCACCTGAAAGGAGTAGAGAAGAGAGTCTATGCTTCAGATGGTTTACTTGCTTATTTTCTTTGAATGAGGGGGAAAAAATCTGTGTAATTATATCACACTTGAAATTATTGCAGCAAATTTATTGGATTTATAACTTGTTCAATGAACAATTATTCATTTATTTTCCTGCCTTGCATTCTCAATTTTTGAAGATATAATATATACATAATATGGATATTTCTATAAAAAGCAAATGAGATTTAACAACACTTTTGGAGAAGATAAAAATTTCCATTGAATAAAAATTAACAAAATAAATTTTGAACCCCAGTCAAAACAAACTTTGACCCTTCCCCTGTAAAAAAAAAGAAGAAAAAAGAAGCTTGTATTAATACAAAATCATTAATCTTTTTGTTACTATGTTTGTCTTCTATATTTTGATAATAAACCATATAGGTTTTTAGTGTATTTTACAGTCGATCATACATAAGCCATAGCATGAAATTCATACTTACGTTGTGACTTTTGGTACTGTGCCATTCACCTCACACTCAAATCGAGCTGTATCTCCAGGATAAACAGTCACTCCAAATGGGGAACGGATTTCTCCAAGTGCTAATGAAAGACAAGAGATATGAAGAAAAAAAATTGTTAGTGGTTTCACCTCATCAAGCAGAAATAATAGTATTTACATTTTTGTATTTAACACAACAATTTAAGTAATGTGAACAATACAAATACTTGGTTTCTGAGACCCCAAAAGGTGAAAAGGCTTTTTATGGCACAATACAGAAATATATCATCAAAATTGGACTAAAAAAGAAATATCATTTCATACAATAAATGTTAATATTTTATCAAAAAACTTCATCACATACCAATGTACAATTTGTACATATGTACAAAAAAAAAATTAATAAAATCAATGATCATTTTCTTCAGGAATTCACTTCTAATCAAACTGTAATTCTTTCATCTCACAAGTAACCTTTATGAGTTTCCTTTCCCTGCCTCCAAAGGCAGGAAGGTCCACTGTATACCGTACATGCCACACAAACAGCAACGTGAGGTTGCTAACTTTGTAAGAGCTTGTTAAGTCAATACCTCACATCTCCAGATAAAAATCAATAAATTTTCATTTGCCCTAGAAACGGGATACTATGCGTGGCATTCTGATTTTTATGCCGATGGGGATCTCTGTTATAGAGCTACCACACGCATCAATATTTTTGCTACAACCGGGCACTGCGAGAAAAGGATTGGCAGAGAAACGTGAATCCTCCCTTTCTACGATTTCATTCTTTTCTCTTAAAACCAACAAGCCTCAAATTAAACACATCTAAGCAGCAGATCTGAGTAATTCGTATATCTTTCACATCTCTTTCTTTGTTAGAGAGAGAGAGAAGAACTGGGGAAGATCGATAAATTGTCTTAATGTCGGCAGATTGCTTTACACAGATGTGGAAAGGTGTGACTCAGTGTTCCTGATTTGAACTGTTTAGCCCACTCTCGGGCACACCTATGACATGCCCCAGTCACACAGTTTAACTGGATTCTAAACCGAATTCCTTTACCATGATATGTTTTGCAGTTTATTGGTCATTCCCATGTTGGAATCATCATATGGCTGGGTCATCAGGGATCTGCCTAATGCTATATTCAATATGTTCGCAGCGGCCATGGCAGTCACGTTTATAGCCTAGTTAGGAGCGTTTATTGGAAGCGCAAACGAGCCATGCATGGGGTTGACTAATAGAACTCTAAAAGATGACCAAAAACATCAAAAACTTGACCTGAAATATCGGCTGGGAACATAATAAAAATGCAGCATTACTCCAATTAGGTAGGCTCATGCTGCTTGACCCAGTGTACAATAAATGCTCTGGCAACAACTGCTTTCCTCAATCCCAACTCTTAAATTAACATAAATAAAGCCAAAGCAAATGTTGTTAAAACTGTTGCCGGAGCAATTGTCATTACACGGCTTGACCTGTTTGACAATGGTATAACAGCAAGAAGTGCATAAGTGTCCTCTTAGCAGGTAAAATCACATATACTTTCATGTTCCTGAATAGGTTGGGTTTTCCATGTTCTCAAGGAAAATATAATGTGCCATGTTGGACTATAAACATCTCCAAATTTGGCAATTGACGATAAAATGTACAAAAACAAAATGGAAGAGTAAGAGAACTTTCTTGGTCTTTCAAGATGCATTAAAAATGTCCCTGAGAGGTGGTTACTAGACGCATTACCCACACTTCTTTTATGCAGGTGCAAAGAAAGAAAGGAATATGTATCACTTACATCGCGCCAAAGGGATAAAGTTACTTTCGCAGGGGAAATCGAAAGATGCGCTAATGAAGATACATGACTTGACCACGAGCTGATAGATATCCAGAGATTCAAAACAAGAATTCATAAAGGATTCTTTCGAGGAATAGAACATCACTCCTTAGATGACCGTCATTTAGCCTACAGTGAGGAACAAGATACTCTATTCACCCAGCCTACTAAATAATAGGCAGGAATCCTTATATATTAAAGATCCCATTACAGAAAATAGGCATACACAAGACCCATGGGAAAAGGGAGGAAAAGAAATTCAATGCCTATTTCAAAAAAGTTAGAAACACAAACAGACTGGCATATTACACTTTATCAAAAATCCTAAGTCCTTATTCCATGGATAAATAATTTGTTTTAAAAATGTTTATTCAACAAGATTTGCAGTGATAATATAGGTTTATACATGATCTTACAAATATCTTGAATAAAATGCTTGTCAGGTAATTGGCAAAAAAAACCACAAGGTTTTTTCCTTCCCTTCTCTATCACTCATTCTGATCGAAAACTCTTATGTTATTCTTAGACGCAATAAACACCTAACTTTTTGCCAGCAGCAAAAACAAAATTTGCGCATGCATTGAGAGTTGTGGTTAGTTGCTCTGGGAAACAACAGCAAAGTTACATCAGGACATTTAAATTTAGACAGGAAAAAACACCTCTCTTTCAACTAAAATGAAAGCAGAATGCGATATTCTCATAGTTTCATCTTACATGATGGAATATCTAAAATGAACACAACTTTGGACAAAAGATCAAGAAAATACTTTTGGAACAACTATTAAAATCTCATGGTAGAAAATTCTATAAATGATCATTATCAACATGGGTCTACAGCAAAAATTTTCCTGGCCTGATGTTTTGCATCAGGGGTTGAGGAAATAGTAGGTAACACAATTATAACCCAGTCTATTACAATCCAAACCAACATTTGAGAGTCAGTAGGGCATTAACACTGTGTTCAAAAATAGCGGAGTGCCCTTGTGGCTCCAAGTGGATGAAATTGTCTTTCACACAATCACTGAAGCCACTGATCAAGGCACCATTGTCTATGTGACCTTGTACAATCACCCATCCTTGGAATGATAACTTGACTTTCTCACCCTCCAAAACACCACAGAGCAACTTGGCTTTTGTGCAGGATACCAAGAGTTTGGGAATGATTGGAATCACAATAGAAGCATCGGTGACTCTGAATGACGACCTGTCAGGAAGTGACACTATGGTGACTCAGATCATGTGGCTTTGGTTTTAAATGTA
>CALNVZ010002100.1:14258289-14287639 GCA_940671915.1 Paracentrotus lividus
ACAATAGAAGCATCGGTGACTCTGAATGACGACCTGTCAGGAAGTGACACTATGGTGACTCAGATCATGTGGCTTTGGTTTTAAATGTAATGTGGAATACTGGGAAGGGACTCGGTCTCAGTTATTTCATACTAATGACCATGATATTTGTTGCTAGTTTGTACACAAAACATAATTACCCATGATGTTGAGCGATTTCTATGTAAATGATGTAAGGAAAGCACGCTATAGATAAATAATTATGTTGAAAATTTTAAAATTGTAGACATCTCAAGAAAAAGCATAAAATATTGGTCAATGACCATTTGGTTACCCTTCTCATTTCTAAAACATGTGGGTGTTTTAACATGTCACAAAAATGTATGTACATAAAATAATAAGAATCTAGTTGAATTGAAACTCAACCATGCAAATTTTGTTATAACTCACAGTATGTTCACATCCACCGAAGTTTTCAAGATTTTCTGCTTAAGAATACTTGCATGTGTATGACAACAAATATTTAAACTACCTTAGATGTAATTCTACCAATTGATATACAAACATAATATGAGGAAACACTTCTGGATTGGGGGAAAAGAAGGTAACTACTTGTATTTGTCCTCTGATATTGTTTCGGTGATACAATTAAGTGACTCAACTGTAAGAGTCAATCACCACATTAAATCGTCAGACATTTAACAATGATTTCATTATCTGAATACAAAGGAAATGATACTTAACCCACATAAATATGTCATCTCTTAAAGCCTGTCTCCTCAAGATAACTGTTAATTGTTCTTGTTTTCTTTAATAACAGAAAGAATGACTGAAAAAAAAACATTAACTGGTATGCTTTCTCCTATGTTCCCTAAAGAAACCAATGAATATATATTGAAACTTAATATAGGAACAGTATTTTATGAAGAATGTACAGAAGATGAATCATCTTCAAACTGTTGTCACTTGTGGCTTGGCGCACCTTGTGTCTTCACGGTTCATGTATTAAACAAAACTATTTAACGCAACATTATTGAAAAGCCTTTTTCATGTTTACTACCACAAGTCGCTGCAGTATGCACGACACATGTCAAATGGATACAATCGGTGAATTACCATACTCATCAATAATTACTGGGGGTGGAAATAAAGTCTTTCTAAACTTTGAAATAATTTCTTTTCAGGTCTACAGGGTTCAGCAATTTTAAATACCTCAAAGGCTGCAGCATTTGTGTAGAATGGTTACAAAAGTGTGGCTCTGAATATGATTCCTTTATCTGAATAGCCTGATGTTAGTTGAAGCGAAAAGTCAACAAAGCTTATGCAGTATACTGCTTATAAATCTTGACAAGAATATTCTTTTGATTCCTGTGTAAAGCGTACACTGGGTCTTTCAGGTGCTAGGGAAATAATTTACTTTTGCTAGTTTTTAGCGAATATGAACTATTTAACAGACTTCTTGAGTAAGAAACATTCAGTCAAATTGAACATTTGACTTTCTAAAAAGAGAGTATAACATAATCAATCGCTGGAGTACATGTGAAATCCTACTTACAAAGTTGAATCATACCATTCATTACAAAAGGAATTTTACATCACAACCCAAAGTACTTAAAATGGGCTAAAGTGATCATCAAATATGCATTATTCAATATTTGAACAGAATATTTCCATAACCTTTGGCAGCTGTCTTTGTTGAACATTTATGCAAATAAACTCTAACCAAGCAAAGAAGAGGAACATTTTTACTTGCGATATTTCTCTTCTGAATTAGTATTCATTGTGCATGCTTTATGGATGAATTCAGTATGGCATGACCTTGAACATAAACCATATTCTTACCCTCACCAGACATAATAGCACATCATAAAGGCATACATTTATGCAAATAAACTCTTACCAAGCAAGGAAGAGAACATTTTTAGTTGCGATATCTCTCTTCTGAATTAGTATTCACTGTGCATGCTTTATACATGAATTCAGGCTCATGACCTTGAACATAAACCATATTCTTACCCTCACCAGACATAATAAAGGCATACATTTATGCAAATGAAAACGAATTAGGGAAGTAGACAATTTTTTAGTTGTGATATCTCTCTACAGAATTAGCATTCATTGTGCACGCTTTACGGATGAATTTAGTAAAGCCAAGGAGGTCCTTGGTAAAGCATGAACTTGAACATACATCATATTCTTACCCTCGGCAGACATAATAGCACATCATAAAGGCATTACACCCCAAGGCAGACAGTGCATTGTACTTCAAAGTCAAATGAGGCTCTACTTCCCATTAGTTGGGATCCTGTCTTGAATACACAATAGAAATATGGTACATCACCCGAACAATAAATATATCCAGCATGCTGCAATGGTATTTCATGGTTGACGTCGTGAACATCTTCCATAATCTTAGTAAAGATGTTTGAGGATTAGGATGTTTGAGGATAGGATTTTTTAAAGATTTTATCGAGTGTCAAATAAATCATAAATCATAGTTTTTCGAAAGGAAATGACAATTAGGTGTACCTTTTCTGTGAAAATTCTGTATATTGACAACAAATTCCAAGAAAGGAAGAAAAAACCTTATGACTCATTTATTGGAAATGACAATCCAGAAATTGCACTGCATTTTTATAATCAATTTAAATATGATTCAGACAGTCCCACTCTTTTTTTCATTTTTCCCCCCACAAATTCCACCCTGTCTTCCTCTGTCTTATCTGCATACATTTATCTATCTTTCCCTCACCGTACACATCTTTATAATCATTCCAATTTCATTTTCTACCTTTTCATTATTCTCAATCTATTTTTTCTCAACTTTTTAATTTTATTTGTCCCTCCATTTCTCCATGGAACTCATGTGCTTCTTGAGTGACAGACCATTTCTTTGGACAGCAGGAGTATCGAAGGTTGATCTGAAGTGGTCTTTTAAGGGACAGCTAATACGCCATGAGTCATTCTCGCAATACCATGTTTAACCCTAAACAAATCCAGACGCCCAATGTTTGCCGAGCGAATCAAACCCAGGTCCTATACTACCCCCATGTAGGTGAGAACGACATGGAAGGGGTTAATTGGCATGGACTACTTGAAGTCCCCCTCATCGCCACTACCCCCATTCCTGATTCCATTCCGTAATAAAGGCACATGTCCTGTATGTACTAGGAGGAGGCAGAGCAGGAAGGCGGTGGACTCTGGGAACAGAAGGACATCTAGTTTCGATACACTTGCAGCGAATTATGATGCTTTCGGATCATATTCGCATTTCCTTACGCCACTTGAGGCGATGTGGCAGGGTTCTGATGGGAACTTACCATGTTTCAGCAAATAGAGGAGGAGCAGTGAATCATACCCGGACTGAATTCATCTCCGAACAATGGAAATTATCACATCAGATTACCTCATTCTATTCTTATAATCTAAACCCCTCACAAAAAGTTTTGCAAGTAGACTTTGGGCCATGATAACTTTTCAGGTACACTTTAGTTATTCCTGATATTCATACCATTGGAAAGATAATTTATTCCCATTTTATTGATATCCTACTTGTAATTATTATGTCATGCTTCAATGCACAGAATATCAGAATGGAGAAAAGTAAAAAGTCAAATGTTGCAAAATGCATTTATCAAAGCGAAGTTCCGCAACTCAAATTAAGGCTCTGATAACTTATGGGTGTTTTCTAATTTTATTGAACTTTAGACACTTGTCAAGATAATTTATTCCTCTTTTCAATGACACCCTAGTTGTAACGATAGTGTTGTTCCTGCATGGACAGAAACACCTGAATGTAAGACAAGTTAGAAGTTAAATGTTGCAAATTGAATGCCTATTGTGAGTATTATTGTCTGTTGCGGGTAATGACAATGCATTTCGCAACTTTTCACTTTTTACTTTGCAATATTCGTGAGTTATGTTGCATTCAAACAATGATGTTACTATTGCAAATAGGGATCAGTAAAGAGAAGAATAAATGAACTTTTTAATGCTATAAAAATTGACAATGATTAAATCCCCACATTAAAATGTATCAAGGTTCAGAGTTGTGTTACAGAAATTTAAACTGAAAATTATCTTTCGCTTTGTCATGTATTCAGATGGTATTCAGGGGTTCGGGACCAGGCATGACATCACCATGACAAATAAGGTATCAATCAAGAGAGGAAAAATTAACTTAACAATGCTATAAATTCAATAAAAATTAGAAAATATCCCAAAGTTATCAGGACCTAAAGTCAAGTTGCGGAACTTCAGTGTGATCAATAAAAATGCATTTTACAACATTTGACTTTACTTTTCTCCATATTCTGATATTCTGTGCATTGAAGCATAGATACAATCATTACAAATAGGATATCAATAAAAAGGGGAATAAATTATCTTTCCAATGGTATGAATATTAGGAATAACTAAAGCGTACCTGAAAAGTTATCATGGCCCAAAGTCGATTTGCGAAACTTTTTGTGAGGGGTATATCACATTCTGACATGATTTTATTTCTTCATCCTGCATATTTGCAGTCCATGTTAAAACTTTCTAATGTTATGTTCCGTTTTATATTATCCATTCTTAAAAATTCCAGTATGTATTACTGTTAGTCTAATCATGTCATTTAAAAGTTTGGATTAAATCTTGAATCTATTGAACCATTAAAATCAATTTTAAACACTTTAAAGATAATCTAGAGTAGTAGTCATGATGAAATAAATCAAAACATTCTTTTCATACCAGAATCTCAAGCATAGGAAATAAATACTGCACACCAAAGGAATTACAGAAAATTGCGTATTTGCTGAGAAAGAGCAAAATAAGCATAATTTCTGTAGCGGACGCGGCCGTCCAAGCACATGCGTGATTAACATGGCCACGTGGAAAGTCTACAGGTATATCATGTGCACGCGATTCGCACCGGATCTGTGTGTATGTCGTGCCCAGACTTGTGGCGATGTAGCGGTCTACTCCAAGTCCCAATTTGACGGACTGTTTCGATATTTTTGTTAACATTTCTTCTGAAATCCTTATCGAAACTCGAATATAATCTTGTGTAGGCATATGTATCTGTTAATGAACAATGTGAGGACATATCTTACAGATTTATCTCCAATTATTTTGGCTGTAAGAACTTAGCTTGGCTTTAAAAGCGAAAATAGTTTTTATTTCAACTACTACATTCACCTAATTAATATGAATATGCAAGAAATTCAAATTGGTATATTAAGAGTTAGGATTAAACTGATGATGCATATATGCAAATAGAATAAGTCCAACCCAGGTAAATAAATCACTGACAGCCAAGTACTTTTGATTATGCATAGTGTGCATTAAAATCTGATGGCTTTGATGAAATATGCCTGCATCCTTTTGAAATATTTCCATCTCTCTCGCATCCATCGATAATTCCGACAGAGAACGATAAGAAGCAAACAGTACATCGTCTCTTCAGACAGCATGTCTTGGAACCGATCAAACACGTCAGGTCCATTATAACTGACTCATTCTAAGCTATGCTAACGGTAATCCCACTGTAATTGGGCCTTCAATGGACATACAGACAAATCCTCTTCACATTACCAGTTACCCCCAATCCGGCTGGTGCTCTAACTAATTCTATATTTTGTCTCCATCGTGCTTGACGAATGAATGTGGACGCCCGATGTACTTGTTTTATTAGCAAGCGGCTCAGAGTGTTTGAGTAGTACAGTCCTGACGTGACTATTCTGGGAGCCCCAGCAAATGATGTTTGGCATATTGTAAATGATGTGTAACAATTTCTGGCTATCTTCATAACATTTTTCGCTCCATCCTCCACTCCGCCGCCTGCTTCATTCCTAACTGTAGATGAAGAGTATCTCAGGCATATTTCATATTTTCCTGACAATTTTGAAGATGTGAGTCATATTGGGCAAATAAAGTTGCCTTGTCAGACGAAGAAAGTAATCTGAAGTTGTTGCAAACAATGAATATTGTAAACCCATTTTAACCTGCTAAAATTAACAGTCTTTTTTTAAACAGACAAACCGAAAGATTTTGCTCAATTTTGAATAATTTACTTTTGCCAATCAAAAGTTAAGCTAAACTTTGTGCAATGGGGAACATTATAAACCAAAACTTTCTTTGAATATGATTAAATCATTTATGTAAGCCAAAATCATCCCATGCATGAATGCATGCATATACTGCCAACTGCATGTACACATCTTTACACATACTAATAAGCCAGGGGACATCCCACTTGCATGATCACACATTTTGTTTTTCCATCTTTCTTCTCTCCAACCTCTCACTGTAGTAAGAAGAAATCCAATCAACCATCCTGAAAATTCACACATGAGCGCAGAAAATGGCAAATCAGCAAGAAGGCAAATCACAAATTTAAGGAGCAGGATTTGACAGGGTTAACACTGGGAGTAAACATTTTGCCGCTTCGTCCTGAGGAAAGTTTACAGAAGGATTTGACAGAGTCGAACACTTTAAGTCATATCTCTTTACACTTGGAGAGTGTTCAAATATCCTGTAATAAGACTTGCTAGTCATCAATATGTGCTACCTTTTGGCAGGTTTAAAGAGGCACAGCATGTGGAAATGGGATGCCTTGATTTACTTTAAGATATATGTGTATATACCTATGAATGTAAGTTTAACGATTTATAAAAGCTGTCAATGAAGATATTTGAAATGACAAATCATCTCTTGAAAGCCAAGAAGGCATTATGTCATAATACAACTGTATGTCTGAAGATTTTTTTGAACAAGTTTCTGGCTTTCAACAGAAAGATACCTATTTCAGAAAATTTGTAACACTGAAGATCAGCCTTTCTTGCGATATGGCACTTCGCTTCACTTTTCAAGCGTCTGAGAATATATGTTATGAATAAATAATGCCACGTAAAAGCCTGTGATTATTGTTAATATTAACTATCTAATCATTCACTACAAACAGAACATGAAACTTACTTGCAAGTGTAACATGTGCCTTGCGGCTTTCAATGAGCCCTAGAGAGTCCTCACGACTAGTGCAGTAGAAGACCCCAGTGAGCAGCTGATCGGGTACACCTGGCATGATCTGCAGGGCCCCCGTCGGCAACATGTTGTAGTACCATGACGAATCCACATCGATGTAGGCCCCATTCCTGTACCATTTTACAGTGAAGCCTTCTGCAAGTTGGGTGGAGCAATTGAGGGTGAGACCGGAGCCGCTGACCACCAGGGCGTCCCGGGGTTCGTTGGAAAAACGGTGGGGGCTGAAGCGGTATTGGTTTGCTCCTGGATGAAGACAAAAGCAGAACATTTTTAACAATATTACTCACAAAATTATCCAGAAATTCATGCATTTAGGATAACATAAGATATAACTTTTGATAAATATATTTTATTTTATTTTGTTCAATACTCAAACATTTCTTAATATTATATTCATGTATTCTAAGGTAGATACAAGACAGAAGCAGAGAGACGGAGTGTATATGACACAACATATTTACCATTTTCAACCAATGCATCCCATGTTTCCAGGTCAACATATAATAGACCCTACTAATCTCATATCTACAGTAGATAGCAAGTGATCGTGATTCTAGGACATCTGCTCCGGCAACAATTGCATGGCTGTATATTCCAAACACTTATTTCAATCCTGGACTTAAAGCCATAAATTACATTAGCTAAATCTATCATAAAGCTTAATGGCAACCCTAACCCTACATATACATCTTAAGGCCACCGCACACCTTACAACTGGTCTACGATCCGATTTTGGAACAAATCGCATTTTGCTTATTTTCCGAAAGTATGAATGAATAGGATCTTATCATTAAAGTTTAAATTAACTGTAAGAATACTGATATCGAATTTCGGAAAATTGCAAGTCTCTATTTAGGAGTAAAGGGCAAATCGGTATGAAATCGTAGCCAGTCGTGCGATTGCTGTGACGTCATTACATTTAAGTATTGAACTCGCTTTTATTCTAATAAGGAGGTTACATACATGTAGTCACTGATTTGAACATATAAGTATTCCTGAGATGATTTAGAACTCTGCACAGTATGATGTTATATTCCTAAATTATCCCCATCAATGTTATGACGTTTTATTCCACAATCGGGTCGCAGACCAATCGTAAGGTGTGTGGTGGCCTTTACACAAAATCTAAAAGACTCAGAAATTGTCAATGGAGCAAATGTCATGTCACTCAATCTTGTGCATAATTGTCATTCACACATACACAATCTTTCATAATAATTAACATAAAACTTTACTTATAGAAATCATTGAGGTGATCTTAGAGATATGATACAGTAAAATTTCCTATCATTTATTGATGATTATCTGAATGTGGGCCATAAGGGAGTATGTGTCACAAAATGCTTTACAAGGTTCATCGCCCCTAAATGCTGTTCATTCCAGTCAGTGATAGATTGACGAGTGTTCATCTTCTTTGCCTAAACCACTCATTGGTGATCTACAACTTCCTTCCTCTATTCATCTACAACTGACACATTGGAGACATAAAGGTTCAAGCCCCGGGGTTCTGACTTTCAAACCAATGTATCCCCCGATTTTTTCAAACAACCATCCATCCCCCAGACCTGCAGGGCCCCCTCTCAAAGCTGTCCCCCCAACAAATTGCGCCAAACTGCAGCTAAATTGCACTGAGTCATCGCGTGAAAACACGCTCCGGGGAACAAGCAGGTTTTATAGTCGATACTCTAATCTGGTACTAGCTGAAGAGGAAGGAAAGGACCAGCAGCCCCTGAGGTTGATTTGATTTGATCTGGGTTGGAGGCAAAACAGGGGATGAAGAGGTCTTCGTTCTTGGGGTAGAACAAGGAGAAGGGGGCATCAGAAACTTTGGATGGGGAAGAACTGAAGATGTTGGAATGAATGAAGAAGACGATTCCAGAGCAAACAGCTCAGGGAAAAGATTGTGTTAATCAGGGCATGCCTAAATTTGTGATGGGAACTAAAAGGGTGCTAAGTCTATGGATTTGTTGCGCATTGACCTCAAATTATGGGATAAAGCAGCAAGACAAATCAGACGGGAGGGCCGACTTTTTATTTGTACAGGACATTCCAAAGGTGAAGAGAAGGCAAAAGGGGTCATCAGTGGTGATCTATACCTAAGATGGATTTAGAGTATCCTACTCTCATCATTCTAAAATGGTTCAGTAAATAAATTGTAAATATTGAATACAGCTCTGCAAAAGCAAGACCGATTCAATTGAGCAAAAGGAAGGACTTGGAATCTCACATCATTAGAATTACACTCATACCATGAGCTATGTTAAGATATGAAACTTGAAAGCGTAGGGCCCGCTGGAAGAACAGTTGTCAGAACTGAAATGGCTACCCTGGGTAAATAAAACAATATTATTATTATTATTATTATTATTATTATTATTATTATTATTATATTATTACAGATTTATATCAAAACCCCAAATATAAATCGATAGAAGATTGATATACCTGCAGTTCTGAAAAATAATTCATTTTTCATCCATGATCTTCCCACTGCATTAGGGTATGTGTTTGATGAAAACCAGAGTTGACATTCTTAATTCCTTGGCCCAGAAACGTAATTTCATAAGCAAAGTATCTCACAGTTGGTCTTAGAAATGTGGCATTAAGGTGCATAATCTTGAAGGAGGTGATCAGCCTAAAGCACTTCCCTATATTTTAGCTTCTTATAAAGGCAAATTAGTCTACAACATAAAACTAGGGTGTGTAAAATTATTTTGAGTATGATTGTTGACAGCTTCACATTGGAGGTGGCAAGAATTCAAAACGGGATGCTGAAACTTCGCTGATGGAAAATTCTATCCTAAAATAGGATGTGGTCTTCAATACATTACTGGTAAACTTATGTTAATTGTTGTTAATTTATAGACAACCCAAAAGATATTTTTAGCACAAGTTGTAATGCATTTTGACAGAATATCAATGTATTTTTAATTGAAGAAATTACATATCAAATTGAGATGCTTTCTACATCCTTCTCTCTTCTCTCTTTTGCTCTCCCTCTAAAGTTGCAAGTATGGCTAAATTACGTCAGTAGCTATTTATCTCTGTATGTCTTTTTGTCTCTTTCTATATCTTTCTTTGTGGTATCATGTCTATTTCTGTCTCTTTCTATTTCTGTCTCACTGTTTCTCCATCATACACCCTCCAAAATACAGACACCACTATACACATTTGCTACAAGCTCGATTAGTCTTATATTACATCTGCGGCAGCTGGAACTGAAGGTTTCTCACATGATCAGGTTGTATCTCGGGATAAAAGGGGTATTTGTTTAACCCATCCATTTTGTCTGTTACCCTACTATGTTACATTACATTTCGCATATTTGAATCAGTTTCAAGGCCCCTGCTATTTGCGCAGCTCAAATGAAAAATTGTATTGTACAAATACACCCTGTCTCATTCATGCTGTATCTATACGAGATCTGCATCAAAGCAAATAAAACCTCAGTAAGTAATTCTCTGACTAATATGGAATTGAAAATCCTTCAATGACAATTCTATGTGTTTCTGACATGTACGTAAGTACCTTTATATACACCATATCGTCATGTATTTTTTCAAAGATATCAATGGAATAGTAGGCCTAACATTTTTTCTTTATCTTTCTGAATAAGCTGTACTGAGGTTTTAAATCAGTAGAGGAGTGATGATTACATTTGTCTTCTGAGAGTGCATGATCAAAGACAATTTAAGGACAATTTACATTCTTTGGTTATTAATAATTTGCCCCTTGCATGCGACAGCATCCATGATGATCCCCCAAATATGTGAAAACGCAGCGAAGATGATTATTGAAGGAGCACAGATAATTGCGTCGGACCTTAGGTTCGGGCATATCATATCTGGATAATCCTAGCAGCTTTTCATATCACTCGTCACTGGCCGACAGACTCTCCCTTAGTCCCACTCACACTAATTGCTTGTCACAAAAAGACATGCATCCAGTGACGGACAACAGAATGGCCCATTTTTGGAAAGTCGCCCAAGGTGACTTATTACAAATGCAGATTACACTTTTGTTAATAAAATAGTTGAAGATAGATAATTAGGAGAATTGTGCTGTGTTATCTAAAGTTTTGATTTTGTTTCAATGTTACAAAATATTTCCTCATTGTGCAAGGAGTTTTGCCAATGCCAATTTTTTCCAATTTTCAAATTGATAGTAGATTTTATTAAAGATGGTGAATTTACAAGGCTTTAATTAGATTTGATTAGGTAAGTTTTTAAAATTCGTTATTTACCTTTTTCATTTTTAATATCTGGAATTTGACTGCCAGCTCAAACTGTCTTTTGCAGGAATATCCATGCAAATTTTCAAAATAATACATTTTGCAGGGTTCTTGATATATATGCACACCAGCTTTTAACTCCCCTTCAGATAATTCTTAATAGATGCATGCATCAAGAAAGTCTATGAATCCTTTTTGAGCGTTATGGGTCCGCAAGTGTGAAATATTACTAATGCAGGGTGATTGGAGCATCTCTGTAGCGCCCCCAAGAGACTGCTATGCAGAGAGCTCCCATACAAAATACATATTTTCAGCACTGAGTGTCAAGAAATATGCGTAATTGCAAAAATGGATGAGATGGATTTGGGTCTGGAGTAACTGCAGATGTGACCGGTTTGCCGAAGTGTGAAGTTACGGGCCACAAGGGACCGTGGAAAACATGATGGAAAGATCCAATAATCCTTGGGAGTCTTTTCTCCATTCCAGTGTAGACATCTATTTATGGAGTGCACCTTTTTAAGGAGATGTAACTTCATGAATGTCTGTACTTCTTTATGAGCACAGATTCTAATTCTTCCCATCTATCTCACAGCACAGATGTAAACAGAGCATCCCTAATTAATAATTGCCTTAATGGATAATAGCATGCAGACTTTGGTCACCCCTCATCTATAAATAATTATTCTGTTTTGTCTCAAGTAAATTGAGTTGTTAGTTTCCAAAAAAAAATTCATCGAGTTGCTATTTTTTTCTTAAGACCATAGGCTCTTTTTACAGCCCTAACCAATCAATTTAAGTTACCAAATTTAATTAAAGCAAGAGCTAGCTTTGATTAGTATTCATTGCGTGCAATTCTGTAGATTGATAAGTTTGTATCAGGTGAAATTGAAAACTCACCGCAGACATACTGTAACAGCAAAGAAAGGCATTGCCCTTGTAAATGATATACCGTGATATTGACTATAGACAGGGAAAGTGTTATTGCTCGGCAACCACATACATCACAGAATGTGTGCTCGATTAGGTTATTATGGTCTGGAGCAACGCTCACACTTGGTCAATATTATTTCCAATCATGAAAGCTGATGGGACGAAGAACAATCACATTCGATATCCTTGCTTTCCTCTGGGATAGGAATAAAAAACCTTTTTCTTCTCATCTCAATCACGATGCCAACCGTCTTAGGTAGCTTCTCAATCATGATCTTTTATCCCAATCTCCTCGAGTCTCTTTCTATCTCAATATACCAGTCTCACAGTTATCATTTCCTACTGCCTTGAAGCAATTTACATCATGGAATATCATACATTTGTAATACACAAATCCACTATGTAATACCACAGGTTCACACAAGACTCTCTCCCTTCAATTCAACTCAATTCAAAGCTTTATTATTCACATTTAGGTTAATAGAAACTTAGTTTACATGGATGATACACTTAATTTTAATATCACATCAACAGTTTTCATTCCAAGGAGGTGGGAGTAATTAGATCAGAGTTTAGTTTGATATTGAGGATATCAGTTGTACCATACATGTATTTTTGTCTTTTATTCAATAGCAAAACTATTAAAGTGGATGAGAAGAAAATTGGTTTGTTCATCCTACTGTAAGCAATGCATCTCCTCCCAATTCCCACCCCTATCCAACGATACAAATGACGTAACACAATCAGATAAACATCAGCAAATCATCATCACTTGGGAATTCAGAAAAATTGGTAGTTACTTTGCGATCTAGGCATGAACTCACATGAATCGATGAACCTGAAGTAAAGGGATAATGGGGATCAGTATTGAGGTGCTTATGGTATCTAAAACGAGGCATCCACCCACAGTAGATGCACTTGTTTGCAAAAGACATTACTGCAAGCATGGCTGATGAGCATTTGGATATCTGGGATAATTACGAGCAAATGGAACTGATGAGGGCATGACCCCTGTGACTGCCCTATCACATTCTGCCCTGATGAAAAATAATCATTAGTTGTTTTTTTTTTGCTGTTTTTGTTTTTGTTATTGGTTTTTGTTTTTGTTTGTTTTTTGTTTTACAGAATACCCAGTATCTAAAATTTGACTACACTCCATTCTAAATTTCTCTGACTACATCTCTACTGATTTTCTATGTCATTCAATTTATTACTATGGCTCCTGTCTCAATATTGGCAAGTGAAGCTACAAGCTTGTGAAGGAAAGGGTTTGCTCATATATTCTCAGCCTTCTACAGCTGTAATAACTGATTGTGTATATAGGGTCATCCATTTCGAATCTTCATTTACACAATATATTACTTTGTTCTGTCAAATCATTTGGTAAACTTTGATAATATTAGCATTATCCTTTGATTATCTGATTGTGAGAGAATAGCACATGAATTGAATCATTTTGCAAGAGAGAAGTGGTGTTTAAGATTACATCGTTCATAACTTATATTGTTAAATTTGTTTTGCTTTTGAAAGAATAACCGATTATCCTCTGAAATAAAATAGAGAAAATAACTTTTAATGGGGTGTTAGTTGTACTGATCCAACTAGCTTTAGTCCTAGTTTTAAGGTGTTAGTTCTGCTGAGCCCAGCCAGTCTTGTCTTGGAATAACAAATTAAGAATACATGATAACAGATTTAAATACATTGTTGTCCAATTTGAGTTTGTGACAGGTTAAGACTACCCAAATGTATACTTAATATTAGGAATAAAGAATGCGAACCTCAAAAACAAACATTTACATTCCATTGAAGTCAATTTCAAATCTTTGGAAACAAACTTGACACATATTGAACGTGTAACGTGAGATCCCATTTTATATAAGGAGGACATCTGAAGGCACGAACATGTACCATCTTGAGGGGGGCCTGGAGCCATTGGCTTAATTTAGAAGCCGACTGACTGCTACACGAAATTCATCCCCACTAATGGATCTGGACTTAAGACTCTAGACAGACTGCAATGATTTGCCTGGATGATGTTTGCTTCGTTTATTCTTTATCCCGGGGAAATGCAAAATGATGAGCAATAGATCACGTTTCAGATGATAGGAAACATTGGAGGATGAAAACTTACGAGAGAGCGAGGACGAGATGGGGATGGGGGAGGGGAGACGGATGAGATATAAAAAGAATGTCTGAGAAATTTTGGAGAGGGCTTCAACCAGACCTCTTGTGCTCGTTGGGAAAGTTAATGATCGTGGGTGGATAGACAAGCGACAAGTTCAATCCCCGTTCGATCTTTGTTTTTCGATTTAACTGTCCATCGATCCGCGCCCACCTCCTCCACATCCCAGAGCCTCATTCGTCCATTTGCAGCATCTCGTTATCTCAGCTTCTCATCTGGGGAAGACGATTGCGTTTCAAGTAGGAGACGTGATAAATGGCATTCAAACGACAGATTTCAATTCATAGGAGGTGATAACCACCAGAGATACCCTTCATCTATTGATCGCTACACATTCACGCATCACAGACCTAACGTGGATAGGGTATATTCTTAGAACGAAAGGGGGTTAATATCAATTAATGGGAGTGAAATGAGAACACTTGGATTGGTTGCATTTGAAGGGAAAAAAAGTAATCACCCACGCCCTTTATATCGGTTTATTAACGGTAGCTATTTCATTTGAACAGGGCTGTGTTTCTTACAAATCAATACTGTGCAAGGGGATGGCAATGCAATTTTTAAACTTTCTGGTCATACTCTATCTCATTTGAGATCAGACTACAGAAAAATATGCCTTTATCTTTCAGTCCACTTCTGGATATTGTGCATTCATTTGAGAACAAATAACACCTCAATAAATTTTAGAAACATATCTTTCACACATATAAAACCACTTTCAGACTCCATTTCAGAACTCTCTCTCTCCCTCTATACTTATGTCAAATCCATCCATTTCTTATCCTGTGTCATTCCACCTGCGCTGTTCTGCCTACATGTAGAATTCCTTTCACACCTACGCTAAGTGTGAAACACCAACCATCATAGGCTACTGCAATAACTCCCTCCGGGCTTCAAACACCTGTAACATTTAAAACTGTGTAAACTGCACTGCTACACGGAGTATACCTTTTGGTGTGATCCTAAATGTCAGGGTAACATTCAAAGTTGTTTTTCTGCCCTCGAGGAGTCGCCAAACAGAGACAGGTTTAGGATTTCCACAATAATCAAACAAATTTGAACAGCCCGGATACTTCGTCCAAGCATGGATATAAACGAAGATGATTGGAAAAACGTTAGCATGCTCTTCACAAAGATGCGTTTACACCGCTATATGCATATTGCTCGAAATGAATTTGTTGATAAATGCATTCACTCACATACATTCCTATTTGGAGCAATTCCAATGCTGATATTAAGATGAAAATAAATACCAGTTATTTGTATGCTACTGTTTGTTAGCATTTGAAAAAATAAAAATTAAACATAAAACTTTAATCAATCATCAGATTGTGATACCAAATTTCCAAGCTTTCCATTTGGATTATAATTCAAAAGTCATTAATCCAGACAAAATTATTAATATTATAGTCATTCCCCAAAAATAATGATATTCAAAACATTATATAAACAAGTATGTTCACTTAAACTTAAATTAGTACTTGGAACTACCTTCAGAATAGTAAAAAAAAATGTTTTAAGATTATATACTTGTGAATATTTCCATTCTGTTTCTCTTTCATCTGAATGTGTCTTTTACATTATTATCTTGACAACACAAATGTATGTAAGTGGGACCGAAGTACAAACATTGTGTGACAGGTCAATATAGCCATACACCAGTTATATTTCAAGCCATGTCATAGAACATGGCATGGACAGAGCTTGAGGTTTGTTGGGTTGCCGGGGTGCAAAACGGATCATCCCCTATCATTCAAAGTAAGGGCTTTGACAGTAAGATTGCTGGAGTGTAAACTCTCTTCACTCTTTACCCGCTCCAAGCAGTCTTGAGAATGACACGCGATATTACTCTTTCGCAGATTTCCCGCTCAGCATCGGCTAAGGTGTGAGTATGAATGACATGAAATCGAAGCGCAACCGCTTCACCCTTTATCCTCTCTTTCTCGTTCTTTTCCTCCTCCATTCATCTCTCTCACTCCTCATCTTTCTCCCTTTTCCTCCTGAAGATCTTATGAGAAATGGTTTCAATGACTTGCCTTTAATAAAATTAGCAAACAAAATTTCCCTCTGGATTCAAGCAATTTCAATCTCAATTACGCTGTGGCAATAAAGGAAGAATGATAACCTTGTCTCAGGGTAAATCTAAAGAACAAAAAAAAATTATGTCTATTATGAATTCCTTTAAGAAATATTTCCCTGTCTTGCAAGCAGGTCCAAAAATGTACATGAAATAAAGTTTTCAAAACATGAATATGCCCTCAAATGAAGAACACTTTGAATACAGCATTGGCGTATGTAGGAAAGTCATTTCCTTTCGACATTATCAACATTCATCAACATAATGCATTGTACAGCTTTCTCTCTTTTAATACATTGCATAAGTTCAGCAACATTAAATGGCATCCAACGATCTCCAAAGTGTGCTAAAAATGGGACAAGAAAGGGGGGACTGATCATCGATTGTAGCACTTTGACACAATGAAAGCAGGTCCTTTCAAATTGTTGAATGCAAGAGGTTCGGTACTGTGAAACTTTGTTGAGCAGCGAGGCTAAGGAATCAAACTTTTGATGTAATTAAAATAAAAGAACTGTATAGGACAAAGTATTCGAGGTCAGCTAACTTAATGTTTTCTTACTTATTACTATACAACCTTCCATTTCTGATGAAATTACATTAAGCTTGCTGCATGTTTGTAAAGCATCTCTAAATTTCTGATTCTTTCTTGGTATCCACCATTGTCCCTCTCTCTCCTCCTCTCTCTTACTTTATTCCACATAATGTCTATAGTTCAATCGTGTTAAGTTTGATTCATAATAAATTCTTGACTGTATTCTATTTTTACTTTGATTTTTTTTTCTATATGATATTCATATAAATTTATATTGAAAATCCCTAAGTGTACACCAATTTTTTCAATTTTTTTTTAAATCTCAGCATTCTCTCTGGACAGGCAGCATAGTCCTTGGGTCCCTCATTGACCATTATGAATAATAGTATTTCCCTCTTGCTTTTTTGGCCCCAATTTTTAAGCCATTATTTGGACGAGCAACTTTGAAATGAAAAGAGCCAATCCTCTCTCGGTCCATCACACTCAAACTGCTTACAGAATGCTTTTAACTACCATTTTAGTTTTACCATAACAGTTGACTTAGGGGAACAAGCCAAAGGGATTAAATCAGTACCTGAATATGGAGGATCAATTAAGCTTTAATAGATTCTACTGATATTTGGTCCTCAGTTGTTACAATCACTGAACCCTTGGAAAGTTGTTATGGCTGCAAATGTTTTGACATTCTATCCCTTAAATGCAAGTTCTTAAACTAGCTTTGAGCTTAAAGAAGATAATGGATGCCCAATCCCAAATGCACTTTAGCCATTATCTCCATTTTTTTAAAGTAAGGAAATATACAGAAAATAAATAAAAATAAAACTGTTGTCAGCAACCCATAAACTACAGAATATGCCCATAGATTAATCTTTTTGTAAATGTGACACTGGATTTCTGTCACAACATATTCTACCTGGTATCATCATGTAACCTTTACAAATTCTAACATTTTCCCTCTCATTCCCGGCCTTAAATATTTCTTTTTTTCCTCACTCTCTTTCTGTAGTTCCATGATCATTCAACACACATAGCATGATGCGTTAATGAGACAAGCTAAATGTCAGTGTTTTCAGAAGATTTATTTGTCATTATCCTTCCCTGAGACTTGACAAAAGAAAGAAGGACAGAATCGTTGAAATGATGGAAGACAAGGACTTGGAAGAAAAGCTTAAAATCCTAGAGAAAGATCTTACAAAGAAAACAAAATACATGCCACATATGAATGTCATCGATCATAGACAGCTTTACTTAACCAAACATATATGTGAATTTGTAGAACTTTTTTTTTTTAGCAAAGACGATTTCTCAAACCTTCATGTTTATTAAATTATTGAAAGTTTAAATTATAAATACAAAGTGAGACAAAACACCTTCTCTTAATAATTTGTTAATTGGAAAGTATGAAACCAATAATAATAATAATAATAATAATAATAATAAATAAAGCATTTATAATACACCATTCTTCTAGTAAACTATTCAGAGGCACAGAGGGAAAAGGAAAGAAGAATCAGAAAAAGAGAGAAGTATGAAAAAAAAAAATATATATATATATACATGTATGTATGTATATATATATATATATATATATATATATATATATATATATAAAGAAAAAGAGGCTTTCAAAATGAGGCTTTATGTTTAGAATTTTCAATATGAAAGACTGGTAGTTGCTGTATTTCAATTTTAGTCAGGTTCAAGAAGAATATAACTACATTTTAGAAGTCCCTTAAACTTTTGAAACTGATATTGACCCTCAAAAGTGAAGATTTACATTCCTTTCTGGCTGTTGACCACAAACTTTTAGACTCAAACTTGAGATGTTCTTGTAACCAACTCTCCCAACTTTCAGGAGAGCTCCAAATGGGGAATAATTTCTTGATTCTCTTCAAGAATCATGACAGCGATGATTGATTTTGTTGCTGGTTGATCTCCATTGAAACCTCACCCGCATCAATCACAAATTCTCCGCCCGCTTCTGGTCCAAAGCCAGGCCGATCCCACACAGTCCATCCTCAAACCAAACATGTTTCCATCACTTTCCATCTCACATATTTCATGGGAGTGCGGTTTGGATGGCAACAACAAAGGGAAATGGATACCGCCCATTATCATCTGCATCACTCAAAACCAGGATGAAAATCATGGAGGGGGGGGGGGAGTGAGGTTCCAAGTTTGAAAGTAGGATGAGGGGTCATGGTTACAGCTCCTGGGACTGAATTCACCACCCAATCTGTAAACTACAGGACCTTGAACGACACACCAGAGGATACCCATTAGAGAATATACTGACAAACATGGGCAATATGGATACTTTTTCTTATTTACAATGCGGCTTTTGGAAGTGAAGGCATCCAGATTATTTTGCATGACATTGCAACCGGGTATCCACTATAAATTTATCAGCAGGAGCAAAAAATGTCATCTTCGATCAAAATTAAGTCTGATATCAGCTCCATACTTCTCAAAACAGAATATATAAAATCAAATCGAAAACAAGAAATTGAATAGAAATGAGACAAAACACGACCATAAAAGCCTTCATTTGTCTCTGCTTTCATCAACAACTTTCTTGTTAAGAGTCAAGCACATGACATAGCATCCTCATGACTGCTATAATCAATATCTGAATCATGTTAATCTGTAATATATCACAGGATGCATCATCTGCACATCATACAGGCCTGACAAAGGATACTTGGGAGGGAAATTTATGACATAAACAATTTACCATGACATTACCGTGACAGAAAACAGGGCTCACAATGTCATGGTATAATCCCATGGGTACTATTATGTGATTCCTTGGTCCTGTAAGAAGATAGCCCCTTGTTAAAACATCTTGATGCATCATAAAGTCATTTAATGTGAATCATCTTCAGAAGTTATGTTGTCTAAGGGTGAATTGAAGAGTTGGTGCTTGAGCATCAGACTGAATTGAATGACTTGTATATATCAATGAGTTTATGATGTCATAAAGTTGTTGTGCTTTTCAAGATATTGAACAGCTGACGAGAAGAGAAGTATGTGAATCATGTGATTTATTCATTTCAATAACTATACATGAGGAAGAAAAAAGAAGAAAGGGAAATTATCGGTTAATCCTTTCATAAAAGCCATCTCATGTTTAGACTGCAACCAGACAATCAGGATAGAAGAAGAAGTAATTATTAAATTCCAGACTTTACGATCAAACCGAAGGGATACTTTCTCCCTAGTTGTCTCGCAGTTGTTCCAAAGGGAATCATACCCAGAGGTCACTAAATTTATTGTCTTTTTCTCTCAAAAGGATTAATATTTTCATCGAGAGGGGAAGTTGATTGTTGACTTGACCTTTCTTCTAGAAATTTAGTAAAGAGCAAAAATGGGAGAAGCTCTGTTTCAAATCTTCAGCTGATGAGACAAGGCATATAATGCCAATATTCCAATCTCCCCCAAATTTTACACATCAGCTCCTAATGAGCTTTCTCCCCAAGATAAATGGCAAGTGATGTCATGGGGAAAATATGTCCTAAAATCACGTCCACATTCTAGAACAACATGGTAGACACTAATGAATGCAAATGGAACGTAACGAGAAGTATCTTTATTTGGTGATTTAATTTAGAAAAGTTATTGAGAAAATTACTTTTTATTAGTAGTTTTGTAATTCAACAAATTTCTTCTCTATTCTCGTTCTGAGACTATACTATAATCTAACCCAAATGGCCCAAGAGAAGCTAAATAATACAGGCTTTCTGTCTACAATGGACAACTTCTACAGCTGTCCATGAATTTGACACACATTTTCGCACTTTCATCTGGGTGAAAGGAATGGTCGGCTAACTTCAAACACAGCACTGGCTGTCTTCTATCATTTCAATTTTTTCATGGTGTAAATTCTGGAATCAGTAGCACAACAATGATATGGGCAGGGGAAGAGGAGAGGGGGAGAGAGAGAGAGAGAGAGAGAGAGAGAGAGGGGAGGGGAGGGAGAGTTGGATGGAGAGAGAGAAATGGGATAAAATCAAACGATAAGAAGATACGTAGTGGCACATATTGCTCAATATGTCTCAAAAGTGAAAAATGCAAAACATACAGGAGGAACAAGAAAGAATAACAGTTAAGTTAAAGCTAGTAAGTTCTTACTGAACTTACTGAACTTACTGAAGGGCCGCACATTCCATCTTGGTAGTGTACCAAAGTGGATTGTAGTGCGGCAAGGGTGAGGGGGGCTATTCGCCCTTAGTAACCCAAAAAATGAACTGGATTTCTGTTTTAAAACTGTTTAGTGATGGTGCCTGTACTGCTGAGGGAGGAGATTGTTCCAGTCTTGGATGACCCTTTGGCTGAACGAGTACTTCCTGGCATCAACTCTCATGTTGTTTCTGGATTTTCAGGGAGTGTCCTCTTGTACTCTGATGTGTGGCAAGTTGGAAGATTTCTCCTGGGTTAATTTGTCCATGTTGTTGAAGATCTTGTTAGACTTGAATTAGATTCTGCTCTTCTTGTGTCTTACTCTTAGTGTAGTGAGGTTCAGTTTCTTCAGTCTCTCTTCATATGTAAGGTGTCTAATGCAAGAAACAGTCTTGGTAGTCCGTCTCTGCACTCCTTCCAACAGTTTGATGTCTTTCTGGAGGTGGGGTCTCCATGCTTGGATACAGTAGTCAAGGTGGGGTCTGATCAACGACTTATAGAGTTGTGTGATTATTCAGGACTCCTATATCGAAACGAGCGTTTGACAACCCAAGTGTTTGGTTTGCTTTCTTTGTTGCTACTGCACACTGCTTGCCACTTTTAAGTCATCTGTTATCCACACCCCAAGGTCTTTTTCTTCTGTTGTACACCTGAGTATTTGTCCGTTCATTTGGTATTCATGTTTGGGGTTATTATGACCAATATGCATCACAGAACACTTGTCGGTATTGAATTTCATTTCTCAGTTGTCTGACCACTCTATAAGTTTGTTCAAGTCTTCTTGCAATCTCTGTATGTCTTGGTCATCAGCGACTGGGTTTGGACAGCTTAGTGTCGTCTGCAACTTGCTGACTGTACAGGTAGTTGTGTCCTCTAAGTCATTCATAAATATAGGAAGCACAGAGGCCCAGGACCGAACCTTGAACAACAGAACTTCGTACTTCACTTTTCTCTGACTTTGCTCCTTGCACAACAACACTCTGTGTTCTGTTTGTTAACCAGGCTTGGATCCATGCAAGTACTTGTCCTTCAATTCCATGCGCTTTCAATCTTCTAGTAGCCTTCTGTGGGGGACTTTATCAAAAGCTTTAGCTAGGTCAAGATAGATAACGATCGACTGGCAAGCCACTGGCTACATACTTGGTTAACATGTCCATATGCAAGATGAGTTAGTTGTACATGACCTTCCTTTCAAGAATCCATGCTGTGTGTCTTTGATGAGCCGATACTTCTCGAGATGGTCGTTAATGTGATACGGATAATCTTTTCAAGTGTCTTGCATATACCGATGTTAAGCTGATTGGGCGGTAATTTCCTGCCTGAGATCTGTCTCCCTTTTTGAAAATCGGCGTTAGTTGGCTGTCCTCCATATCTCGGCACACTACTTTCTTCAAGAGATGAATTGAATATCAAGGCAAGCGGTTCCGAAAGTTCCTGTGCTAATTCTTTAAGAGTTTTGGTGCTATATCATCTGGGCCGGCCGCCTTTGATGGATCCAGCTCTGCAGTGTTTTTCTACCTCTTTCTGGTGTCACTGTGATAATCTGAGAGTTTTGATTCATCCCCAAACTTGAAAAACATTCCTTGCAGGTGGTGTTGCCAAACTCTTTCTGTAAATACTGAAGTAAAGAATTTATTGATCTGCTGTCTCTTTTCCTTGTGTTATGATATCACCATTCTCATACTTCAGAGGGCCAATGGCATCTTTGACCTTCCTCTTCGACCTTGTGTAAGAATAGAAGCTCTTAGGGTTTTGCTTTATATCATTGGCAATCCTTTTCTCAAAGTTGAATTTAGCTTCCCGAATTTTTTCTTAGCCGCTTTTTTCACATGACTTTAAAACTGGTGGTCCTTTTCGCTTCCAGACACTTTATACTTTGCCATGCTTTTCTCTTTTTCCTGAATGCTTTATTTGTAGCACGAGTCATCCATTTAGCTTTTGTTGGTTAGTTCTCTTTTTTTAGGTTACATATTTGTCGACTAGGATGCATAGTTCATCATGTAATATAGTCCATGCTTGTTGCGTGTTACAGCCACCATAAATTCTTCTTCCCACTTAATACTATCTAGTCTCTTTCTCATGGCATCGTAGTCACCTTTATTGTAGTTCTTGGTGTATGATATTGTCTCAAGTTGCAAACTGCAAATCATATTATACTCTATGATACTGATCACTGTTTCCTGTTTACGGTAACCAGTAGTCTTCAATCATTTAGGCTCAGATGTTTAGCACCAAGTCTAGTATTTGAGTTACCTCTTGTTGGTGTCTTGAAATGTTGTGTCCATAGATTTTCCTGAACGATTTCCAGAAATTGTTCTCCTTCCTTTGAAGATTGAAGCAACTCCCAGTTTATTTCTCTGAAGTTGAAGTCTCCCATTATTACAGCTTCTTGTTTCCCAGCTTTCTCAAGATCTCTGTACATTTTGATGACATCTTCATCTGAGACGGAAGGGTCTTGTATACTACTCCTATCAATAGTTTATCACTAGTTGTTGTTCGTTTTGTCACTTGTTGCTTTCTTCTTCAATATTACACAAACTCGACCCATACTGATTCTTGGAATTCGAAGTCATCTCTTCGCTATCACATCAATATTGTCTCTAACATAAAGTGCTGCTCCTCCACATCTAACAGTTTCACTTTTCCTATCTGCTCTAAAGATGTTGTACCTGATAATTGTATTTCAGCATCACTGATATCGCTATCAAGCCACGTTTCTACGATTCCTATAAGGTCTGGTTTTTCATTTTGAACTCTACATTCCAGTTCATCAAATTTATTAACAATCGCTTTGGTAAAAATGCACTTCAATTTGTCTTTTTTGGGTGCTTAGATTCTCCATATTTGGGTGATAGATCTACACTACTTCCCTGGTTGTATCATTCTCGTTGGGTGTTTTCCTCAACAGTTTCTTTCTGATGTTCACTCTGTAACTTTGGAGTCTCTTCTAAAAAGTGATGGCTTTTCACTTGAGGTCCATGATGGACTACTTCTTTGGTAATAGTTCTTCGGATTCTGTTGGTTGATTTCCCTCAACAATTTCTTTCCGAGTTCCAACATAAATTTTTGAAGACTCGACTGCACAGTGATGACTTTTCTCCTGAGCTTCTTGGCCGGCTTCTTGTAAATCAAAAAGTGTTGCTGGGTGTTCTGGTTTTATTTACAGTGCTGTGTTCCAAATCAGTGTTTACATATCTGCTGCATTCTTTAGCGATCGGGAATCGGGATGTACGTCACATTTTCCCTCTCTCGCTATTTTCAAGTTTTTTTCTCCTTTTTTCCTTCTTTTTTTCAGTTCGTTTCGTAGTTCACTATCCTCTGCCTCTGATGATAGGTCATGTCTGGCCGTATGTAGACATTACTGTATGCAGGATCACCTTGCAGCTTGGATGTATGCTGAGATTTTCCTTTTCGCTGACTTGGTTTTCAGTTGTACTTTGACAAGGTTCCCTCTTGCGTGGGTAGCTTTCTACAGTAACCCTCTCACTTGGCTCTACTTGCAGCTTAGTCTGAATAAATCTCGAACTGCCTTCTGAACAATTCTTTGAGTGCTATTGGGTGTGGCCTCTGGTAGGTTGCTAATAACCAAGTTCATTTGCCTTTTGTCTTGCTCCAATGACTTCTTTCACTATTCTCGTTCAGGTCATCACTCTCAACATTAGGCTTACCCGCTGTGCTTGTCTAGACTGCATATTTGGTTTTTCATATCCCTCATTCATTCTCTAGCTTGTCTTGCCTTCTTCTGAGGTCAATCATCTCTCCAACATGGCCTTAGCATATTTCCTACAAATCTTGCAGTGCCATGGAATTTCACTAGATCCTTGTGTACCATATTTAGTAATGATAGCAAACATTCATCTGTAAGGCCTCCACATATTTTGGTGATAATAGGTTTTGCATATGTCACATTGTATCACAGCTGAAATGTCTACTACCTTGTCACAGTCCCACATTTTCTTACTCCAAGTTTGAGGATTTAGTACCACTTAAATGTTTTTGTAGTTCACTCTCCTGCTTGATAAAGTGTATTTTAATGGTGTACGCTATCAGAACTTTTTCACTTTCACTCGAACTTGCTTCCTCATTGCCTTCTATAACATCGCCATCTTGGATTTTCACAGTGATCACATACAGAAAACAATCAATTAATGGCATTAAAATGGGTTACTTTTTGACCCCTACCCAAGCAATAACTTGCACTACAATCAAATTACACATTGATACTTGCAGAGGCTTGATCTTTCCCAGTGATTTAGCAGATGTTGTTGGATTGAAAAATTCTGTTTCAGGAGCTCAGCCAAAACACATCCACCATCTTCAACAGCGCCCTCCTGCAGTTACTAATAGTAGTTACAATGTATCTTGATTTTACTTTAAAAAATTACTAGTGACAGATACAGAAGAAAGTAATTAGGCCTATAGATGTTTATACCAAAAGATGCCATGAACTTGAAGAGATCCTAAATGAGAGTGATATGTTACACACAATTCATCAGTGGGTAATGATGTAGCAGCTGGTCAACCTTGACACTGCCCCTTGCCCCAAATATCTGGCATTATCATCAGCTTGTGCGATAGTATTGAGCTCCCCACCCCCCCCCCCCCCATCCCTCTCTCCCTTAGATTTGAAGGACGACTGAAAGTGGTCCAATCCTGAAAATATTACTTCACATTGCTGGTAGAAGGGTGTAAGATTTTTTATTGATATAAAGGATGTGCTATATAAAAAGTCTTACGCCCTTTTACTAGGTGGACGATGATTAATGTAGGTCAAGTGTACCCATTATATTCAGAATGAATACTGTATTAGGAGCTCAAAGAACTCATACTTACATGGCAGTGCAAGCAAATTTGGCATTCCATACATGAAATTGGGAAAGACAACGTTTTTATACGAGAGTAGCTTCTAACATAATAATAGGGCCTACACGTTGACCAGTCTCTGGAACATGATGAATAGGAAAAGTAAACCTCCTCCACCAAATCTTTTCAATGACATACTAAATTGTGGAAAAAGTCAAAATTATATAGCTTGTAACACAATGGACCTTTAAAAAGAAAAAAAAACACAAAAAAACATGAGGTTTCTGTTACACGCAGTCCAGTTTTGGGTTCCTTTCAATTCTGTTATAGAATCCTGCATAATTTAGTCTGTGCATTGTCCTTCAGGGTTGTGAAAAAAAGCCTTTTTTATTCAAATTTTAAGGTGGTTTCTATACTGTGAATTGAGAGCTTTGATACTGGTGCAACCAACCAAAACAAGCAATGGGTATGGAGGGGTAGTGATTGAGACAAGTGGAAAATTTGTGTGGGCACTATTCTTTTGGACAGAAGTTATTCCAAGGCTGTGAAATTCACACAGAAAAAAGAGTCGAGTTGTGACAGGTAAACCAAACACAAGCATCAGTATGGTGGGACTGACGATTCCTAAAGCTACAACTTCACACAAACTGGGTGATGACTTTTTTTCTTCCTCCCATGCAAGCTGCATTCATTAAACCTTGACTTTGCGGAGGAGTGGTGGCAAATATCAGACTTCAGGTTAAAAGAATCACTTAGCATTCCTTCACGTTTGCTTTGTCATCGAGCCATGACAGAGAAGAGAAAGGAAAATTGATACAACTATACACAGTAACACTTGTTTAGCAAATTTATTGTAACAGAGTAAGCACAAATAAATGGAAAAGGGATTCTTGTTGTTCACATCAATCAATGCAACTTAAATAACTGTGCATGTAAATCTATCCCATACACATCTACATTTATCCGAAACATGTCATAATTCATTTTGCGATTCTATCTGTCTATATCATTCCGTTACAAAAAGGTATATTGCCAACTCAAAATAGCAGATATACGAAATTCAAAACTATAATGACGTTATATTATATGCCACATAAATGTCCTACAATTACCCATAAGCTTCTTGAAACAAAACTACAACAAATATCTACAAATATATTGTCAGAAAAAGGAGGCAAGAATAGGTTTCAAGCTGGGTATATTCAAGAAATCTTATCCCCTTCCCAATGCCTGTCAGTCTCTGTCAAAAGATTCCTCAGAAGAAGATGAAAAGGAGAGAGAAATTTCTTTGGCCGGCTAGGTCATTGCCACTGCTACCCAAACCACACCATAATCACCACCCTAATCAAGCCTTAAACACTACCGATTTGGGTTTCAGCTAAATGCTGTAAGAGAAAACCCACTTCTCACTAGCTGCCATCCAGAGAGAGTTTGCGCTTGGAAAGTAGAGATTGGATAGGGCATTATAAGGTTGTAGTCTCTCTTGCAGACCAGGGATCTCAACAATGGGAAAACAAAGGAATTAATACCAAATGTAGATAGCAAAGCACAAAAAAACACAAAACTATTGAATAAAGAAGAAGAAAAGTATTGCCACTCCAACTGTCCAACAATTATCATATGCTACCAAGTCACCTTCAAGATATGCTGAATATTTTTTTTTTTTAAACCTCTGGCGAAATAAGCTATGAGATATGATAAAAAATGTAACAATTTATATGGCTTTGTATCTCAACACGCAAAGTTTATCAGTTCATTGGAATTAGAGATATATGATACAAAAAGCACAAAAGCTTTGCATTGCCCTTCATTTTTTGTTTGATTATTAGAAATTGTAGGGCCTCAAGCCTACCGCTGTTTGGCTTTTTCTTGCATACAATCAATTTAAAGTAATTTTCACTGGATGTGACATATGGATACAATTTGATTTGTATCAAGTGTACTATTTTTTTTTAACCTTAGGATCAATACATTACTGTATGTGTTTCCAGTAGAAGGACATGCAGAACCCCTCCAGATGCCAGCTGGGACCGCTGTTCAAATACAACTAGCACCCACTCCGACTTGCCATGCAACCCAACCTACCATATATACCATTGCTCCCTGAAAACTATGCTAATTTCTAGAACAATTACTCATGTTTCTGGTACGCCTATGGCTTCCACTTTCACCTCTGGGCGAGCTATTCCCCGATTCCTGTCATGGTTAATCCAAATCCATCCCCACCAAGCGATAGAAAAGAAAACAAAAGTCGGAAACAGTAATCTGCAATTTTTGTGTATTGTATATAATCTGCGCTTGAAGGCAGTTTTCTTGTGCATGGATTTATGTTTCTGTTGTATATGTAGCTGTGAGACCTAAGTAGGCTTGGTTGTTCAGTTTGGTTGTCGTGTCATGGTAGGGCTGGGCTTATAAACCATTGATTCGGTGCAGGTGTGACACAGAGCTCTTTAACATGCAAAGCCATACCCCCTTACTTATCCCAAAGGTGTAAGGATACCCCTTTTCATTCAACCTCCCAAACTTGGCATGCCCAGAAACCTTCTTTGCCTGTCATGAACAGAAAGTGAGAGAAACAAATCTCAAAACATGGTTAGAATTTGAGAACTGTGGAGGGAGAGCTTTTTCAAGGATCAGATGTGCAAAGGATTCTTAAAGTGAGATAACAAAATAGGAAATGGGGGGAATCCCCCTGCTGGTTGTGAAAGATAAGTTATAATGAGGACATTCTCAATTGATTGATTTTGAAGATTTTTTTGTAATTATGATTTCAAAGAATTCTTTAAAAATAAATCAAGAAATGAAGAGATTTATAATTTTTGTACACTCAACACCCTAATTGAAATTCATTTGAAGGAAAAAAATTCATAATTTTGAGCAAATATAATTTTGATATCCATGATGATCCACCAAACTCCACTCCACTTCTTGTCTCTGCTCTTCTGCAGAAAGAGATTGAATGAGAAAATACATCTTGACACACACTTTGGGAGCAACATCTACTCCTGCATGCTCCCGCTCTGGAAGTCTGCTGTAAGAGAACCGACTTTACTTTCAACTCCATCTTGTTTCTCCACTCCATTACTCCTGGGTCAGTTGAGATGGCATCAACTTACTGATGCTATCTCATTGGAGATGCATGAAATGCATGCTTGAATCTTATGTTCCATTGGAAGGAAACAGCATTCTCCCATATTCTAAAAACCTCCACAAGCGTCTTTCTTGTATTCTAATAGTTAAAGACTATTAATCAAGTATAGGAATGCTGAAACCGATTTGGGTCAATGGATTTTGTTTCCATCAAGTGATTATCTTCTGGAATATGAAGAGGTGGACCAAGGTGTCGAGTTTCAGGTTTTATCGATGACCCAGTATTTATTTATCAGGCATACATTTCTTCTACTTCAACTT
>CALNVZ010002100.1:14292087-14303085 GCA_940671915.1 Paracentrotus lividus
CACATACCGATGACAAGGCAACAACATGCATATATTGCCCAAACAAATCCATAGTATATTTTGGCAATACACTGGCACAACCTTAGTAGTTCCACAATACCTTAGTTTCCCCATCGATGTAACACATATACCCACCCTCCCCCTCCCCTTTTCTCTATCTCTCTCCTACCAGTCCATCTTGGGTCCTTTGACACAGACATATCTCCTATATATTTTTATTGCTACTTTTATAAAAATGCACCCGACACCACCTCTACATCAATACCAACACCCCACACCACATAACACCCACACCCAATCTTGGAATCTCAGGATGTTTCAAAGCACCACCCGGCGTCACCTGGAGACCAATCAACCAGTGACTCATCCAAAGCCATTACAGCTTGCTTGGTCTAAGATTAAGAATTCATAGCGATCTCCACTGACAATAACAGACATTAGATCTGCGACCCCGACACTTAGCCGTGAAGATGCAATGACGAGGAATTAGAGGGGCACATGCTTGGAAATGCACTTTCCTCTTCTTCAAAATATGACGCACTATTCATTGCAACTCCACTTCTAACCTCCATCCAAATGCATGATCTAAGTTCAACACTTTGTCTACCTGTCAAAAAGGAATAAGATAAGAGCTAACCTGTCTGTCATCTCTTCTCCATCTCCCATTAATGAAGCTTTTATTGTCGCTATAGTATGGTTCTTGAAACTGTATTTACCAACTTTTTATGGAAAAAAAATTAAGTACTGTATACCCGCCATCAAACAATGAAAATGAGTTTGAACCAGATCAAGGACGATTTCAGGAAAAAAGTGTCCGTGACCAATGTCAAAGACCACATGTTTCATTGCATTCTAAAAGTAGGCCTAACATCCAAGAATAAAAAACTATACTGAAAGGATTAGGATTCTTAAAATATCAAGCCTGTTTTGGCTCTATCCCGGTAAAAAAAAAATAACATGAAAATAGAAATATTTTATTTATAAGCAAGTACATTTAATAATTCTAAAGACTACAGAATACCTATGTAAGTGTCAACTACGAAATAAATCAAAATGGAATACAAACGGTCCATAGTTACCATGTAGAAGTAGGACTGTCGCTCTCAGTATCTTCACATCTTAAGTAGAAAGCTTTACTCTTATACATCTGGACATATACTAAACGTCCTTCAACCATAAATTACCGGCAATATCTATTTGACCAAATCACTGTTATCATGCTTTATATAATACCTGACCAAATAATATAAATAACAATATTGACTACTATCAGCAATGTTATATATGGACTGCTGTACATATTACGATGGACACAATGCTCTTTGAAGAGCAGTAAACACTTAACTAACTTTTTATTCCTACAAATAAAGCAAACACTCTCACAATACCCCAGCCATACAAATGACTGCTAGGAAAGAAGGGTAATAGCCATGGAGAGAGTAGAGATGACACCTGATCAATCATTATACACATGTATCTTGACAAATTAAACAGAATGCGGTCATATAAAACAAACTTTTATAGTATATCTGAAAATGCTCCAAATTATTTAAGAGTAAAACATGTTCTGTATACATATACTAGACAAATTTGCATATAAAATGATCAAGATAAGTAAAATCTCACAGAAAAGCATGAAAACTAGCCCCCCCCCCCCTACAAGATTGCCACATTTGAAGTAGGCCCCAACAGGTGATTAAAAACCTGAAATGCTTGCAAACATGATCATCCCTCGATGAGGGCGGGGAAGCAGAGAGAACGGAACTGTGAATCACAGTTGCCTATAGGGACAAGGGAGGATGTGGGGTACATAATAAATGGGAAGAAGTATGCCAAGGAAACCTAATTGGCCCCCCTGCAGGTGCGCTTCTTGAATGAGTACATGATGCAAGCACACCTGGATTAAACCATGACAGGGTTTTCAACATGGGTGCAATTTGAGAGACAAGATCCAACATGGAGATGTCATTGCAGAGATTCTAGAACTGTTGAACATCAAAGGGAAAGAAATTGTATCCCAAATACTACAGTGGATGCTGGTTTCAAATGCTTACACCATACAGATGAACTCCATTGCCAATAATATGAAGGTTTTTGGCTTCAATATCTTTCTACTACCTAAATTGGGTCAATTGTCGACTCTAAATTGATAATGGCGCAACAGTGGCTCGTTTATTGGCAAATAATAATGAGGAGGGTGAAGTGACCAGTGTACCCAATCTTAGTACTATCCTTATTGTATTCATCATAACCAAGAGGAAGTATATTGCAAAAGGGATAACTTTTGCAAGTTATAACTCCATTAAAGACAAATGTTGAGAGGTACATGTACAGGAGATTCATATAGCATCTATTTTGCAGAGTATTCAAAATTCTAATTTGCGTAAAAACAACGTAAAAACATCTGACAATGATGATGATGATCCACAGCATTTATATTGCATCATATTCCTGTTGAAAACATTATAAGATGGCACAAATTTGTAGGAAAAAATTGCACCTATTTGAGGTACCAAACAAGTATAATCTTATGAAATTAAAGTAGGATAGCATATATGTTGCAAATATCCAAAAGGAAAAATCTTATTGAATATGCGGAAAACTTTCAACAAAAAATAACCCTAGTGAAACCCAATATGGAATCATTGTTATAAGTAGGCGCAATCAGAAATCACATATTCAAAATATGAAAGAAATAGAAAAGCAGCAGCATGTCCCTCAACCTATTCAGGCAACACTACGATCAAGTTTACCAATAGAATACAGGGAACACGAGAAGAAGAAGATGAAGAAAAGCAAAGACAAGACGCTTGAGAATAGACAAATTGGGAGTGACAGGTCGCGAGAAAATTGGATCACTGGTCTGAATTACAAAAGGCTGGCTGATGCTAAACCAATTTTGTCCATTTTCGCTTGACACCTAGTCGCCGTTGCTCGCTGTGTACAGAACGGTGTCAATTATCTCCAGTGTAGTTCACCCAATTTGTTGGGAATTGATGCCTATCACTTTGCTTTTTACATCCTAAAATTTCATATTTATCGGAAATCTGTCCAAGATGACATCTATCCACCGTCTTTTGCTTTCTCCCCGTCTCCCTGTACTGGTATCTATTTATTCCTCCACTTTACTTCCTCCCTGCTCTATCTTTTTTTTCCCCCAAGACGACATATAAAAAACATTCTGAATACCTTTACCTTAAAATACGTGGGTTTAGTTCACCCTTGGGTCTTGAATAACAACACTAAACTTTGATTACAGAAACTCTTGGGTATCATAGTATCATATCCAATCAAACAACATAATCTGTCCTAGTCCTCTATTATTGGAAATGAATTTTTGATATCCCCAGCCTGAAATTCAATCATCTTTTTTGAGAGCTTTCATATGAGTACACCATTAAGACTTTATGTGTAAATGAATACAGAGATGCCTGAACTATATTTCCTCCGGTAGTTCGTTCCTCGCTCCAATTATAATAACCCATAAGAAAAAAGGAGAACATGATAATAAGTAGGCAGACGAAGCAACCTGATTGCCTCGAACTTGCTTCAAGGAATATTGGAATTATCAGAATATCATCTTTATTATCTGGATCAACACAGTGAGCCTACCCCACAGTGGAAATATAAAAAGGTCGCGAGCTAACATCCTTTTTTGTTACAAGGTTAAAGCTTCTTGAGAATTTTCTCTCTTTTTTTTTTTTTTAATCAAGGTCAAGCATTAAATATTCAGCTAGCCACATAAGTTCATAAAATAATCATTCTTTAACTTAATGTAGTGTCATCCCTTTTTCACAAATTGCGAAAACTAATGCAACTTGGCATAACTTTAGAATATGATCAACTTATACTGTCTATCTTATCTTACTGTTAAAGGTTGCCTAGATCAGTAATATGAAATGAAAATCTGACTACAATCTTGACTAGCTCTCCATCAACATCGTTGATATTACAGCGCGTGCAGCATGGACCACACCACCAGCAATATAAACACGGCGCATCAGCGTGCATATTCTCTGCGCTAAATTAAACGTCAGCGGTTCGCACCGATACGGTATATTTTTTCGAGGTTAAAAAAAAGAGGAATGAATTTTGATAATTGCAATATAATGACAAACATACACATTTGAGCCTAATCAGTTGTGGGAAGATATACATGTATACCGCGTTTACATTGAGACTCGGCTCTCGTATCGAATCCACGAGAAGGTTCGACACTGCAAAGAGTGAACCTGTGATCGTATTTATACACAACAAAAAAAAGGCGAGTTCAACACCGCTCCCAGATCATGCCCGGAAGTAAGGGACGTCATTAATTGAGTTGCGATTTATAGCCAAATCCATATTGACCTTAAGGTCATCGATTTCGACGCGGTTTTCTTTTTACACACATAAAAATGCAGTGTCGAACCCGCCTCCCGGATCGAAACCTACGATTTTGGCGGAGCAAAAAAAGGCGTGTCGAACCCGGGTCGCGGATCACACTGATCCCGTTTACATGGCATAAAATTGCCCTGTCGAACCCCCGCGACCCGAGTCACAGTGTAAACGAGGTATAAGTCATTGGTATACTACATCCTCTCAAAAACTAGAAATTTAATATTTTTGCCTGCCAAAGGATGACACTATCTTTGAGCAATTGAAGAAACAAGATGCTGAACATCTTTTGATTTAGTAGAAAATTAACTCTTTCTCGTAAAATGAAAGCTAATAAAATAACCATAGATTTCGAGCCTTTCTTCTATGATCGTTAACTCTCTCTTTCTACCTCTCTCTATCTTTCTCACAAATATACTTTGCCTATCTCTTTCTCTCATCCATCTTCAGAAACAGAATTTTTGGCCTGGAACAGCAAAACCCCCAATTTCCGAGTCACTCAAGCGTCAAAATGTGCGGGCATGACTGGGAGTCCGGTCTTCCCTACTCTCCATTGATGGGATATTAATTGATTTGGCTTGTTTTCTAGAGAGCCCTTCTTTCCCCTTCTTTCTCTCCTCTTTCTCTCTGCATTTTGACAGCTTTATTCAATTTGGCGGCAGACACACACATCCCACTTTTTTTGGGATTCAAGGCACGGTCCCCGAAGATGCGGTTTGAGAGGAGTGCTCGTGGCGGTGGTCGTTGAACAGACATGATCTTGGAGAGGAGTGGGTGGGTAGTGAGAGTCTGCTGGTATCTAGGGAGGAAGGATGAACTTCAAGATGGAGTGATGCATGGTTGCCGATTCGGGATCCCGCAATTGATGAAATCGTTTCTAAAGGCATTTATAAAATATAGAGGCTTATTGATATATCTGAAAACTGTCTGTTCTCTCGCTTCTATGTCATGAAATGGTTTAAGTGAAAAGTTGAAAACGTAACCCGTATGTGCAAACTTTAAATCAGATGTCTAGATTTAAAAGCAATCTAAAATTAGACTTTTGTATCATTAATGAATCATTCATTATTCTGCAGTTATTATGAAAAAGAGAATACAAATTTCAAAAATCTACACCCAAGAAGAAGAAAAAAAAATCACCCATCTATAGGTCTATAGATTTGGGTTATCGGTAATCTTCTGAGAGAAAGTATAACTGTCCAAATATTGTTTCCTTTCTAATAAACTCCAAATTGGAAGACTTTCTTTGAATGGTATCACTTTAATATATCTGTAGAAATGCATTTCATGAACCTCATTTCTGTTCTACGTCTTTTCGCCTACTACTCAGCAATGCCTCTAAACATTCCTGTTTCATTTTCTAGCTGCTTGCGGATGTTGCCCGCTGTGACGATAATTGGAAGCAAAGATCTGTGAAGTGCATTCTGCAGTGCTTGCACCTGGAAATAGCTGAGAGTACACCAACATAACAGCTAAATGAAGGGAAAATGGGCAATTTGTGGTCCAAGAAATATTTGAAATAGTATCAAAGACTCAACATTTTTTTGGTTTTCAAGAGTTTCAATGTTCGGGGACAAAAAATTACATTAATAATTTAATTACAACATACAACTTTACAAGATATATTTATCTAGCAGGGCATATTAGCATCATAATTTATCAAAGTGATTTAAAAGTAAATCACTCCTTATTATTTTGAGCTTTTTTACTGTCATAACAAACACTCCTGCAACAGGAAAGCAAGCATTAATTGCCTACATCATACAAATCTTCAAGGTAATGCAGTAAAAGATGTCACATGATACATAAAACTCTACTCCCCGCCCTTTTATATCAACAACAGTTTATTTTTCCTAACATAGCTGAACATTTATTGCATAAATTTGAGGGCTTGACGTACATCAATAAATTTCACAGGGGCATACTATTCACGGTGTGAAATACTTGTTTTTGCAAAATGGAAATGTTTAGTATCGTCACTGTGCCCATAAATTCCCACGTTTTCTGCTCCCCAGCATGTCAGATAGACAAGCATCCACATCACTTTCATAACAATTCACAATAAATTTACAGCACATCTCCATGTATAATCTAAACAATACTAAATGTGTTTATTTCCATGTCCATGTCTGAAACAGTATACTGCAGGTATTTCTTTCAGTATGGAATGTATGAGGAATTTGAGAGCTAACAAACAAACTGTCATGAAACAATATATACTGGGTTAATAAACCTTAATCCATATTTCTATGTCCCCATGGTATACAGCTACTTTCATGTTCAAGGAATTTGTCCTTATATGGTTGACAAATTTTGCAACATTTTCAAAGCATAGACAATGAATACCAATGTTAGTGGGAAAAAAATATTGGGGGTTGCCATAAATTGAAGTTATTGTAAACAGGTTGAAAAATGTGTATTCAAATCAGGGTTCAACAATGCTTGATTAGGAATAGGTTCGAATTTGTATTATTTTTTGTAGGAAATGATCTTATTTACACTTTAGCTCATATCATGCCCTTTCGGTTCCTCTAAAGAGATTATTTATTTATAAGAACAATTAATGAGCCATAGTCGTTTTAACATACATTTCTTATTTAACGTCATGGTAAATTAAAATCATCCAAAGGATTGAATGCTGATAGGTCAACAAAAGACGAGGGAAATGAGTGGTCGTCTATGCCTTGTATCTGTTTGACCTATAATCATTGAGGCACAAAAACTTGTTCCATACAAAAGATGATGAATACAAATCGACTCTTTGGAAAAAAAATCCTTGATTACAGCCGATAAACAGAGCTTTAGAGACCTCTTTTATGATTGCCAGTAATATACATCTTATAAAAAAAGACCCTGAAATATTCAGAGACAACAGAAATGCCTGCACTTTCCTTCTAAACATCAAGGAATTCTAAAAATATATCTGGGAAAATATTAGGCTCTTTTAAAGCAAGATTAAACAGGAATGCACTGAGACATGAAAGTCAGGCCAATAGCAATTCTCTAAAAAAGCCAACAAATAAGCAGCTTCACCCTTTATCTACAAATCTTTGTCCAATGGCATGCGATTAGACACCACCGAGAACCTATATTTGAAACCACATTTAATATATCCTTTCCATACACCATCAATATTAATCAACTCCCTAATAGTACAGATGCACTCTAATTTTTCAAATTACTGAGTAGTAATTTATTACATGTTGATAGCTATGCAAAAAGAAGAAGATATCTCATTAAGTTCAGGTAAAGTGATATGAGTCATGTTGGTGAATGAAATAGAGTACAACCTAGAATTATAAAGCCTATATACCTCAATTTAATAGTAGAATATCAAGGCATTATCATTAGAAGAGTGGTTCAAGTTTTTTGATAATATCCAAGTTAATCAATTTTTAACTAATGAGAAACATTATTTCAATATTAAATAAATTGTGCATTTCTGAACAAAATATCCAACCCTTTGAAATAAACCGCTTTCAATAAAGATAATTCAATTCCTTAATTGACACTTCATAAACATAAATATAGTAAACATCCCATAAAATTAATGCCATAAGCCCATTACAGTTCAATTAATTATTATTTTTCCCCGTCAAATTCTGGATTCCTCTGGTCTACGTCCACCTGACTGTAACCTTGATTTCATTCTATTTTTATTTATCAGGATGGCAAAATTCAATCCAATTTCATTCCATCTAATCAATCCCATACCCACTAGTTGCCTCGGATGGTTAAATAATTCATTACCAGATAAGCCTAAGGCATGACACTTTCATCCCAATATACAAATATGGAGCTAGACAATTTTGCAGAGCATATCTGCATGTATCAGAACTCTAATGTATTAGTTTGCAATGCACAAGAGTTTTGTTGTTGCTGCATCTCTCTTTTAGCTTTTCATCATGAATTATTCTGTATTATAATAGAATAGAATAGTTTTTAAATAGAAATGCAGAGCACATTTTATCTCTCAAAGGAGAACTATTTTATTTTAATGCAACATCACACTTTTGAGTTTGCATCATTCTTGTTTTATTTGCTAAAAGTTGACAAATTGCATTATATTGCACTCAAGTAATGTTATGCTTTAATTCAAAATCCATTTTATTTAAAGATCATTAAAAACAGAAAAGGAGCATTGATTTGCTTTAATAAAATCATTTGATTGCATGCATCCAATTGTTCTAACATACCTCTTGATCTGAAAATTACCAGGATCATTAAGTAACAAGGAAATAAACTTAAAAATTATATATAAATATTGTGAGGTCCATGACCATAATTTATTTGCATAATCCAACTCTGATCAAATTTCTACATCTCTCATAGGGTAACATTAAAAAAAAAATGAAACCTATTTTTTGAGGCGAAGAGAGGGCTTTGTGACCCTAATCAGTATGCGCAATCGAATGCAACACAGTTCTGTCACTCTACACCTTCAAAGGAAAGAGCCGCAGATATAATGGACACATCATCTTCCTACAATTCCACTTCCTTACAGCTATAGATTCCTTTCTCAAAAACAAAACCAACGGAATGAAGAGGAGCTTTAGAAGAGAGCCGACGAGCATTCTCTATACTTCATTCGATATCTATCGTCTCCCTAATGACGACTGCTTTCACAGCCAATTTCAAAGTCTCTCTGTCACTCAAGAATGACCTGGTCAAATTATATCTCTGCTGAAGAAACAGTCCTTGAAGAAAGGTTCTCCAGTTCTGAAGATGGAATAATGTTAACATAACAGTCTCCAATGTCTTCAGGGGCATTGCTTATAAAAAGGTAAGTAATATGTATCACTTGTAAACATTTTTTTTAAAGCAAGTATCCATTCTAACACACAGGGAGTAATAAATAGATTTTTTTTTCTTTTAATCTTGTTGCAAGAAGTTATTTTTGTTCAAATAAAGACCTTAATTTCAAAGATTAAATCGTCTGTTTGGAGCCATAAGGGCGTTAGTACATCTTAAAGATGTTCCGTTCGGAGCCATAAGGGCGCTATCGCTGTACAAAGTGAATGGTAATAGCGCCCTTATGGCTCCGAACGGAACATCTTTAGGATGTACTAACGCCCTTATGGCTCCAAACAGACGAAATAGTAATATAAACCCAATTTCACTATTATCATTAGTATCAAGAATGTTCATTTCACTGTACATATTATTACAAATATAAAAGTAATACAGATCTTTACATCTTTCCAGTATAACAAAGATATCTGTTAGCTCTTATTATCACCCCTCCCTGAGTGTCTCTCCTCCATACACTCTCCCTTCATTTCTTTGTCTCTTTTAAACTGTCAATTATCCATCCCCTCTGCTCTTTTCCAAGATGCTAATTGGACTCAAATATCCCTTTCTGAGTGATTTGGGGAGTAACTGATACACCATTGGATTATTTTGGGTTAGGTGAAGACAAGTGTAGGTGTGCATTTTACATCGCCCCTCATCGATTGTACTATTTTTGTCCATAATACATCAGGAGTCATGTATGTGTGCTATGCAGTGTGTCATTTATTTACTATGACTGAGACGAAAAATATGGATATTTGTTCAATTTCTTATATGGTTCATAGTTCTGCATGTTTCAAATAATGTGCATGCATTTATTATAATATAGACCTACATGTATGTCGTCAGATATACAATATCATAGAAATTGAATAAATACCTGTCCGATATAAAATTAACTTCTTGACAATTTCATGTACTACCAAGAACAAAGACTAGAGTGATTGAGTGATTGAATGATCAATACCAATTGGGTTTTCATCAAAAGAGTATATCACTTTGAGAAAGCTACTGTTTAGAATTTCTAAGGTAAGTCTCTATAATATTCCAAATACATTAGATGCCTTGTTGCTTTATCCAAAACTGTCTTTCCATCTCAATTCCCTCTCCCCGTTTGGCTAATAAGTTGATCCACATCATATTCTGTCAACTATCCAAAAGCAATTTAAAAATAGACAATGGTTATGGTAAAAATGAATGAACTCAATTTATGTTTATATCACAATAAAAGAAACTGTTTGTCTTTCCTCTTACATCATGGTGGAGTATCATTCAGGATGCTTGCATTGAAGAGGGGCATGGGGGTTTGTTAATTACCAAGCTGCATTAATGAAAGAGAAATTACTACTGAGGGGCACGAGTGTTTGCATTATCGTGACTGAATTATATTTTGCTAATTGTTGAGGTCCGCCTACTCACTGCCACAGATACATATTACGAGGGCTTAGCAATTAATTAACAATACGAGAGAGATCAAGGCAATTTGGAATCAGGTGCCATTTGTACTTGTACTAATACACTTGTTCGAGTTGATCTGTGGTGCATGGAGAGTTCTTTGTCTCATTGTCATTACCCTGGAACCATATTAATTCAACCTTTTCATGTATCTCTCCATCTATTTCTATCTCTTCCATATCATCCCCTCTCTCATTCTTTCTTTCCCAGTTCTTACCTGTCATTCTATCTCTCTCATCTCTCTATATTTGCCCCTTTCTCTCTCCATCTATCGCTTTTTTCTTTTTTTCTTTTTTTGTATCTCCATATTCCTCTCTTCTCTTCTCTCCCTCTTTCTCTTTCTATATATGGCTCTATCTCTCTCTCTCTCTCTCT
>CALNVZ010002100.1:14303648-14332036 GCA_940671915.1 Paracentrotus lividus
TTTCTCTCTCTCCCCCATCTACATTTTGTATCTTCATCACTAGAATCTTCTCCTTGTTTCTGTCCCCCTCTCCTTTCTCCTCTCTCTCTTTTCAATTTGTCATACAATGGAAATGCAGAACCCCACAACCCATGGCTGATTTTTATTGTTTACTGTTTACTCTTGTCAAACATTGCTGCCAATTCTCAATAAGAGACCTGTTCAACCAAAACATATATTAGTGACAGCTTCCTCTCAACTGTAACTTATTTAAAGGGATTGTTTATAAATAAATAGTCAGTCTAAAAGGCAATAATAAGTGATATTAGACAGTGGCGACAACTGAATATACTTCCCTAGCTTAGTAGCTTTCTACTAATTCAAAAGCAAATGTATATCCTGCTGCTTAATAACAATAATCTCTCTTTTGTTAATATTCATGGCTGCATTTTCTTACTAGGTCAGGTTAACTATTTAAATTTGTCATAATACAAAAAAAAAATATCATAGTAATAGTCATATAATCCATAAAAAAATTCATGGGCTATGTTTTACTAAATCCTTCTTCTAAATATAGGACATAGGGAGAGCTCCAAGAATGTCATTAACTTTGTATCAATTAATAAGAGTTAGAGTTCTGATTTTTTCTAAACAAACTTTCTCCTTATTTCCAGCAGTGTGTATGATGCTACCACTATACCAGTCCAACCAAATAGTTTCTTGGATATTCCAAGCTTGAGAGAATTTTGAGGACTGTGCACACTTCCTTTTCTTTTCAATTGAGATTTTCAAGAGTCAGGATAATCTCTTATCCTTCTATGAATTGCTTATATAAACTACTTACGATGATAGTGATTGCAAAGGGTTTATACCTTTATTTACAGAACAAACCATTTGAGGACACAATCTTTATCCTGTATCACCCAAATCCAGTTGGAAGCAAAGAGAAAACAAACTGCTTGAATGAAACAAATTCTTATGATGTTTGATGAACAATACAAAATACAATCATTCATAATTAAAAACAGAGATGGATAGATAGATAGATAGATAGATAGAAAATATAATTCTATAGAAATGTTCTTCATCAAGTGATAGTGCAAGAAATACAAGGCAAAATATATGAAAAATTGGGATAGGGCAATATTCAATTATCTTCTGAAAAAGATGCTCATTTATTGAGACAAACTAAATTAAGCTTATATTCGGATCTATTCACCTTCCAAATGGGTTAACGAGGATCCAGCATTTAATCATGCCAAGCACGCACTCTCTGTTGTTTGCTGTAAATTGATCCCGTCCCCATTTCCCATCTTCCCCTTTTCTTGATTCTTTCCTTTCATGAGCGTTTTAGAAATGAATGCATCTCCAATCCACCCCTATCATCATTGCCTATTTTCTTCTCAGATGGGTACTTTTATCTAAGCATCAGTTTTCAACTCGCAGTGTTCCCACATACTTTATCCTGCGTTATCTTTGATGCTGAGGTGAGGATTGGCTTACCATGTCTCCTACTCATTTGCATAAAAGCTATTTTCGAATTCTCAGCTTACATTTTCCATCCCACATACATCCTCACACAAGAATGTTTTCAAATTTCAATGATAAGTTGGTCAATAACTGGCTCTTGCTACTCCATATAAAAATACAATGTATCAACTAAGGAAACCAAGTCATGCCTGAAAATTCTGCTTCTGATACATTAATACCCACCCCATACCATTCAGCTCCCTTTGCAAAATTGTCGAATTTATCTTTAGTGCAAATACAAATAAATATTTCTATACATTGAATAGGGATATAGTTACATTGAGGGAGGGACATGGGGGTGAAGGCGAGAGATAGGGAGAGAGAAGAAAGGTGTCTTTCCTCTTCAGGGGTTTTCTGAGCTTAGGGGTGTTGAAACAGGCAGCTAGCTTCAGCATACTCGATATCAATGGGTTGAGTTTAAGGTTTCATCCCCTCAATGACCACGCTTCCATCAGCTCCTATCATCCTCCAGACCGACACCGCATCATCCATGCAAGTGATACAGCCTTGGTGGTGCTACATTCCCCCCCCCCTTTTCTTTTGTCTCCAACCCAGATCTTAGCTCCTCAAACCCATCTCAAGTTCTTTCAAAATGGGTTCGACGATGAAGAGACTCGCATCTGCACACTCTTCATCAGGCCTCGGTCACACCACACAACTGACTTCGAATTTTGGGCAATTCATGTACAGGTGATGATCTAATTGGTGTGACATGGGTCTTGGGCATCCAAGTCCCATTTTTAATTGTCTTTCGAGTTTTAATATAGTCGTTTGAGGGTTCAAACAGACAGAAAGGAACTTTTAAAGTTAAAGATCATACATAATCTCCATAAATACTGTGCAGAATAAGAAATCTCCCCAGTTTGCTCTGGCTAGCATCTTGATGTAGACTGTACTGCACCTGTTATCATGGTTATGATTCATCTAACCAGGACTTTGAATATAAAACGGCTAAAAAATATTATCAAAACAGAAAATCAAGAACAGCGATATGTATGAATTTGTATGATGCATTTGTCCTCATTGACATGTATCATGTAAAAACATCAAACACACTACTTTTATATATATGTCAATACATGTGCCAAAGAGGTTTGAACCATTCAGAACATGTATTCACCCTCTTTTATTCTCCTAACTGTTGAGATGCCGCTTCAGGGAACACCAAAATAAATTGATATTTAATTTATCATCAATAATACACACCTACTTGTACATCATGATGTACGAATGCAACTCAAGAAGCATTTTCCTCCTCCCCATCCCTCTCTCTCCCTGAACAAATTTTTTGGAGTCGGAATCGGAAATGTCACGTCTCACCTACAGCTACTAATTACACGAGATGCAAAAAAATTTGACAGACAAGATGAAGAAAAGCTAGAGGTGAATCTCCGTCAATCTTGCGATGTCGGGCCTCCAGAAATGACATCTCATCGAAACTTAATATCATTTCTCCCTTTTCAAGATTTCTCTGTTTCTGCAAAACAAACACAAGACTTGTTTATACCAATGCTTGTTTATACTAATATTTGTACTGTGTTATTTGAAATTTATGCAGAAAAAATATATCGCTGGAAATGGAACAAGGATAATTCTTCATTGAGCAAAGGCATAAAAAAACTAAAGAGTAACTACTGGTTTTTGAAACTTTGATTTAACAGTGTTTCCACATGCATAGTTTCTAGCTGCCATTCTGAATGGGCAATTAGGCAGGTCCTTGAAATATACTACTATTAGCAGGTAATCAGAATAGATGATATGTGTTCAAGCACCTATACTCAATGATACTCAATGACCTGAAACGATAGAAATCAATGTTACAACATGTATTTAGAATTAGTTTCTCATAGTCTTTACACAGCAAACAATATATTGGCTTGGATTTTCACCTGATGATTCTACTATACAGGTTGGCAAGCAAACGCATGTTCAATAGATCGTGACCAGAACCCACGACTCATTGATTTCCTCCAGAGTTTTGAGTTATGATATTTGTCACTGAAATGGCATTGTAAGTAACAGTCTAACAATATCTGGTGGATTTCAATTATATCTCTCCATCATTTCCCTCAAAGAGTACTCCATTGTGTACAAATATTTCTGATGTTTACAAAGGACCACAACTGACTGGAGTTTAAAAAGAGATATTTTTTCTCTTTCTGTCACCCGAAAGGGGTGCAGCAAGTGAACATCCCGCTAAGTATACTCTTGGAACCTGCAACAGTAGGTTTTCAGCATAATCAATCACTGGAAAATCTATTTCAAATCAGAATTTTATGAGGATTGATATTGCCCTCTAGCGTTTCGCAAAATTCACTAAGATTTATGATTTAGAGAATTCAATTTTTCAGTCATTATCTTTGTGATCAGACTTTATTATTGTTCCTGCTGGATACATGGTTATGAGAGCAAAACTAATCATATTTAATTAACTTTAGTAAAATTGGAATTCATATTCTGAGTAATTATATGTACATTCAGATATATATATATATAATCACCCTTGGTATATCTGTAATTGTGAGGGAAAGCTTATTATATTGAATAAACTTTTAGCTTTCAGAAAAATGTTCATTGAATGTATAAATAATGTTACTTTCCATTCAATATGTCAGTGGATAAGATTCATAATAAAGCAACAACTGAGCCCCTTTTATCAAAATCATAAATATTGTATGAAAAAACCTATTTTACATCTAACATCAGTTTTGGAAATAGAATATGTCTATTTCACACAAGCTATTTTTAACATTGTTAGAAAAAAAAATTTTCTTCTATAGGATCATATTGTGTAATACTTTATACAGTGCAGAAAATGAATAAATTCCACAACATCCACAACATCCATATCTTAATTACCAGTACACAAACATGTACAAAAGACATAATCCTATGCAAGAAGGTCTAGTAATACGGTAATAGTTTAAAAATTGCATGGCTGCTTTAAATAGACAGACAAGGAAAATACAAGTTCACTTAGTTCTCCCCCATGCCTTCTGCGAATCTCGGTTTCCCGGTCATAGACACTCCGCCCAGCACAGATCAAACAGGGAACACCGACAAATTGTTTTTGCATCTTTGCATACAACTTCAGGCATCAGACACCAAGAAAGAGGCAAGATCTGAGGACGATACCAGCGGGATGCCCCTTACCAGAGACTCCTCAAGCCTGTTTACCCCCAATCAAGTAAACAATATCTCAAGGTATGAAAAGCAACCAAAACAACCACAGAATAGCAACTGGGTGTACAGTATCCCAAAAGAAGGCACGCTTTGGCAGAAGGAGATATATATTGACACTACCACAAGCAAAGTATCGTTTCAGGTTTCCACGGTATTGGATCAAGGCATGCCGGCATCTCTAAACAGACCTCCACCCCCAACCCCATCTTGCGAACCCCATGGCAATAGAGTTCATTATCCTACCATTATCACATCACAATCTTTGGTGTCATGATCACCAAGATATTCTTATTGCTTCATGGTCTAGGCATCTTTTAATTCACATTGACATCATTTTGTTATACTTTCAACAATTCTGAAAGTATTCATTTTGTTACATTTATTCTTTCAATTAGTGAGCAGGTTTGCTGTGCTTTTTTTTTTAAATCTGTTTTATTGTAACAGTCATGTAAAATAAGAGAATATCATAGGCTGGGAGTCCTATCAAAGTGCCCTAAATGAATGCAAAAGTATATATACGTAAATGCAATTCCGACTCCATATTTAAACAAATCAAAGTTATATCCTGTCTATAATACATCATGCAAGTTGGTCCCAAATCCCTGCTGGGCTCTGTTGACAATCCTCAAAAGATAAGTGTCAAAAGAGAGCATTTTTACAACCGCATATTCATTTGCTTTTCCAATTACATATTTGTCATAATCAAATATTTATGGTCATAATTCCACTTCAATCCATGCTTTTGAAAAAGGGGTTAGCCTGGAGGTGCAGTTTGGCCAATTCTTTGAGAGTTTTTTCATTGAACCACAACTAACACTGGTACTTTCAAAAGAAGAGGTTTCCTTTTTATTTTTTTAATATGATTGTGTAAGATAGGTGCTCTATCATCCATTCTTTGGTTGATAGATAAACCCTGTATGACAGCACTGATAGTGCACTACACTGACAGGTAATTCCATACTTTAATTCACCTCAATAAATGTCCTCTAAACGGATCATCATGATATAAAAATAAGGGGTCATCATATAAAAAAGGGTCATCGATTCAAAAAGAAGTACATTCAGGGAAGTGAACAGGGCTAGGGGATGAAGAAAAAAAGGGTAGGAAATAAACAAGGCAAAATGATACACTGGAAGATATAACACTATAAAAAGTCATATTGAAATAGTGAGACCAAACACACAAAGGTACAAATATATCATGAACAAGTCCCTTGGATAGAACTTAAAACCTTACTAGTTAGGTTCATCTGGTTCCATATCTACATTATAGAAGTTATCAGTGCACTCAGGTAAATCATCACCATCAGCACATAAATTACAGGCTTTATAAAAGGAAATTTTGCCATCTTTGCAGGATCTGAAACTGATCAAGAATCGCTTTTTTTACCAAACACAAAGACATCGCAAGCAGTAAGGAATAATGAGAGAGAGAAATGCATGAAAGTGGTATTGGAAGAAGTCTGCATTATCTGTAGGATATGATGGATGAGGGAGCCTAGTGCCACTGCACCACTATACCAAGAAAAGCGAGAAGAAAAAGGGAATGGCTCAAAGCATCATCTGAGGGATGCGACAGAGGTCTCGTTGACGCAGCTGCCTGTCTCGTGAAAGCACCAGTTTAAGGAACGCTAGAGGGTAACAAACTCCCCCTACACTTATTGCATTTTACATGAGAGAGAGGGGAAGATTTTAGCGAATCTCAAGTGTTGAATCGGCCAAATTCAGAGTTTGTGCAGGCTTCCATCTGGTTCTACAGCCCAATATCTGGCGGTGGATCTTTGAGATGGGATGCATGGTGTGAGGATTGAGGGGTGAATTAAATGGTACTGGTGTCAGATGAGTGTGCAGGGACAAAGAAGAAAGGCAATTAGCTCTCCTTAATCATATGTCATACTCTTATTTTCCTCTCTCTCTTTCTCTTGCTCTCACCCCTCCCCTCTCTCCCTTTGCAGGTAATTCCTTCTCTAACTTCTTGCTCCCTCCAATACCTAACTCCATCTTTTGTTCTCCCACTTTTAATTTATGTTTTTATCTTTACCTACCCACCTACCCACTTTAGCTTTTCCCTCTCCCCTCCCTCTCCTTCCTTTTTTTTTTTTTTCTCACACTATTCTGATACCTTCTTGTCCTTTGATGCATCTTAGAAGAGTTATGTCACTAAGTGAAATCATTTAAAGGAAACAATTTCAAAATCAAAATGAAATATTATATTACTTAGATTATGTGGATAATGATGGCATTGCAAATACCAGGCAGACCAGATACTGAAATATGGATGTTGTGTCCAATTTGATGCATTCAGAGTAATATTTTGTAGTCCATCTCTGTCATTTGGGCAGCATGGTATGTTTTTTCTGGGATAATGACTCTACTGGCTACACACTAATTACATTTGTAATCAATCATGCCCTGTCCTGCGTGGGCAATCAATACCAATCAATGGGGAAACCAGTCAGTAGTATGTAGAATTGACACAGTTTCATCTATCTCTTGTGTGTCCAGTTGATGTGACAATACCTCAGTTCAAGTTTACATTCATGCATATTCAACGTGTCTGTATTGAATTTAAAAGGCAGTAGGCACATATGTAGGCCCATACAGCATCTATAGAGAGATCTTGCCCCAGGCGTGTACAGGAAATCAATGAAAAACATGCATTTTTATCTAACAGAATTGAACAAATAAAACATACAATCAAAGTCCAGCTAATGTCATTGAACCCCAGAAACCCCAGGCAAAAGATAGAAACCCATTACTGCCTGAGATAGGGCTTTACTGATCCTTATATTCAATTAGCTGTCGCAGCATACTGGTGTAAGCAAATGTTCTCATCTCCTGGTAAATATTGTACATTGACAGGGTAAACAGATATATACAACTTGTTTAAACTTTCCATTCTATTCTGTACATTAACATTGTACACAGATGGGAGTAGAGTATCATCATCCTGGTTTATCCTGTATTAGAAGAAATAAATGACTGCACCCTTTGCTTTTTTTTCATGACAACTTGTTATGTAATATCCCCATTATTACTCCATACAGACCCTTCACCATTTCCACATGACTGCCTTTTAAATAAGAGCATTATTCTAGTTTAGTGTGTTTGACCAGTCACTATTATTGTATGTTTCGGTCTGATGCAATTTGTTTTACTTTTATTGTCTGACGGATCATAAGAAAATCAATGCAACGTTCTGGGAAAGTGGAGAGGTGGAATACGGTCAAAATGAACGTCTACAGTATTCACTACCATACCAATTTATAATCATTTGATATAGGCCATATTAGAGTTTCTACATGTGTTCTGTTGATAGTACCATATTAGTGTACTTAGAAAATATGTTCTATGCTTAGTGCAATAAAGGAAGAATCAATAATTCTTTTTTATCAAGGATAAAGGTTTTTCACAATGTAAATGTACATGGTCCCTTCTTCTATTATTATGTTTCACTCAGCATATCTTGCTATAAAAAAAATTCACCTATGCATATTTGGATTGTATTGACTAATATTTCAACCAGACACACGACTTTAACTGTGGCACATGTGTTTCTGAACCATACTTCTCTCTAGATTTAATGTTAACCTTTTACCAAATCCCCCTTCAGCCATTTCCTTTCTTACATTATCATTCTCCTCAAGTCTGTGGTCACTTGGATTAATTCAAGGACCTTGTTGTGGTCACGGGTCAGACAATTGAATTAACTAAGCTAATCAGCATGGAACTGGAACCCTGGACAAAGCAAGACACCTCATTAAAGTTAAGCCATTATTATGTGAGCCTCGTCCCTTTCTTCTGCGCCTTTCGAGGACTTGCTTTCCGCTGCATACATTCTCTTCGTTTATCCATCGTAATAACTCACCAGTTAGCAACCTCACCATGGACGACTATTCTCTCACGACTCCACAACATTGAAAGTTCTACCGTGGCAGACTGCAAAGAGGACCAACCTGCCTTCCTCCTTCACCTAACCTTGCTTTTACCACGTCTTCCTCCGCTGTTGCCCATCGCACCGCGTTCAGCGCTCTACACTCAATGCTCACATACACTCACATCGACGCCGTTAACCTCTCTCAATGAGCGGTCGTCTTGCTCTCTCGTCAGGTCCCAGTTCTCACTGCTGCATTAGCTTAGTTAATTCACTTCGCTCTGCACCGCTCACCACAACAACCGCCTCCTTCGAATTATCAAGCACATCGACAGCAGACTGTCGACGGGAAATAAGTTATAGTACGAAGCGTAATAAGGCAAGCGAGGACTGTTAACAGTTTTATAAGAAGGAGACAGTGTGCTGCTCATAATATATGCAGGTGTTCGCCAGCGAGAACTTTTCAATGTGGTTGTATCTAAAAGATAGTCTCATGGGTATTGACTAACATTTATATATACGAGATTTATATATCAATAAATTAGAGACGGAGATACAACATCTCTCGCATCTACATGCGCATATTGCGAGAAAGGAGAATCCACACAAATGGGACCCTTGAAAATATGAGATTACTGAATTTATCTGTGATTAGCTGGTAGCTGAAAAAATATTTAGACTTGATTTTGACACAAAAAGAGTACACAAAAAAAAAAAACAAAAATCCATATAAACAAAAGAAATTATATATAAAAATTAAAAATATATTATAAAAAAAAGAACAAATATGCAAATAAAAGAAGAGGAGAAAAAAATAATAAAGAAAGAAAAAGAACATGTATAATCAAAACATAATAAGTAGAAAAAAACACATTTAATAATATGAATAAAGATATAAAAAATATATACTAATAATAATTATAAAAAAAAACAAAAAACAAAAATAAAAGAAAACAAGAATAATAAACACAAAAAAAAAAAGGAAACAACAACTAATTATTAGGGAATTCGCTGACAAGCAAATTTGCATGCAATATTGGATCGAACTTCTATAGCATATAACTCTAAATATGGCCTAATATCAAATGAATAATAATTGGTATGGAGAAAGTGGAAGCCTATGAACTGAGAGTAGGACAAATTTCAGCGATGAATCTGACTCGTGATATGAGTTCAGCGACAAATAAGAGCGCTCCACAAAAATAATCACTACTCCATAAGCTTTCTTCTCAACGAGTTAACACACTTTCCTGACTTCTTAAACAGAATAAAATGCAGAAGTATGTGAGATAGACACGAGACAGCAGTTTTGGGTTGTCATTTTGGCACTCTTATGAATCGGCACCTAGATTGGGCCATTCTCCACTTCTAGTACGAGATATAAAAGATTGAAACAAACAGTCTGGCAAATCAGACAGCGCATCAATACACGATTGATGACATACATAATAGTCTAGTTGTCACTTATAGGGAATGACGAGAGCACTAACCATCATACGCAAAGCGAACATCGGACCAGTAATCACATTTTGAAATAGTCCAGTCCGAGACACTAGGTGTTTTCAGCACTATATGTTTTCTGTGAAGATGTATGTCGCAGGGCATACTACCTGGGTTTCAAGGAATAATAAGATTCAACTTAGAGAATATAGTAGCGGGCATAGGTATCTAGAAATATCTATATCAAATAATCTATGTGATTAACTTATTGAGCAAAGGGCCACAAAGGTCGCGTGTGCACTTGGATTGTAATTTCGCATTAATCACTTATCATGGATAAGACCTAGGGTATGATGATTACTCCTGACCAGACCCTACAATACTTCGCTGTGGTACAATCCTAGGACCATTTTTGACAATCTGTACAAAATAAGCTCATATAATCGGCCGGAACAAGTAGTTCTAAACTCACTCGATTTTTACGTGACAATATTATATCTGTTTAACTTCTCTTAAACTCGCCATTCGAGTCAAGTTGTTATATACAAAATAGTCTTTGTCATTCAGGACTTTTGCACAAATATAGGTACAAATCATTTTGTCATAACATTTGAGCTAACAAAAAGTACCTTGTCACTTTGGACACATTGATGCACCCACAGAAGTCTTTACTCTATAAGGGACAATATTTCCGTCAGCTATATCACATTAGCTTAATAATCGCACATGTGGACAGGCATCTATATTCGCAGATGACAAGATCACCTACTCTTATAATCTCAATTTAACTCGAGTGTCACAGGTGAACAATACAATGCGTATGGTGTATATATACAAGATTCTTGCATTACAAGCTTTGAGACACCTAGGGGGTGTTGATAGGCTTGTCTAATGCTCTGGGGTTCCTCCAAATCTGGAACTACTGTAAGCATCTACCTACGCAAACTTGAGTGATCTAATATAGTTGCGATTTATTAGTTTCAATGGTCCTATTTGAGCTAATTTTGCTCGAACGTTATCGAGAGTTCCCTGACAATACCGTAGATTTTATCTTCCGAATTTAATTTCTCAGGTGGAGGAGATTTTTTTCCTTCTGTTAAGGCGACTGCCCTGTGTGGGTACGCTAAGATGCATTCAATTGCATGTACAGTGTACGAATCGTTACGCGGGTCCTCGAAGTTCAGCATGCGGTCTTTGATCTGACATCTAATGTAATAGAGACATATATTCAATATTACATGCTGAGCGCCCGCTCAGTTGCATATGTTATTGTCTATCGGAATGAAAACGTTAAGAATTCGCTGCAGTTTTTCGTCACACCTCCTAAGATAATGGACCGAGTCGTTATACCTGTATCCACGACCAGAGTTACAATATGTCTGAATAACGTATTATGATGCGCTGAGTTCTTCACTGCGACGGGAGACATGACATTGAGGAGAGGACATGTTGAGCGGATGTGTTTCTCACATACAACCATTCTAGTAACCATGCCTAAGCATTCGATATGAGTATAATGGCCTGCTTAATGTTTAATTTTTCGCACACGCAACGAGGCGACATGATGGCAACTAGTAGGAGGCTGCAATCTACCGACAGCATCGCGAGTGTAACTCATTAATACCCACATAGACGACATATATATATTAGTTTATAGATCACGATAGTATATTATCCTTTCATGAGTTAATAATTATGTCTATTTTAACATCCTCAAGAAATTAGATAATACGCTAAAGCGCACTCTGACTAGAGAACCCAAAGTGAACATTCGAGAGAGATTGAGGATCACCATAAAACCGTTACAATCACGTGCCCAGTTGACACCATCTATTCACACTGCAGATTGTGAATGCACCACATCGGAAGACAAACAAGTCACTTTCGTTCTGTTCTCCTGCAGTATTGGCTATCTTGCCGTCTTCCACTTTACGTAGGCTCTGTAATATATCTCTCTTTGATGTTCTGATTGATTTCTTTATTCCTTGTTTTATGAGCTTAGTCATCTGCCTGAGGTTGGTAAGTGTGTATTGTGGTGTAATACTCGGGGGGAGGTCGGGGGGATATCCCTAGTGGTACTTGGTCAGTCTGATAACATCTCTCATAAAAAATGTTGGGCAGAAAATCAACAATGACTGGAGCGTTGTGGTACTTGGAGGGGGCCCAGACAGACTTTAGAGTAAGGTCAATAAATCACATTGCAAAGTGTGTAGAAAGTACAACGGTGGTGAGGTGAAGGAAGGCCATAAGGAAGAAAGAGAGAAGATGTGAAAAAAAAGAAGATTTAGAAGTTACTATAATGACATCTAAGGAGAGCTAATTGACCTTTACTTCTTTGTCAACTCAGCAGCACGGCGTCATCCCTGCGATCATACCATGTCACCCACTATAAATCACCACCCTACTAGACTCTACCAATCTACTATACTCGTATGCCCATCCCTCTCAAACGTAATCACTCACCGCACCAATATTATCTGTTCGTGGCTGTAAACACAATCGACACTGCATCCTGCCACCAAAAACTTGAATCGTATTAATAGGCTCCGATTTCAACACTTTTGAGATTTCGCTAAAATTCTTCACCTCTTCTCTGCGAATTGTAAAGAAATATGGCATATTTGTAAGTGTTAAGGAGAAGACGCAATTATTTCTAGGGCCTTCGTTGGCTCGAGACTACTAGTATCTGGATGCGGTGAAGTTGCTGTACAACCGACCTAGCCGTTATCCTTAAAGACTGTGCTTCTTCACGAGACAGGCAAGAGCTGCGTCAACGCACGTAGCAGACTACACTGTACGCATCTCCTCAGTATGATGCTTTTGGCACGCCTAGCCCCTTTCTTGCTTTCTTCTCTGCTATTGAATCTTGCGCGATATACCTAAGTGGTGCAAGTGGCAACTAGGCATCCCTCAAATATCCATCATATATCCATAGACCAGACAATTGCAACGATGTTCTTTCACTACAATTACCATCTATCTCATGCAGTTTATCGTCTCTCAATCATTCCCTTACTGCTCGAGCGATGTCTTCCTATTGGTTTGGCTCCTTATAAAAAAAGCCGATTATCATCTAGTATCACGTTTTTATCAGAAAATCTACTGCAAAGATAGACAACAAATTTTCCTTTTTTGATAAAAATCCTGCGTAATGGTATTCTCTGGATGGGTGTGATTTTTTTATCCCTGAAGGGACATAGAAACCATTCTAATTAGAATGTTATGAGAGTGAGAGAACCAAGATTGTACTACATAGACTCATATTTGTAAAAGAGTTATAAATTACATTAAATCTCCAAAGGGAACTTTGTTCACATGAATATATTAATTGTACTTTGTGTGTTGATCTCACGTATTTCAAATAATTGATTTGTTTCATAGGACTCTGTTGTGAATTATCTTCCACGATGAAAGTCCTATGGCTATTTTAGCTCTACTTGTTTCAAATTATCTCACTACTGCCACTTCGCACTTTATCTATTTTCATATCTGTCAAATTCACACCTAGCTCCTTTGTCTGCCACATCATGTCTCCTGATATGTAACTTCTTTTCTTGCCATACGATTGACCTATTTTTTATACTGACTGACGCACCTTTATTTTTTAATCTATTTGAGCCGTTTAATGAAAGGGTCCATCTCTATTTCGTAGGTGAATTAAAAAGTTGGATTACCCTCGTCCATGTGTATGGCAGCTCTCTCAATCAGTTGCGTCAATACAGGTTGTCACATCCCATTCAAACCAAAGCAAAATGGATGCATATCAGAGCAACTCTATCCTTAATCTACAATTCCATACATTTAAATAATAATTCATAGAATGGAAAACCTCTCTATTTTCATTTCGTTGACACGTAACCCCAGTGTATAGTTTTGGTTTTCAATGGCTAAATAAACTCCTACATTATAAGTGAGATTTGAGTGGCGCCCCAAACCCTGCACCCTCAGAGACGTGCCAACCCACACCCATTTTATACAAAGGAAGAACATGGATTGAAGTGGACAACATAGTGAATCCATAGAGGGTCCAATTGATTCACTGGACTAAACTATCGGTATAGAAAATTAGAAAAAAGCAAATGAGAATTATTGCGGTTGTTTACATGCTTCTTGCAATATCTTCTTGAAGGATTGTCAAAACAGAGCCCAGCAGGAGCATTTGGTGACCGCGGAAACTTGGGCTATGATGTATTCGATACATGAATCTAAGATTAGAGTCTTTGTTTCTTTGGTTTATATGGAGTCGGAAATTGAGCGAGCACTTCTAGCCGGTCAAATTACTAACTGCTTATTGCTTAATGATTACGAGGACAACTATTCTGTATAATGGAACGTCTTCGCACGAAGCTCGCAGATGGAATATTCTCTTATATCTCACATGAACTAGCTTAAACAGGAATTAAGACAGGAGGGTTATAACAAACATAATAAAGCATTCAGTTTGAAAAAGATTCCTGCTAACATAAGAGAAAGGGAATCTAAACGTCAACAATGCTAGCTTCTCAAAGAAATTCTAGGTGGTTCATTACATGTGTTTTTAGTAAAATCTAAAAGCAATTGCTAGGACCCACTCGAGCAATAAAAGTGAGTGTATCTATTGGGTGAATCATTGAGACTATCAGGAATTGGTGATGTCGATAGGTGATGATATTAGATGCAACCTCCTATTGCCATGGAGTTTACAAGGAATGGGGGTTGGGGGTGGAGGTCTGTTATAAGAGATGCCGGCATGCCTTGATTCCCAAAACCGTGGAAAACCTGGAAAACGATACTTTGGCTTGTGGTGAGATGTCAACATATATTTCGATCTCCCGATCTAGCGCAAAGCCGTCTGCATCTGTATTATTGAGGGATCTTAACTGTACCATTGGCTATCCCTAGTTGCTAATTCTGCTGTGGTTGCTTTTTGGATGCTCTTCAATAACTTAGAGAATATTAGGTCTTATCTCCTTTATTTGGGTGGGGGATTACAACGCAGGGCTATGAGGAAGACTCATTGAGAGTTGCACAGGCGGCGCAATCCGCTGGGTGTGACTCAAGTGAAGTTCGCACTCAGAATTCTTGGACACCTCTTCTTCTTGTTGGAAAGTTCCTCGATGCCTAGACTTTTGAATCTACATAGCAAATGGGATAGGCAAAAATGGCACAAGTTTTCTGTTCGTGGAGTCACCTGTCGTCTGATCGTGCTGGGAACTGGATGTGTCACACTGAGCCGACAACTCACGAGATTCGAGAGACAGTAGGCATGGGCAGAAATCAAAGTTTGAATCTTTGTAAGTTGTTTTCTGCTTGTCTCTGAGCTATTACAAAGCCAGTCCATGGAGAACTACTTATTTTTGTAAAAACGTGCACGTATTATGAACAGGCAATGTAGTTACTTAGATCTCCCATGCACTGTCTATGAACAATACAGTATCTGAGATATGTCTATTCTTGGTATCCAGTGATATTGTGTGGTTTGAGTCTAAAGCTTTAAGAATTATAGGATGTTGTGACGAGAAAGATGTTGTTGGTAACTATTTTTATGTTCATTTGTTCCTGTGCAACTGTACTTTAATCAAAGTATTACCACAATAAAGTATCCTATAGAAAGAAAAACTTTGTTTTTCTTACGTAAACAATGTTAAAAATAGCTTGGTGTGAAATAGACATAAGTTTTTTTAATTATCACTATAACACACTGATGTATAATGTACAAAATAGGGTTTTCATACAATATGTTTCAGCGAATCATTTATTGAATAAAGGGGCTCAGTTGTTGCCTTTAATTATGAATCTTATCCACTGACTAGTATTGACCTGTTGAAAGTAAACACACAATTTATTGTTTACAATACATTCAAGTGAAATTTTTATCGTGAAAAGTAAATGAGATATTTACGTTCAAATATCTAATAATCGTTTCTCGATACAACTGAGTAAGAAGAGTATACCATAGCGGTGGATCTAAGAATTATCATAATAATGATACTCTGGAGAATGTACGTATAATAATCGTACTCAGTACACATAAATGAAACTAGACTCAAATTTATACAATACAAGTAATTAAATCAATTGATTTTTTGAGTAGTGATGACATTCTCATCATTACCATGTTATCTTGCTATATTGCAGGAACTTAATATATTCAATGAGGTTCTGAAATCTATCACTAAGATAATGACTGAAATTGCAAATTCCCTCTAAAATCAGCTAAATTCCATAGTTCTGATATTTTGCTCTTGGCGAAATGCTTAAGAAGGAAACAAAAATCAAATGCCTTGACATAAAATGCACTGATTTTGAAATCAGGGAGTTAATTCCAAGTGAGTTTGGGATTAATGACTGAGAACACTAGCCTAGATTGGTCATTCTTCAGAGGAGTATACTGATATGCGGATGTGTTCACTTTGGTTGCTGTTTTCCTCTCCGTTGTTCTGCGAGTTACAGAAGAGAAAAAATATCCTCTTTTAATACTCCAGTTGCATGTTTTGTTGCTCCGTTTGGTAACATCATCAAAGTAAGCAATAGATTGACTGACACAATGGCACACGTACTCTTTGAGGGAAATGATGGAGGCAGTATATATATGAAATCCTCCCACCATGACTATTGTTAGACTGGTTACTTTAGCAATGTCTCATTTCCCAGTGGACAAAGGTATATTCATTAACTCAAAACTCTGCGAGAGCAGAATTCAGATGAGTTCAGTTGGGTTCTGGTCCACGATCGCTATTTGAAACATGCGTTTTGCTTTGCCAACACTGTATAGTAGAAATCATCAGGTGAAAATCAAGCCAATATATTGTTTGCTGTGTAAAACTCATGAGAAACTAATTCTAAAATACATGTTGGTCTAATAACATGTGATATTTGTGCTATCGAGGTTACAGGAATCTGAGCTTTAGTTTGTATTCGTATTGATGCATTATTATGGGTGCAGTGCGGAACAACGCAGTATACGAATCTATCTGCTAGATTGACCTGAACTCAAAATTACGTAGTTACTCTATTTATTTCGACACTAGGACCTTGCCTCAATAAGTGGCCCATCTATACAAGAAATAGTGCTAGCTAGAGAGACTCGAATGCGACAGTGGCATCACAACACTGGTATAACACATGTCAAAGGCGTCTGTTCAAAAACCCTAAGTTAGTAAGTTTATACTCTTGTAGTGCTTGTTTTTTTATTCGACCTTATGTCCCTGCCAATGAGAAAATGTTATCTACTTGTTCTCCATTTTCAGCTCGAGTATATTTCTTGCATAATTTCAAGAGTAACGCACAGTACGAGCGATAACTATTAAAGTATACAAGCGCAAGCATTCGGTAGTAGAAGACAAGTCTTTGTGTTGTTGTTGCAGACAAGAAACATCTTACGAGAAAGTGTATGCAATAATGACAATATTAATGCGGTTTAGATGAGACTGGTGCGCAGTGTCTAGGGAGGCCCGAGGGACGGAAGAGGCAAGGTATATTGGATGGGCGAGAAGAAAGAATGTCAATCTATAGCCTTTTGTATTTCCATCCTTTGGTCTGTCGTCAAAATTTGGTACTTTGTCAGTATGTCTCGGTGTAATTAGAATCCTGTGGGTAGAGTAGCCGGTGACAGTTTCTCACAGGATTTTACCGATCGATACTGTTAACTTTTCAGGCATTTTTGAAATTTTAGTTGGGGCCGCGATTCTGTTGTCCTGATGGGAATTAAAACCTCCCTATAAACAAATTTGGTTCCATCAGGGAAACATGAGAGATACAAAAGAGGTGACGTGATAATATTTCTGATACAAGTATTTAGGTTAAGTCTTCTGCGTTTATTTTACAAAGTAAGTGTTTAAGAAAGTAGCGTTTTACTAAACACGAACGTAACGAAACAAATACAATTACTCTTAAAATAATTCATTTCTAAAAATTATTAATATCTTCTTATTACTGGTAACAAGTTTGATCAATAAAAGACGAGATCGAGACAAATCATTTACGTTTTTATTTTCATTGTCTTAAGCTAACCTAGCCACTCATAAAACGTGATCAAGAGAATTCTAAACAATTCGTGAGGCGCAAATATTTATTAAAACATTTTTGGAGGCTTATCTCTATCATATACTTATTCAAAGAATATAAACAAAATTCATAAGCCCTGTACAGAATAATTAAGTCTATGACCATTATTATGTTCAAAATTTCCAACAGATTCAGATCAAAATGACTCGCTTTATTATGAGTAAGAGTATACGCGATTGACATTCAAAGAACGCACGCAAACATCGATAATAAACCCCAAGAAGGTTTTAAAATAGTTTTGTTTCTAACTATTTAGCGCAGGATTGGTAAACACTTTTCTTAAAGAGCGGACTTTCTTAAACAATTAGAAAGAGCATGACGTTTTTATTATTTGACGAAGAATATAAACAACTAACCAAATTCAGCTTCTTTTTTTTGGAGAAGATTGAATGTTATTTAGACAACATCACGTTTGCCTGATCATGCGTGACGGACGAGTGTTGTTCTCTGTATACCTGAATGCAGCCTCCTCATTGGTCAATCGTTTCACCTTTGTAAAAGTGGTTGCTAGGGCATTTCGGTGAGTACAGGCGTGACAAAATGTTCTTATTTTTCTGGCGCGGAGTCAAACGGAAGTCAAACTTCGAAGACGTTTTTCTCTTGATTTTGATTTCCAAGAGCACAATTCTCCTCGCGTTCAGAGGCTAATATCTCACTTCTATTTACTTCTTACAGTCGGGTATATATCAAATTCAAGGCAATTAATCAGGGATCAATAATATCAAATAAATGGATTTCAAAAATCGCGATTAGTCTCTCATTTCGACGTGACGCATCATATATTACATTGTATGCTTTAGTAAACAATTACAAAAGATAGATAAAGGAAATTACAAAATATACAGCCTCAAAATCATAAGTTATTGGTTGTTACCGCTTTATAATACGGTACAAGGCTTCTTGTATTTTTATCTTCCATTTAAAACAAATTTGCACTGCATGCATGCATAGCATCACAGGTTTTGGTGTAGGTCCACAGAAGAAAACCAGAGGGAATAATGTACTCACATCTCAATAGCACTCTACCCCACCCCAACCATAATAAATACTGGTTCTTTAAAAAAAATTTGAAATGCCAAGTCCTAACTAAAGCGCAGAAAGATTAGGCTGATATGTTGTTCATGAATTTGCACAGACATGGGATTTACCTGTGAACTGTTGAACCCTATATTTTTCTGAACCCATAATTTTCTGAATCCATAAATACTATGTTGAGGGTTTTTTTTTTAAGGCATGGGAATCTTTCTCATCTTCTTGCAATATTGTCGTTCTCTAGTTCTGTCCCATCTTCATTTATTTGTTTTACCACCTCAATCATTCTCTCTATCTATCTCCTATCTAACCATAATTATTATTTTTTTAAATTCTTGTATTGTCATCTAGTGCTGTACCTCAAAATTCTCACTCCCCTATCTCTCTCTCTCTCTCTCTCTCTCTAGTCCCCTGTTTCTCCCTTCGTTTTTGCATAGTTAAAAAGTTTTCCAGTTCATTGAAATTCCGGAGCTGTCTTCGGCATCTCACTCAACCCTTGAGTTGTACTTGCGTCAGAAGAGCGTCTGTTCGGATCGTATCGCATGGCACAAGACTGAATAACAATTATTCTCCTAGCACTGTGTATTTGTGCTCCGTATTTAATGAGAATACACTGGAGGGAGAGGGTCCTGAATGACAGACTCGATCTGAAGTGACAACGAAAATGGAGGACACTCTGCATCTGCTCTTATGGTGTCTGATCCGGGAATATAGTAATGTTACAAACCACATTACCAGATACAACATGAAGCTTTGTATTTACTCTAGATACCGTAAACATATATCCATGATGTATGTAAGCTGATGGATACACATTGTGCACTTTACGAGGTATCTACGGAGGAGGGAGGGAAAGGGTAGGACAGATATTTAGATTGATATGAAAACTTAAAGAAATAACATAGACACAGATTTTTGTCATTGTGGCACTAATAAAGATCAACAAGAAATTTATGAAATGCCTTGTTATTTTTGCCTTTGAAACATGCAAACCACATTAAATATTTCATACTTACATACATTAAATTTAGACACAGTTTCACAGTACACTCTATATCTTTTAAGCGAGCAATGCATTAAACTTTCTATCAATTTGTATTTACATGAAAGATGCAATACTCTTTACATTGCAGGGATGGTGTAAATTTTGCATACATTTAACTTTATCATGTTGTATTATTAACCTTTTTATGGGTGGTGTAAATGTGTAAATACAATAAATGCCTCACCATTTAGGGATAATGTGAACGCAGTATTCCCTAAGCGTGAATGTAACTCACATACATCATGTGTGGAGAGTGTGAATGAAACCCAAGTGGAATCTAGACCTTGCTCTGGATACATACACATGTCATCTATCCCTACTCTAATGGACCTGACCTTGCGAGGCAAGTTCATTGATTTTTCTACATGTGTGAAAAATCCATCAGCAAACTATATAGCGAGCGTAATGGGGGACCTCCTGCACTTCACCATGCTTTTGAGATGCAATGGAGAAATCGTGCTTTGGATGCCACGGCCACGATCAGCCAAACCCACACAGATTCAGGGTGAAGTGATGTTATTGAATGTCATTGTGAATTTATAAATAATGTGTAGTGCTTTATGCCTTTAGCTAAAGGGTCAGCATACTGATTAATATATATCTTTTTCATATGTTTGCCATGTTTTCTCTGCACCATACAATTCTTCACGAATATTGAGCAAAATTTAAAGATATGGAAGTATACAGTCCCATTTGGCAGTAGTCCAAGATAACAGAGATATAGATAAGATACCCTAATATATTGATTTATTTTCTTTTATTTCTGGATTTTCATCTAGAAAAAAGATAGACCTCTGAACAAAAGTAAATTTGATGAAAGAGCTATGCCAAAGAGTAGCAGAAGTTGCACTGGTGTCACCTTAATTTAGACCTAGGTATGCTTTTAATCTGTTCAATGTCTAGCCTCATTTCCATCACACTAGTTCCTATCACAGTCTTATAAACAATAGAGATAACGTTTCCATACTTGTCAAATAGGGTGAATGTTGAGAATGTGAGAGGGACAGATGGATTGAATTGAGGTGCCCCTTCACTGACAGTTTGTGCCATCACCATACACAAGATATCTATGTCAGATTAGTTGGATTTCAGTGATGAAATATTAGCAGCTAAATGAAGACGAGATCAGGATACATAGTCCCATACATAAACCTCCATCACAGCTCAGGTTCTGTATCATATTCATTTGAGCTTGGGTTACATGCCATGTGTTAAAAAGGACTATCAGCATCTCTTCGAATGACATTCATCTTAGTCTGTCACCTTCCTCTAATCACAAGTCTTCATCATTCCTTCTGTTTTTAAGTACCAGTTCTTGATTGAATCTCTAGTATTTCCTCTTGTCAAGCCTCATGCCTACGCACATGGTGGTTGTGCTCCATGCTCAGCAATAGTTTTTGAAAGCAATGTCTGCTTGCTTTACATTTTTACGTCATGTTTCCGTATTATCTACAATGATCAATATTGATATAAAACTTCTCTTCAATGAAAACCTTGTCCCCTCTTGCACTTCCCCTTCCCCATTCCCCATTCCCTCCCCCTCTCTCTCTCCTTCTCATTGTTGGTACATTTCCCAATTCTGCCAGTTATACCGTCTAATCCTTTCCTTCTTCTATCTTCCTTTGCGCCCAGATTTTAATCAAGTTCTACATCAATCATTCTCCTTCCTTCCCTCTTCTTCATCTCTCCAACCCCCTTCACTTCTCACTGTCTCAGACACTGTCTCAAGAACATCTTTCTCAATACCCCCTACCCCCCCCCCCTCCCTGGTCACATTGCACGAAAGACCCCTGACCGAACAGAACATGTATTACAATACTCCAAATGGCAAAGTTAGAGGTCTGGTAAGCTCTGAATTTGTCATTGTGGCTGTGGCATTAGTCCTGCCCAGCATGGCTCTGACTGGAGTTGACACAAAGCGCATCTTCGCTGATTCGGTTGGATGCCCATTACCTCACGTCCCTCATATCAGCATCTGGATAGCATGCATGCAGGGATGCGCCCGGGAGCATGGGCTCTTCTTCCACGACTGACCGAAGACAAACTTTCACCAGATTTCATCGCAGCATTTTTATTGTCGCTCTCAGCAGGTACAAATTAGTGTGATTTCTAGACTACACTGCTTTCTTTATGCTCCAAATTAAAAAGTAAAAAGATGTAATAATGCTAAAAGAATGAGTCATAACCACAGAAATGTATTCAAAATGAACATCTCCAGCATGGAATAATACCATAAAGAATACAGCAATCATGTAAATTGAGAATGTGTTTTAAAATATTGTGAAAAAAAGAACTCTCTTTTCACACCTCCAATAATAACATGAATGATGATTGTGGAGAAAAAATAATGTATTCATGACACGATCCCAAATTACAGTCAATAGCCTAGATGCAACAAAAATTTCACCCAGTTCTCAAATATTCTTCACTATTTCCAAGAATGGGGCAGAAGACCCAACTCTCCCATAAACAACAACCATACGATACATCCCACTGGCAATCTTATAACCCCCATTTGGAAAATTACTTCTCATTTCCCTTGTCAGGGAATTGAGGGAACGAGGCGATTTGAAAATGATGATAGCCGCATCCCGAAATAGGACGCGTCTCCCAATTGTGAAGCCTGTATCGTGTTGCCCGTCCCTGATAAGGCCTCAGAGAAAAATACATAATTTGCGCAAAATTTGTCCATGATTCCGAGTGTAACGTAGCAGCTTGAAATGGTTTGAAGAGTTTTCTTGACGGAGAATAGTTTTGCCTTTAGATGACCTACTAAGAAACTCTTGAATAAGACATTCATTACTTTATAAATATAATAAAGTTTCAATGTTTGCAATATATGCATTTGAATAAAATGAATCATTCATAATAATTATGAACATTTCAACAAAGCTGTTCAGATTAAATCTCATGCGGTGTTGATATTAAGGAGAGAATGATTTCTGCAAACCATTAATCTCCTACATGAAAATAATAAATTCAAAAGCACCCAAAACTCTGGCAACAATGTCAATAAAACCCATCAGAGTAGATTGAGACATGAACACTAGTAAACACATATATAATTGTCACACTGATTACTTGCATTAATGTTGTGGATAGTATATAGGAATGTACCATTGCCAAGAATCATCAAGAAATAACTCCTTGGTCATTGAAAACCCCGGTATGTCGTTTTCAATTAAGGACGGAGGTAAGATACCCCTTATCGTTCATCCCGAGCACGTATCAATAAACAATACCAGAGGACAGTCAGAGATGGCACTTAGTGTCTCCCCTAATCACTAGTCTGTGACAGATCAAAGTTGGGTGATATCAACTCTCATGATCATTAATTTATTCGTTCATTCCCAAGTCCATTTGGGACTATTGGAACTCTAATGCTAATGATGAGGGTGTCAGTGAGGGTTCCCACAAGAGTATGCTTAGTATCAATTCAAAGCTGCTTAATTCTTTGATCATAAGGAGTATTTTTATTTACAGATCCAGGAATAGATATACATGTAAGTGATGCATCACATCGAAATCAGACACGAGTCGTCAAGCAAATTCAGCACAGTGTCAAGGAAATTGGCAAAATAATAAAAATTATCTTATTTTAGGGGAAATATTTTTTTGATTTTTCTAAATTTTCAATGTTTTCTTGTATACTCTGTAAAAACAATGAGTATAGAAATGATTAGGGGAAAGCCTTTAATGATGGATTGTTTTGTTGGAACCTTTGACTCTTTTCTGGTGACTTGTGTCTGATTTCGATATGATGAGTCACAATTATGTATGTCTTTAAGGGATTTCTGTCCATCTATGTATTCCATGAGATTCTTTTCATTCCATATCTTTCTCCCTCTCTCTACACATACATATTTCTCTCTCTCTCTTTCTCTAATAATAATAATAAGTCCCAATACAAAATGATTGAAGTAAAGTGTATATTTTTCTCTAAAATCTTATCATAATAATATCAGTAAACAATATACATAATCATATCCACCACTACTGAATCAGTATCCTGATCACAAATAAACACACTATCCAAAGAATGTTTCACAAATATGTTTTGTTTGAAAGGAGTGGGAATCCAGTCACTTGAGGCAAATGTGCCAGACAAGCTACCAGTCTGGGTGACCTCAAATGAACCCTACCCCCTGCAAGTGTCCAATTCAAGAGATGATAGTGATCCCTCATTATCAATTGACCAGAGGGGTTGGAGATAAGATAGAAAAACACATGGTCCACCACCTCAATCACTTGTAAAAGATGAAGAAAACACAACTGCAGAGTTATCAACACCCATGACTAATCACTAATTAGTTCCACAGAATATACTCGCTCCAGTCTCCAGTTTTCTCAATGAACTTCAACTTCACAGACTTTGGTTTTGGCAGAAGGGGCCTACAACTTGACAGTTTGGTTTCACAAGACTTAGATTCATTCCGGACAAAAGTATTAGAAGTCTAGACCTAATCTGAAAGCTTATAGTGTAGGAGTTGCTAACATATCGAAATATCTATCACCAATTATATAAAGGAGGAGTGGGTTTTGTTTGGTTGACCTACAATGACAGTGCTCCCTGTGGGGGCAGACATGGTGCCCTCTTCCACTCCTCTAGAAGGAAGGTGGTATCTCACCCCTCCCCCTTGGAGGGCATCTGTCAGAACCACTTTGGATATATATGGGTGCAATGACCTCTAAATGAAGAGAGTGGAAATATCGTTGACTGACAGGATGTATCTTTCACACATAATAATGAGAGTGTGTACTGCAGGCGCATTTCAGCTAATATGTCTGCCAGTTGATTTATCTACCATAATGCATGCAAACCAAGGCAGTTGAAGAAGGCCAATGTTTTCTTCTGAAAGCCAAGTCATATATAACACAAGCTAATTCCTTCTGCTAATTTCCAGAAAGGTTTAAGTTTCCATATTCAGCATACATTACACAGGCAAATTTCTTACAAAAACCCACATCAGATACACTTTAAAATTTATACAATACTATTATTCTAGTCTCTTTCACAGATTTGGCATTAAATCAACACTTCCTCAAGAGTTTCATATTTTCAGTTCCTGAGGCATGCACTAAATACAGACAATACTGCAAAGAATTCTTTAGAAGAAACACATTTAATTCCCATTTTGCATAGAATGGACTCTGCCGTGCTCACACACAAATATCAATGGATACAAACTCGAGTAGAAATAATGACAAACCTACCCTATAATCATACCTCACATTCATCTATTCACAGAATTCCTTTTCACATGGATTTCTGCAATAATAAATTGTTTTCCCCATCATGGAACCGATCAATACAATCCACTCAATAGCACAATTTAACAGCCCTCTCTGAGTCATCAAATCAACAGATTCCATTGATAAACCTAGTCTTGGAATATTCATCGACTGCGAGAATTACTAATCTTTTCATTTCGGCCTGAAATCACAATGACAACTATGAGATGTGTCTCTGGGCGCTATACACACTCTGAATTTATGAGTACTCTTGATGATTGCAGATATGCAATCGTACAAATGAATGTACGAGTTGGCCTATCTATATAATTTGTTCGAATATATTAATTGGAGTGGAGTCATTGAGAAAGCAGAACAAGAACTGACACACTTTTTTTTCTTTGTATTTATAGGGAAAAAAAGTCATAATAAACCTACCACTACAAAACAATGCTGTAAAGACTTCCATAACACCATACTCTAATGTTCAAGAAGATAATACAGGAACAAAGCTCTATAGACTGTGATGTACTGATAATGCCAATACAAAGCCTCCAACTCCACTCAACCTCCCTACCCCATCCGAACAATCAATAATCTTAGAAATTACATAAAAGTCATTTGTAGATAAACATTGACATTTTCTAAATTTCACTACCCTAATCTACATTGATAATATGGGCAACATATAGGCCTATCTCTTGTGCACTGTAAACCCTGTGAACTACTTCCATAGTCCAGTCAAGTCTGATAATCTGTTTTCTTTAACCAAAGGAATCCACAAGAGCAGCTTAATCATATTAGTGGCAAGGCTGAAAATCAGGTTTATGGGACTAAGCCAGTAGCTATATTTCATGCATTTACCTTGAACGCTAGCAAATAGAACTTGAATAGAACCGCTGCCATGTATTGTTAACAAACCCTTTCTTTGGAAGAAGGTCACACACCACTGCTGTAAGTTGGGTGTCTCCTCGATGAAACTGTGTAAACATTGTGTGGGCTTGCATTGAAGAATGGGGGATGGGAATATATACACCTTGCACAGACATGAATGTTTGGGTTCATGCTAAATATCATCAGGCTTTCGGAAGATTTTCAGGATTGGGGGGCTCAATTTTTCACCAACTATTTTTTGGATTTTTTTAATTACCCCCCCCCAAAAAAAAAACAAACTTACTTTCACAGAGTTTTTGAAAATGCCGAAGTATTTTTTATTTTATTTTTTTATTTTTTTTTTTTAATAAAAAAAAGTATTCCTACTTTAAGATGATTATTATTAAATTCAAAAAAAAAATCTCTTAGATGTGTTGAAAACTTTTGATATATCAAACTAACAACAATCGTTTCTTGTGCTAGAACATACTTGTCTCATCAAATGATGCGAGCGCAAAGCGCGAGCCGATTTTTTTTTCTCATATGTCAACCTGAAAACAGTGCATTTTAAGCGGTTTTTTTTTTTTCGCTATGGCTGTATAAAGAAGATATTTATCTCATTAAATAATGCGAGCACGAAGCGCGAGCAGAAAATTTTTGATATATCAACCTGAAAACAGTGCATTTTTAGTGTTTTTTCACTACTTTATAAAGAAGATATTTATCTCATTAAATAATGCGAGCGCGAAGCGCGAGCTGAAAATTTTTAATATATCAACCTGAAAACAATGCATTTTTAAGCGTTTTTCGCTATGTTTGCAAAGAAGATATTTATCTAATTAAACAATGCGAGCGCGAAGCGCGAGTTGAAAATTTTTAACATAGCAAACTAAAAAGTGTGCATTCTAAGCGCTTTTTGTGCTATGGTTATAAAGGAGATATTTATCTCATTAAACAATACGAGCGCGAAGAGCGAGTTGAAAATTTTGAATATATCAACCTGAAAACAGTGCATTTAAAGCTTTTTTCGCTATGTTTACAAGGAAGATATTTATCTCATTAAAAAATGCGAGCGCGAAGCGCGAGCTGAAATTTTGTTATATAGGCCTAAAGCAACCTGAAAAGTGTGCATTCTAAGCGCTTCTTGTGCTATGCTTATAAAGAAGATATTTATCTCATTAAATAATGCGAGCGCGAAGCGCGAGCTGAAATTTTGTGATATATCAACCTGAAAACAGTGCATTTTTAGCGGTTTTTCACTATCCTTATAAAGAAGATATTTATCTCATTAAATAATGCGAGCGCGTAGCGCGAGCTGAAAATTTTTAATATATCAACCTGAAAACAGTGCATTTTTAGCGTTTTTTCACTATCCTTACAAAGAAGATATTAATCTCATTAAATAATGCGAGCGCGTAGCACGAGCTGAAAATTTGTAATATATCAACCTGAAAACAGTGCATTTAAAGCTTTTTTTCGCTGTTTACAAGGAAGATATTTATCTCATTCAACAATGCGAGCGCGAAGCGCGAGCTAAAAAATTGTTGATACATCACCCCGAATAGTATGCATTCTAAGCGCTTTTTGTTAAAAATAACTGAAAGACATCCGAGTTTAAAAAAAGAATTGTAAAAAGAAAACTGATACATGAGCGTTTTAAAACAAATTGGGAGCAGAGAGAGGGCTCAATGATATCGACCCACCCAAAACCACTCTTGGAGGGAGGGAGCTAATTGTTTGAGCCCCAACCAATATATTAGGGACCCCTGTCATTATGAAGAAAAAAAAGGGTTAAACAGAAAGATTCCGATCCGGCGAGCGAGCAGCATGAGCTAAAAATTTTGTCAAGAGAAATTTGAAATATGAGCATTTCAAAACAAATTATGGGCAGAAGGGGGGGGGGGCTCAAACATATCGAAGCCCCTCTCAAACAACGGAGTGGGGGGGGCTCAATGGCTGAGCTCCAATCTAGATAGTAGTTCCTATGTTCCTATAAAAAATAAAAAATAAATTTAAAAAAATGATATGCGAGCGCGCAGCGCGAGCTAAAAATTGTGTCAATATAGACCTGAAATATAAACTTTTTATATAAAAAGATTGGTGGGGAGCCCAACGATATCCTCAGTAACATTATGGGAGGGGCTTAATGATGTC
>CALNVZ010002100.1:14333652-14438211 GCA_940671915.1 Paracentrotus lividus
AAGTTCAATGCTATGGGTAAAATTGTGTAAGGTCAGGATAACAAATATTTCATGAAAAGAAAAGAGAACCTTCAAACTAACTATTGAGATTTGACCAAAGTCTTGTTGATGCTGTGACAGTAGACACCTTGAATAGGGGTCCTCATTATTCATTAGACCGCATAGAAGTGTGAGCCAAAGCTATAGGTGCTCTCGAGAGGCTTTTCACACGTCTAACTCATTCAAAGGCAAGGTCAATGCTTCTGAATGAGGTCAAACACTTCTGTCCTTTCCTCTAGAACAGGTAAACATAACTAACAAAATCCATGGTAAAGAATTATTTTTAGGGATGAAATAAATTTTTTGGTCAGATCCAAGTCAATCAATCAATGATGAATGTGATAGTCTACAACTTAAATAATGGTCCTCATGTCAAAGAGAATGAAATCCTTTTATTGAAAACAACATAACAACATGAAAACAAGTTCTTTAATCCTAATCATATATCAGGTTGCTTATATTGTAGGTATTGTTCCGCATGAGTAAACGAACTGACTATAAATGTAGCATTAAAAGTGCAACAAAGTTAGACGCCATAGGGTGTTAAAATCTATGGTTGGTTGGATTTCATTCACAACATTCTTCAGGGTATTTAGAAATTGATTTGCAACAATCACACTGATTTTCTGTCATTCTATTTAAAAGATCACTGCACCACAATTCTTTGTATACCAGTCAAAATGTTGAAGATCTATGGGATTTGTGCATGTGCAACATCACATTGGCAAAGTAAAAGCAGATAATCATCTTCACAAGGCAACAGTTTGCAAACAAATGCACAATATGAAGAAAAAAAATGTTCAGTGTATCATCTGGATGTCTGGTTCATATTATTTTTTTTTTTTTACAAATTTTAACAAAATTGAAGTATAGCTGAAACTACTATAATATAGGCTCCAAAATGTAGAAGGCTGTCAATGTATATACGCTTGCTTAATCTATCAATATGCTACAACATTTAGAATGACATTCGATGTAGACAGCTCTAAAACAAGATAACTGAGTGAAGTTTGAATGGTTCAACAGCCTTATTATCATACTCATTCATGCAAATCCTTATTTGTGAACAGCAGATGCATTAATAATATTACCCTCTCCACAGATCTCCATTCTTATGTATTCAGATTATAATTTTTGGCATCAAAATCATCAATACACTTATCAACGTTTCATAGAAATACTCATTCAAAAGAAGGCTATAGATATTTTCCTCTTATTAATTCATTTTGCTTGTTACATTAGTTCAATAAATATGTTTGGGTAAAGCACAGCTTTTGAAAGGCCAAAACAGCAGATATATTATAGATGCTATGTAATTTCAAACACAATTTTGCAATGCTTAAATGATCAAGCCTTTATAGGCCTACACGATAATATTGATGTACAAACTTTCATCTCGTTCATCACTCAGTCACTAGATCTACAAATGTATACCTCATTGAGTCATCCTCAAATTCTCTGTTCCTGCAAATATGCTATTTGACTTTCTTCATTGAACCACCATTTCTTCACAATCAATGTACTATAATTCACGCATGCAAACACAACTAATAAGCCCAGAATAATACACTCTCATTATTACCTTGAGCAATGGATGCCGGTATCACGGACATGATGAGTCCTACGGCGAGTAACATCATCCACCCCATGGTTATGGGAGGCAGGCAGCTCCAGCGGCGGGGTACTCCGACACCACCTCCACTGGTAAACATCGCTGGGTGATCTCAATAACAATGGTAAAAGTCCAGCAATTCACTCGACTGCAAGTTAGAATCAATAGCAATGTTTTAGTCCACGAATTTATCACCGTCCAACACTGTAATATCTCAGATAGAATTCCAGTTAGAAAGTTCCAAGAAGATGTATATTAAAGTTCCCATGCATAGCCACCGTGTATTAATTTACAGCTGTACGATTTTCATGCAAAATATTGCAACTGCAACAACAGGTGAGATAAAAAAGTACCGATATCTCGGTATACCAACAGTGTGTTGGGAGTACCATACCACACTACAGCCTGTAGCAGACTACATACGTTGGAAAACGAGAGCGTACCAGCATGCACAAAATTACGATACCGGTGTCCCCCGTACTGTTTTCGTGTGACGGTCGTTCGCCTACTGGGTGAGATTTGCATATTGGTGATAGCTTTCGGGAGGCTTTGACCAATCAGAATGAGGAGGCTGTTTCTCCGCCCACAATGTGAACTTTAGACATTGCTGATTGGTGTGCTTCTTGTGACGCTTTTGATGGACATTTATGTATGCCCCTGAAAATGGTTCATCATGAAAATAGAGATAGAATAGATTGGTTATCATGTTTTAATCTAATTCGCTAATATGTTTACTATAGTAATTATTATCTGAATACTTTATTGTGACAGTAAATTAACGATTTAGTTCATTGGGATAAGTTATCCTTTCTCCGCAATTTTTTGTTTTCACAAACAGACGTATATTCGAACGAGTATAACCGGAGAGTATAATTATGTGCATAGTTTTGTCTTAAAGAAATTCACATTTTCATTCATGCAACCAGCAAAGACAAACATTCCGGGCGCATATCATATCATAACGTATAAAATCCCTTCAATACTATAAAGTAGTGTAATGAAAGGAAAAAACAAACATTCAGACCATAAAGGGGTGCAGAAATAAAATTTATGTTTTATGTGAATGTATTTTCATGATCAGTAAACAAACAAACATAAAAACGTACTCCTTGTTTATATTGTGTGCGTGCCAGTTTTACATTTATTATCAGACTGTGCAAAGACATAAAAATTACGATTAGTGTACAGAAGATTGTTATCTCACTCACGGCAGCAAAGACGTGATATTGAATGAATAGGATAGGCAGACAACATCAAATTTTGATACACACGGTATTCCTGTTTTGGGGATAGAATGGACGGACGTAGATGGCGGACTAAGCTGAACATCAGAATGAAGAGGGGGTACCATACTATATCGACAAAATAAATTAATGCACGTACAAGTTGCCTTCTGAATTCCAATTATATAAACTCTAAAAATCAAGGATAAAATTGACCCCATACCGAGTGTATTGGGGCCATACATCATTCCAAGTCAATTATCGTCATACATCTAATATGGCCCCCATTAACCCAAAATAGGGTCAATAATAACCCTTGTTTTGTTTTGTTTTGTTTTTTTGTTTTTTGTTTTTTGTTTTTTGTTTTGTTTTTTTTTTTGTGTTTTTTTTTAAAGTATAATTGTGGTTATAAACATTTTTAAATGACGAGCATTCAATAATTATGAAAGTATTTTAATGTTGTTTATGGTGCAATAATATAAAAAGGAATACTAATCGCAATAGTAAAAATAAAGGTTTGCTTTGTATATACTACAGAGAACTATATATATTCAGATAAATTTATTTTTACTTTATTAATCTTATATTATACTCAGATGAAAGCATTTCATGGTACAATATAAAGAGGAATAAATAACGGTTTGCTTTGTATATTCTACAAAGATGAAATAACAAAAACAAATCTCTAAAAATCGTTTGCAAATATAAACTTATTGCAAAGTATCTTTGATAAATAAACATATATATTCTTACTTTATGAGATGTAAAAAATATTCTTGGATCCTTTTTTTTCCATTTTGCAAACTTTATGTTTGGACCTGAAATAAGACGTTCGACGGTGAATGTGACCACCCAAGATCCAAAATAAAATAAAAGGGGGAAGGGAGGAGGAGACACAGGTATAACTTTGACACAGATTATGACGAGACATTTCCTTTCATAAACGGATAGGCCAAGGGGGAATATCCTGACAGTATATCAGACAAAGAAAACTTCGTAACATTTCAAAATCAATGTCCTTCTATGAAGTTATGTATCTTATAATGCCATATATCTTGTAAGTAAGTTATAACGAAGTTCTTGCAAGAAATGTTCTTCATGATCTTGGGTTGTCCTTATCATTTATCTATCCTTGCTTCGATAAGGTTAAACGTTTGGTGGTAATGGATTTATGGTACTTCAGTAATTTCACCGATAAACGTAATGAATGTTCGTTTGTCGGATCTTTCTTACTATAATATTATCTTCCAAGATATCATTATAGTCATTACGACTATTTTTTTGTATTATGTTATAAAAGTTACTTGCACACAATACACGGTTTGTCTGTTTGTTTGTTTGTACCTTTGTATTTTTTCTTACTTTTCGTTGCATCCAAATTTTTTTGTAACTATGTTTACAAAGACCAAATGAAATATCGTGTATCTTGTATCTTGTTTGTTTGTTTGTTTGTCTTGAAGAATTCAGCAGTGTAAGTCGTTTCTCGTTTCCGAAAAGGATTATAGAAACTTTTTTGTTTATGCAGCCTAATCGCAATCGCTAGTGTTTGGTCTAAGTAATATATTATGAAATATTTGTCATATCACATATAATATGACATTATAAAAACAGATATTATTGTTAAAGTTTTAGATTTTTTTGCTTACCATGCCGGGGTCAAAATTTTCAACTCCCAATTTTGTGCTGTGCTTCCTATAATTTATGGACCTCAATGATGAAGGTAAAATTTTCAAACGAATAAGAATTCCACAATGCAGAGTGCATTGTAGTGGTCATCAATAAGTTAGCTGCGTGCGTCTGGGATGTGCATGTAGCACTTACGGACAGGAACATCAAAATTCATGCATTATCCTGTGGACGAGAAGACGGAGTAAAGACAGAGAGATGAAGAAGGGAAGACAGCGAAGAGAAAGGGGATAATAATGAAGAAGGGACTTAAGAGAAATATGAAGAAAAAAAAAATACCAAAGCACAGCAATAGACATTAAGACTAAGACAGGGAGAGAGAGAGATAAACGATAGAAACAATCGTAAAGAACTATGAGATGAAAGAAATGAATATGAAGAGATGAGAGAGAGAGTGGAAGATAAATAAATAGAAACAAGAACAGAGTGTGAGAGATAAATACATGGAGAGAGAGAGAGAGAGAGGAAAGAGGGATAGATGAATAGGTGCACAGAGAGAGAAGAGGGGGTAAATGAATATTAAAAAAAAAAAAAAAAAGAGAGAGATAAATATAATTAAATAAAATTAGAGAACACAGAAAGAGGGATAAAACAAAATATAGAAAGAGGGTGAGAAAAAACATATTTAGAAGTGAAAACAAGCGATAGAGAGGTGGGAACAATAAATATTGAATAAAAACAATTGGCAGGGAACAACGAGAAAATGATAAAGATTTAAAAACAGCGTGGTAAGAAGAGAGGGAGATGAAAAGACATAATGTGAGAAAATGGATAAATAAATTGAGAGAGAGAGAGAGAGAGAGTAAAAAAAAAAGAGGACAAGATAGAACTTACGGGAGATACAATGGAGAGGAGGTGAGATGGAGAGAGAGAGAGTGAGAGAGAGAGAGAGAGAGAGAGAGAGAGAGAGAGAGAAAGATAGGATGCACACATCCCAGTAATTATCAGCGACATGACCGTCCATCCATCTATGTCTGATGTCTTATAACGAAGTGACAAATCGACGGAAATTAATAACGATCTTGCGAAAAAATCATGATTTTATTTCGCGTGAGTCATCTTCCCCAACTCTTGTCTATATGGGAGAAGAATAGGCCTGGTGATGAAGAAAAGCCGTGCTTTATTGCAAGTTTTAGAGTAGTGAGGGGGAAGAAAAACAATAACATAGACGACATTAATATTGTATCAGCATGGAACGTGACTTAGAACTTTGATCTTAGCCCTTTGAGACAATAAAGACTCAGTGAGCTCTGCACTTTCAGGACATGATAGTATAAAGATGATTAGACAACTCACGATCTTCTCTTGCTCCCATCATGCAAAATTATTGCTAACGCTGTCGTGAACCTTTAACGTGGTCTCTTATCTAGTCAAATTAATTCCTCCTTAAGATGTGATTTTATTGCAAACTGAATACCATTGAAATAATTGTAGAAACAAGAACTTGTCGAGTTCAAATGTAGAATTGTTCTACATTTCTTAAGAAGGTTATGTTAATTTGCCAACAGCATTTTAGAGCGTTTCCATTTTGATTTGTATAATTTTATGGTGGATGATTTTGAAATAACCTTACCCTATACCAAAATAACTCCCATTTCGATCAAACAAGATGTCAAAATATTTCCCCAAAGCATTAAAAAAACAATGGAAATAGGAACAAGAAATTGATCTGGTTATATAATAAAGAGCAAATGATATACATACATTTTGAAACGTGACGTGAAAATGAAAAAGTGTTGAAAGCCTCTTCTTTTTAGAGTACAATCTATTTTTTTGCCACGTTTAGAAATCACCTATCACAATAATTTGACATCTAAAGGTGTCGGAAATAATATTGGAATGGAGAACTAAAGACATATACCAGTAAAATTGCAATTCATTTCAAAACAGCATCAACTGATTAATAGCGATGTATGGCCCTCAATTCAAAGCAATGATTATAGCGTGTATTTTATTTTTATATATTTTTTGTTGTTGGGGGAGGTAAACAAAATTGGGTGTCTGCTCTTGTTCTTATTAATAAATCACGGTCACAGGCTAAAATTTCCTTCTTTGTTTAGGCATAAAGTCGATAGTGGATTACGACATGTTAAACTATCGTTGTATTTTCCATGACAATGATGAAGGATTGGGTATTTCAATAGTCAAGTTTCTAGATTCATAAGAACGATGCATATATCATTTTATGCTGAAGGAGAAGGAGTAGAAATTTTGCGATTAGTTCCTTCGAGGGTAGACGTCCTTGGTCCATAGAAACCATAATACAAACTGGACACCGCGCATTGTGCATCCGTTCTTCGTCTCACTGGACATTACATTGGAAAGCGTGACTGCTCATAACGCCTCATATTTCACATATGCATGTAAATGTCCCCAAATGTGTGATAATTCATCATATCCTTTTCTTTTCCGTCCCTCAGTCTCTCTCACTTTATATCCTCTGATGTTCAATAATGATGCAAAAGATGTGATGAGGGGCTTAGAGCTTTCCCGTGTAGCCCTGTCGCGTTACGCGCCAAAACATTCTGCGAGGGAGGCGAGACTGGATCATTTTTCTTCCCACCGCTCGGAACGTCGTCTGATAAAAACAAAAGACTCGATGACGCGCGCGCGTATGTGACAGATTGTCTCGAAGAAAAAGATGAAGAGAGGGATGAATCCATTGTTATTCATCATCGCAATCCCTGATTATTGTCTCCCTCTCCATCTCTGATGTAGGAGTGTTGGAGGGAATTGAGAGCGCGGGAGATTGTGTGCTGGGTGGAAGTCACACGTGACTCATAGAGAGCAGACACCGCCACACTCTCACTCATCAATGCCATGGCGGGAAACAGAGATGCACTTTTGTCTTCACGATACTCTCCAAGAAATATTTCTTGTTACCTACCCCCCCCCCCTCCTATTTCCCCGATGTGTTATGCAGTTACAATTCCTGACACCTTCCACGTAGTTATGACTGTTTTCATTTACCTGAATGATATCATATCAACATGTTCACAAATTTACTATCTTATACTGTTGCTGAGCCAGCGCCATGAGCGTCCTCGGACGGTGTGTGCGCTCTTTAAGTTCTCACTATTATTATTATTATTATTATACTATCTTATCTTCTTGTCATTCTAGATTATCAATCATAATCCTAAAAGGCTATTCTCTTTTTCCCTTCTTTTTACAATACTAATACGCTTTTTGTCTTCTTTCTTATGTTATTCAAATATACTTATTGTCTATCTAAACATTAAATAATTTGGTTTTCATTTTCACTTGATGTTTTCAAACAATGTTTTCTCGACAAATATAACCATTAGAATCCGAGACCTTCATTTTATAAAGCCACTAGTCTACATACCGAGTGAGTCATCATGCCTCACTATAGTTATAATTTTTATGATTTCAATATCTCAAACAGAATAATGTTGTATATTTACATTCATACAAGAGTTTGATCGATCTAATGCACATGAAATCAACGTCACTTCCAAACAAACCCATAATCGTATCTTGTAAATGATTTAATTTACTGAAGCATGCGAACCTCATCTGCTAATAATGGGTGCATGAAGCGACGCCAGCGAATTCACTTGTTGAAGAGGTGTATTACCATGGGTGTGCTTGTGCTTTTGCTTGTTTTAATGTCAAACCTTCATGAAAATGAATATTTTTTCTTTTTAAAGATCGAAATTAGTTTGTGTTCATTTGAGAAATATTCGGCATATGCGTGTTTTTTTTTTGTTTTTTTTTTAATTTTATTATTATTATTATTATTATCTACAACCTCTCTGTACTTAATCGCAATCACAAACTACCACACTGTAAAAAAAATTACTGTAATGTTTTACAGTAAATTTCCTCAAGATACAGGAAAATACCGTCAAATGTGCTGCTATTTACTGTGCAGCAGAGTTGCCAGTAACTTACTGTAAAAAGTTACAATTTTTTTTACAGGGCAGTCACGTCGAAATAGCCTTTGATATGATGACATTTTGGCAAATTTTCGTGTTTTTGTTTTTGTTTTTATTTGTTTTTATTTATTTTTTTTTTTTTGGGGGGGCGGGTCATTTTTCCCCCTTTTCTACCCTTTCTTTCTTTCTCTCTCTCTCTCTTTCTCTTTCGCTCTGTCCCTCTCTCTGTCTTTCATCTCATCAGATTTTCACTCTCTTTAATATGCACCCTCCCTCTGTTACTCAGTCTCTACCTTTACCTGAATATCCATGTCTGTCTCCCTTTTCACCCACTGTCTCTCTGTCATATCCTCTTTTTAATTCTTCCCCGTCTCTTTATAATAATCTAAACGTGTTCAATTTATCTCAGACCCCATCCTTCACTTCATCTCTCTCGGTGCACTCACCCCTCTTCCTCTCTTCCTCCCTCTCTCTCTCTCTCTCTCTCTTTCTCTCTATCGGCTTTGTAACCACATAAATAAGTTCAAGGTTAAGATTTATACTAAAAGATGCATGTCCATCCCATCTTTCAAAGGCTATATACACACAAATAATATATCACACACGTATGGCTCCAGAGAAGTGCGACCCCCCTGTACTGATCTGCATTTTTAAATGGTCCCGGTAGACTTTTTGTGGAGGAATATAGAAAAACACCTGCTCTGTACGACTATACGATGACCAGGGGATTGTTATGCTTTACATAAATTTGCTACTGTTATTTCAATGAAAGATATCAAGGCTATATTCGTACATGCATGTCCAGAGAGTTTCAATGTTGTCAATATTTGTCTCATACAGTAGACTCGGTATTGTTTATTTAAACAGAATACAGAAATAGCCGGAAAACCCTAAACACCTTGAACGCAGAATGTTCAGCAGCTCCCTTATCATGAAACTGCTTTTATGAAGCTATTTCTAGTGGCTACAACATCTTTTAAAAGGGGATAGAGGTTGCATCTACCTATATAGGAATTAATTGTTGAATATATAACAATTTCGTTTAAATTAAACATAAAATGACAGAATAATGTTTTACTATCTAATAAAGATAGCAGTCTTTAGAACGATAACAGTGACATAAAGTTGAAAATTACTGAAATTTATAGTATCTTTCTTGGACATAGCTGTACAGGAATACGTTGTTGAATTTTACACGAAGTCTTGGAAATCAAACATCAATTTATAGAATAATGCTTTACTGTCTAATGAAGATAGCAGCCTGTAAAACGATAGAGACGTACGTTTGAAATAAATCTAGTAAATTGTAATATTCTTAAACATTATCTGTACAAGAATTCATCTTTAAAATTTATAAGATTTTGTAGAAATCAAACAGTAAACGATATAATAATGTTTTAATATCTTATGAAGATAACAATTTATAAAACGATATCAGGGACGTATAAGTTACAGAGGAATCTTGTAATTTATCTTTCCCGCCTAGCACTGTATTGAAATTCGACTTGAATGTTATACTATTTTGTAGAAATTCGACATAAAAAATGATAGAATAATGTTTTACTATCTAACGAAGATAGCAGTATAGGGCAAGTCCACTCTATTTTGCAATGTAACAAACGGGGCATTCAGAGACAAAAATAGGCTTTTTTGATAAATCTTAAATTGAAATCCCAATCCTTCGGTATATTTCTGAAGGTACTAAGAACCTTCAACTAAATCATAAACAATAATTGAAATAACTCAATTCATATTTAATTTATGATAATTTATTTGTTCGTAACACATGGGACCAGAAAAAAAAAATGGTGTTTTTAAATTTTAAATTTGTTCACATGATACTAGGAATTTAAAAAGCAGATAAAAACTTGCATAGTCACTTCCTCTTAACCATGTAATAAACTTTGTAAATACATATTTTAATGTCAATATAGCCTCACATTTTCAGGCAAGGTCAAGTTTTATAAAATATGACATGTAACACATGGGACAGTAACACATGGGACAGTAACACATGGGACAATTATTCCATGAAATATTTTCCATTAAATATTTGGTGTAGCCAAGGCGTAGCAACATATTGTGTTAAAAAAATCCCACTGATAAAACAAAAGAACCATAATACAACACATTACTGTAAACAAGTAAATATTTTGTTTCATTACTGAGGTGGGAGGGCGAGTAATAAAACCATACTATTTTACATCAGCTCAGTAACTTTTGTGAGACTACTACTGAGACATGAATACTTTAAGAATAAAAATATGGAAAGTTATGTGCTAGGCTTGTGATATTTTCACAAGAGGAAGCCAAGATGAAATTGAAACAGAAAATATGTACATTTTGGTTGTATTCCTATAACAAACCTTTAGAAATAATGGTTGAAAATAACATTTTTAATACATTTTCTCATTTTTTCATGAATATTAATGAGCCTTGTGACGTCATATGACCTTGAAATGACTTTTTGACCTCATTTGCATTAAGTATATTTCATACACTTTGTGGTGATATATGATACATTATAATTATGTACTTTTAAAACCTTATTGACACACTTGACACAAAAATGGTCGAAAAGTTGAAAAAATCACCATCTCGGGAAAAAATAGCTTGGACTTGCCCTATATAACGATAACGCCGACGTAAGTTTGAAAGATATTGAAAACTAGTATATATACTAAGTCTTGCATAAATTTCGTTGTTGAATCTTAAACGATTTTGTAGAAATCAAACATCAAATGACAGAAGATGTTTTACTATGAAGATAACAGTATGAAAAACTGTGATGTAAGTTCGTAAGATAATATATATATTCTAGTAACGTTCACACTTTAAGGTGTCTCCATCATACCATGAACCCTCCATCAACCACCACCCCCCCCCGCCCCAAATCACCACCACCACCAACATACCAACCGTATACTCATTCATGAACACAGAATACATCGATTAATAATAATAATAATAATAATAATAATGAGACTTATACCGCGCCAAATCCACTCTGTAGAGTGCTCAAGGCGCTTTTTAGGATATTATAAGGAAATTAAGAAGAATTGAACAGAAATGTTTTGAGGTATTGTTTGAAATATTCAGAGGTCAGGCTTGTCTTTAATGTTTCCAGGAAGGCTATTCCATAACTTGGATGATGAGTAGACAAATGATCTTTCCCCCAGGTTTTGGAAACTTTGGGGGTAACAAGTAAACTGGAAGAGGAGGAACGTAAGGATCTTGAAGGGGGTATAACTTTTAATTAGTGAAATGAGGTACTGGGGAGAAGAGCCATGGACACAGTGGAAAGTCAACAACAAAATCTTAAACATAATACGTTGTTTTACAGGGAGCCAATGTAAAGATCTTAAAATAGGAGTGATGTGAGTGCGCCTGGTGGATAGAGAAACGATGCGAGCGGCAGCATTTTGAAGTTTCTGAACTTTGACTAACTGATTCTGGGGAAGATTGAACAAAAGGCATCATACATCATATGAAGCCATCATACATCAGTCACACGACCTTTTCGACATCAAACCGACAAAATCTTTCCCACTACGCCAATATAGTGGTGTTGTCATGTCTGTTACACTGTGTGGTGTCAATTTAAGTGATGTGACTAAAGCATAGAAGTACATGGCTTTGATGTGTGACAGCCAGAAGGGAACTAACTTGATATACTCTACAGAGTTAACGACCTACTGGCTCTCAGTAGACTATAATGTTCAGCTTTGACATGAACAGACAGCTGTGTGTCACTATAGGATCTCATCCGAATGGGGAAGGATTCGAAGGAGAAGGGAATTATGAACGCATCAGTATACTAATCATCTAGGAAGATTACTGTCACTGCTCGTATAAATAATTCTGAAAAGTTGTAGGCCTACTCTAATTGTTCTTTGTTTTGTTTCTGTCTTCTTCTTCCTTTTTTGTTTTGTTTTTGTTTTTTTGTTTTTTTGTTTCGTAAAAGAAGTGATAACTGTTCAAAGATGGAGCGTTTTGCTGTTTGGTACATATTTCTTAAACCCCAATATTAGTTAAGCAAATACACATTAAATATTATTTTTTGCATCAACGTTTAATATTGGAAGATAGAGCTAACTTTCTTTTTATTAGTGTTCATACCTTTTCGATATCCATTAAAATCTTTAAAACCCCATGGAATTATATAAAGATCAATTAGTAAGGTAAACTGGTTCATTCGTGTATCATAATAGCAGACCGTTTTCAGTTATGCTTGCTCTATTATGCCTCATTATAATATTAGAATGATTATAACAGCATACTCTTTGCAGAAATAGCATCAAGCTGTTGTATTTGAAAGGCTATTACTATAATAAAAGTCTTCAGTCTCCCTAACAAAAATATCTCATTTCCGAACTGGAGAAAAAGACATTAGCATTATCAAAACAAGACTTTGAGTGTGTTTGTAACTCTTGAAAATTCACTTATCGATCGAGTACATGTCAAATTTGAAGAACTGCTAATGGTCCATTTTGCAATCATCAAAATTTGTCCGATAAGAAATAGGAAAATGTCTACCGCAAGGATGTATTTACATACTTCATATCGCAGATGGTCGCCCAAGAGTTTGAGGGGGGTGGTAGAGACTGAAAAATAGAGTGAGAGAGGGAGAGAGAAAGAGAGAGAGAGAGTAAGACATATAAAGTGTGAGAGAGATAAAGATGGAGATACAGAGAGATGAAGAGAGTGAGAAGGGAGTGAGGGAGAAGGGAAGAAACAGAAACAAACATTTAAAGGGTCAGTGATAGATTACAAATTAAAGATACAGAGGGATTTAAAGGAGAGAGAGACAGAGACAGAGACAGAGAGAGCGAGAGAGAAAGATAGAGAGAGAGTGAGAGAGAGAGAGAGAGAGAAAGAGATAGAGAGAGAGAGAGAGAGAGAGAGAGAGAGAGAGAGAGAGAAATGGGTGGTAGAGGTGACAGAAAACAAAATAGTAAAAGTGCAAAACTTTCGTTGAATATACGACGTGGAGGTTTGTTATTGAAATGATAATAACCTCGAGCAATACAGGTTTTGTTATGCGGGCCAGACCATCTGGGGACACCTACGTGCCTAATACAGGAGTAGAAGGGACAACTGCCATAATATTTTTCTTGTGAGAAGCCCTCTGTTATACGACGAGAAAGCACGTATGCTCTACGGAGATGAATGGAAGATGAAATAAGAATATCTGATACAAGATGAGAGAGAGAGAGAGAGATTGAAAAGAGCAAAGAGATAGAATGGATAGGGAAGGGAGAAAGATTAAAGAAGAAGAGAAAACAGACATTCGAAAGAGGAAAGAGAAGGTAACAATAAGACACTCATGTTCAGCATGTTCGGAAAATTGGAAATTTTTGTAAGAGAAATGGGGAAAAGGAATCGTTTCTAAGCTCTGAGCCGATTTTGTTGATGTTTTTGTAAAATGTAATCAACACTTGAACATTGAAGAGACTAAGAGGGAGGGAAGGAGAGAGCAATATTGAACAAGTTATAAATAGATATCGAATGCATAGCCTTTACTATTTCCCATGCCTTTGTTTTTTGCATGGATAGATTGGGAATTTATGAATGAACTCGTCAAGAATCAGGAGCACACACTATTCAGTTGAGATAGACGTACACAGAATAGAGCTGTGTTGTCAGAGTCCACAGTTAGCTGCTAATGTCTTCCTGAGGCTAGGTAGGATGGCGGAAATAGGGGAAACGTGTTTCAAACAAGCTCCACTACTCAGATCGATCATTGACGACTTCTACAACAACACATCTTATACTATCTACCAATATAGTCTTTCTAGTCTTGCCTCAAGTCCTATGGTAACTCAATTTCAAGCTTATATTATTTACTTTTTTTTCTTATGAATTCTTTTTAAAAATCAATATGAGAGAAGCAACCATTTTTAAATCATAATTACTTTCCCGTTCATGTTTTAGTTTCCTTGAGCTATGGCATAATGGTAGGATACACTAAGCCATTAATATTCTCAAAGTGGATGCAAGACAAGAGGATTTCAGAAAATATTTGTTGAAACGTTGTGGTTTGGATTGTTGCAGTATTAAGACACACGTATGTCAAAATCATCATCAAGTGGTAATAAGAATAAAAAAACAAAAACAACATAAAATCAAAGAGGGTTTCAAAATGTTGTACACACATGTACATGGAATTTAATTTATCAGTACTACTTAGCTGCTGGTCTCCAAAGTCAAGTTATTACTTCGAAAAACTAAAAAAACAAAAACACGTCGAATCCTGTAAACAGTATTCTATATATAAAACTTGCTTCTCTCGGACTGTATTATTTTAAAAAGAATATACTCACTTCGGAACAAAAGCAAGAGGTATTTACACACTAAGAAATAGAGGTTCAACTCTGCACCCTAAAGGGTGCACAGCTTTGTCGCTATACCTATACCCCTAGGGGTGCAAGTGTGCACCCCATGGAAGGGGTGCAAAGGTTGCACCCCATAGTGGGGTGCAGAGTTGCACCCCAAGGGCTCAATATTACACCTTTAGGGGTGCAATTGTGCACCCTTTTGAATTTGAATTTATTTTGAATTTCTGAATTTAGGGTGCGACTTTGCACCCCGAGGGTTAAGTTCCGCACCCAAGGGGTGCAGGATTCCTGCACCCTATTGGGTGCAAAGAAGCACCTAAGGGTTCAATATTGCCCTTAAGGTTCAATTCGGTACCCGAGGGGTGCAATCCTGCACCTCAAGGGGTGCAAGGACGCATCCATAGGGTTCAAAATTGCACCCCTAAGGTTCAATCCTGCACCCAAGGGGTTCAGTCCTACACCTCATGGGTGCAGAGACGCATCCGTAGGGTTCAAAATTGCACCTCTAAGTTTCAATTTTGCACCCAAGGGGTTCAATCCTGCACCTCGTGGGGTGCACAGAGCATCCATAGGTTCAAAATTGCACCCCTAAGGTTCAATCCTGCACTCTCATGGGTGCAAAGACGCATACGTAGGGTTCAAAATTGCACCCCGGGGTGCGATCCTGCACCCTATTGGGTGCAAAGAAGCACCTAAGGGGTTCAGGATTGCACCCTTAAGGTTCAATTTGGTACCGAGGGGTGCAGTCCTGCACCTCAAGGGGTGCAAGGACGCATCCATAGGGTTCAGAATTGCACCCCTAAGGTTCAATCCTGCACCTCATGGGTGCAAAGACGCATCCGTAGGGTTCAAAATTGCACCCCTAAGGTGCGATCCTGCACCCTATTGGGTGCAAAGAAGCACCTAAGGGTTCACGATTGCACCCTTAAGGTTCAATTCGGTACCCAGGGGTGCAGTCCTGCACCTCAAGGGGTGCAAGGACGCATCCATAGGAGCATCAGAGGCGTTCAGAATTGCACCCCTAAGGTTCATCCTGCACCTCATGGGTGCAAAGACGCATCCGTAGGTTCAAATTGCACCCCTAAGTTCAACGCACCCAAGGGTTCAATCCTGCACCTCATGGGGTGCAAAAAGCGCACCATAGGGTTCAAGATTGCACCCGTAAAGGTGTAAAACTGGTCCAATAGAGTTGAAAATTGCACCCTTTGGTGCAAATTTCCACTCCATTCACTAAGTCATGGGTATGTGATTGCACCCATATTGAAGCCACTGGGATCTAGAATGCATATACACATACACACAACACACACACACACACACACATACTCACACACACCCACACACACTACCTCACACACAACACTTCTTCACCCTTACAGTCCAGTATACTTAAAATATTCAAATTAATTTTCACATGAAATGTGTGTAAAATAACGATGGAAGCCTGGAACAAATCGAACTTAAAGCAAGCTATTGCTTTCATAGTAAAGTTCTTATAATACATGTACTTGCTAAAAAAAAAATTAATTAAATTTCTGGATAAGTTCGACATGCCTTTATTCAGTATATGCCATGTTACAACCGGTAATGTCGCAGCGACACTTAGGGGCCTATTGTCACATCAATGCATTACTTCCGACTGGGACCAACCTTGGTCATCATCCGAAAGACGTGACTTTGATTCAACCTCCGTCTCAATTTTCTTTTCCCATAATGTAATCGATTCAAATTAGTTTAGTTATTTTCTCTAGATAGGCCTACTAATTGATAAATATCTAAGGTTCGAATCCCAACCACAGCTTTCGATTGTGACATCAAATTTTGGCCCAGACGTAAATAATGCGCGACTGTTGTGATATAATGCGTCGCTGCAACATTACAGTCGTAACATCTAACCATCTAACCATGTGCTCGGAGACCTGAGGGCTTATCCCCATACCAAAGTCCTGCGTCCTGTAGTGACCAAAAAGAAGTACATGTACTATATGCCAGTAATTCCATTGTAAATTAGACACACAAATATCCGAAGTGTTACAAAATGTGCTCAAAAGAAATGAATTATTTGAAGGCGTGTTTCAAAGATAATATGAAAGATCTTATTTATTCTATCGTGACTACCAGTTTAATTAAAGAGCCAAGCAAATCCTTGCCAAGCAAAATCCTTACAGAAAAGTTGAATTCTGGTATACTTTCTACTTTAAAAACTATTTACTTATGATATTTATTGCTGCAACCCATACAACATGACCTATGACCCATTACAATAACAAAACTGTTGCAAAAGGTATTTTATAATATTACACATTCAAACAATTAACACTTTAGGCCTAATTGTGCTTTTTTTTTTTTTAAAACACACAATGGAATACGATATTCTTCGAAAATTTATGTTCATGTGTCCAGTTCTTTATTTTTTTATTTTTATTTTTTTTAAATCAACCAGTTGACTGCAATGTTAAAACAGGCACATTTCCGGCTACGTACCCCTTATTTTTAATGTTGTGGGCTGCCCCCCTCCCCCTATTTTCCAAACATAGATCCACCACTGACATGACTGAATTTAGTGTTAACGAGGCTGCAATTTATATTATTTTTTACTTTTAAAAATAGGTAATCAAATCTTGACTTTTCAATCAAACTAAAAAATTAGTTGTGCTGTGTGATAATGCCAAAATGAATATCCTTACAACAAAATGACTGTCTACTAAATTCAGAAACGTTTTATGATCTGAGAAACTTTTTAGCATGTTTAGAAAATAGCACTTTGATTTTTGTAAAATGACACAGAAATTTCACAGAAAAAACATATAATGGCATCAATACCGAGTGCAACAGTAAGACAATTATATCTAAATTTGATAAATGAAAGAAACTGACCAAAAACATATAATATGAAGAATATGAGCAAAGAAAATGGGATTCCATCGGATCCTGATGAAATACCATTTTCTTTGCTTATCTTTAACAATGGTATCTAATTGAACATACATGTACGACATTACACAGTCTTTTATACATATTGTGGTGGGAAGGGGAAATGTGCACTTGTATTTTCTGTCACATAAAATAATTTTCACTTATACCTTCAAACCTAACCAAACTATGACTAACGTGATAGGCCATGTATCACAAATCATGGGCAAGACATTTTAATACGAAGATTAACTGACTATTCGACTTGAAATATCGTCAATAAATCTTGTTAGGTAAGTAAACAAAGGAAATTATTATTGTATGAAATGAATTTTGCATTGTTAGAATATCATTCGCCAAAATATAACAATAGAGAACATGTATGAATTCAAACTCATCCTTTTGCTGCATAGCATGTGTTTATTTTCATTTTGATTATGTTGAAGCCAAACAATCATATTTATTGCACGAATCTTCGCTGGTTTACTCTGGCATTACCACCTTTTTGTGCACAATTGACAGAATTTTATTTTTATTTTTATTTTTATTTTTTTTAAATAATTATTATTTGCACAAGTAAGAGGATCATGTGGAGTCCCCCCCCCCCTTTTTTTAAAGTAAAATATACTATGTGTACGCCACGGTAACATGATTATTAAATGTGATGCTTTGCTTCAAACGCGACCAGAATGAAATAAAAACAAAAACAAAAACAAAAAACATTGACGGAACCGTCAATAATTCAGACATGAAGGACCTATATTATAAAGTTCTAAGTAAACTCTTCCAAACGAGCCACCTAGACTTGAAACCAGACAAACATAAATTTGTTTTCCTACCATATCGTGGGTATTTCACAATGAATATGCGAAGGAAGCAGAAGTTGCCAAGCGAAATAAAGCTCGCTGTTGCATCTAACCGAGATAATACCAGATGTGGATGTTGACATCTTTGGAGATAAATTCCTTCGGAATACTAGGATAGGGGTTGGCAACACCAGGTCCTGTGTACAAATGAAATGAGAAAAAAGAAAGACAAAACATTAGAAGTTTTAAGTAAATAACAACCACTGTCATCCACTAGTCTTTAATCATCCTTCATAAACTTGTTGAGATGTGCACTTAAAAACCTTTTCAAACGTCAGAAATACTGTTAAGAAACAAACAAAAATTACTTTGCATTGTACTATTGCATAATATTTGTTGTTTCATCCATAATAAAATAACAATAACTAGGTTTACTCTATAATGGAGGAACTGTTTCTTTTTCCTTACCTTATTGATGACACCTTCTTATCAAACATCAATGGACAATGATGGAATTGCTAGGTATCATGAAGCCAATGTAACCCTGTAAATTTAGTCATGGATAAACAATATTTGTGAATGTAAAATGGTCAGGGTCAGTCCAGATTCTGTAATCCTCAAATAACTATAGCTGCAAAGAATCTTTATAAATAGAAAATTTAATTTGATGATATTCTTAGCATACCCGATGATTCTCAAAATTGTAAATCTCATAGCATCAAACTTCTCATAAGTACAAAGATTCTATATAAATTTATTAAAAAATATTTTGACTCTGACTTTACATATACATTTACAATTATAAAACCCATCAGAAAAATGGAATAGCATCGGTCTCTTTCAGAGTCTTTGACAATGTTGAAAGTATTCATCTGTCACCAACCCCAGAAGAGCGTCTGAATCCAAAGAAGAAGATTATGATAAGATTTAAAACATCAAAGTATTATTATGACATCCACCCTGTGTGGTACATGACTGTGTTTCTCTCACTCCCAGCAGAAAAAACCAGTGTTTGTGACTAATAGGTGTGTGGCTTAATTACGCCCTTATAGTTGTGATAATATTTAAATGATATATATTTTTAAATATGAATGATCAACTTACTGTTGAAATTTTGGCAATAGCCTTTCAGTTACATGTCATGCATGTAGTACACTAGTCGCTGATGCTGTCCTCCTTACCAATTCTAGATAACGGAAGAAACAAGGATAATTCAGCAAACATATAGATAATTATAAAAAGTTCAATACGAAATTATATTTCTTATTCTCAGTCTGTTCATGTTAAATTCATATCCATTTACCATTTACTTGAAATCATGGAACAAATTTTAAATAAGGCATAATAACTAGGCCTAGTTTTATAGTTAATCTTGTTTTTTATTTTAATGATTTGAAGACAGATGTACATTATTTGGCTTTTGCAATTCCTTTTCAGTTTTGTAATGTGTTCATTTATCACTATATTATTGTTAATCATCAATAATTTAATTTTATTATTACTTATTATTATATTAGAATAGAACATTATAATTCTAGTACATATATCATGTATATTGCAGAACTTCTTATTCAGAGCCATGCTTTAGTCTTTTCCTCTAATCTCTCTCTCTTCTTGCCCTTTTTTCTGTCAAAATCGACAAATACCAGGACCCCTGACCAGGCCATACGAGAGGCTATCATGGGTGAACTTGGGTGACCTATTGACATTATAATTCTTTTCCCTTTGGTTATGCTACCATATGTCATTGTAAGTGAAACACATTATCGCATACGTTGCTTATGCTGCAATACAGGTGATGTGTGTTCATACCCGACTTATTCCATGCTTATTATGCATGTCGCAGTAATGTAATAAGGTAATAAAGTAAATTTTGGTAAAGTATTATTTAAACATCTATGGACAGATGGGTTCACCTTGGAGGAAAGCAAAGTTTTACGATTTTAACCGGAGGTTTTGTATCTTTCCCAATTATCGTTCTGCCCCTCCCCAAAAAACAACTAAAACAAACAACAACACAAACAAATCAACAACACCATGCAGACAGGTTTTCTCAACAATAATTAAGGTAAAATAAAACAGGTCAAGGTAAGCATGGTCTTCAACAACATTTGAAATGCCAGTGAGTGTACATAGGCATCAACAGAAAGACGATACAAACTCTCACTGCACAAAAATGCAGCAAGAGACAGACAGTACAAACTCTCACTGCACCCACACATTCTACTCTTATCTCCACTTCTCTTTTATTAATGATATACAAATTAATAGTTTCATATAATGTACTGTATATATAGCGACATAATTAGATAATCATAATAGTTTGAACTCAAATAATGGTAAATAATTCACTCCTTACCTGCCAACGAAGTAACAAAAAGAAGTCAGCACACAGAGAAGTTCAAACAGAAAAGGATGACGGTATTACTCGGTTATGCTACTGGACTATTCCACTTTTCTGGGGGTTTGGCAGAGGGGTTAGTCACTGTGTGCTGGTGGCCTATTTTCTCTCATAACAAATTAGAACTTGCAAAATACAATATAAAAAAATAGGCATGAGTTTCTGTCAGGTCTTACAAATGGACAGCACTGCTGGAAAGTTTTAAACAATTTTACATCAAACTCCATAAAATGCCACACCCCTGAGCTTAGTGAGCCAGGCCACATTTCCGTTAATAAAGCCGCCAACATTAGTCTGAGTTACATGCCAGTAGTATATAAGTCAGTTGATAGTTTTCCATTAGCATCATTATAAAAAAAGAAAGTTGATAGACTAATTTTTGCTAAATAACTTATTTGATAACATGAACCCATATATATAGTAACAATGTGATTTTAATGAAAATAAATAATTTATATAAAACATATTTTCTGGCAGCCATCGCGTGAGGCTATTCAAGGGTGCAACTTTGCACCCTTGGTCTGTGCACCCTTTAACCTCAGTGCATGCACCCTTGGGGTGCAAAAGCACGCCCTCTCGGGTGCACACGCTCAGAATAGACGGTGTGCACCCCTATTGAACCCTTTCACTTTTTAGTGTGTAGGTCAGCGGAATATACTTAGGTAGGTTGCTATTTCTCTGCCTTTGTATTTTTAAAAAGAATATTCTCTCTTCGGATTGCTTTATTTAGCTAGAGGTATCTATTTGGGTCAGTGGAATATACTTGGGTAGGGTGCTATTTCATGGTTAGTCGATTTGACGTAGATTTGGAGTGGTCTCAGGGGTTATCATCCAGGGATGGGTGCATTGGTTATGACATGAAGGGATTGCTGACCGATCAAAGCAGGAAAAAAAAAAGAGCTATAACTGAGGTAAACAGGTTTGTATATGTTTTTGTTTTTACAGAGAGCTTTGAGGTCTTTAATGTCATTAAGAAATATGCTGCGATATAGCGTCGGTATTATGCCAAATGGAAACGGGCAAGGTTTTCTTTTTACAGGGGGCCTTAACTTCTCGGAATTCCTTAAGCAATATGCCCGACATAGCAACCCATAGCAACCGATTTTTTTTTTTTATTTGTTTTATTTCGTGCCTTGAGGTCTTAAAAGTCATTAAGTAATATGCCCGAAATAGCAACCGTCCTATGGCAAAAGGGCTCAATCGTTTTTATCATGTGTATAATGATCATAATGTACGCATTTTAAAAAGTATTTAAGATAGAATAAGCAGGACGTACTTTATATTCAGGAACCTGGCAGCAAACTGCTAAAGATAGTATGCAAAATGACATGATCGTTTATATAAACTTGTCTTTACCCAACGTGGAAAGCAAATGATTGAAATAAGGTATCAAAGTCATTAGGGATTTTTTTTTTTTTCCAAATTAGTCTTCAGTTGATTGGTCAAATAGAATAAAGCTATTTTTCATAAATGTGATTTGTATTATATACAAATAAAGGAAAAGCGGCACAGTTCTATATTATAGAGCTTCATTTCACGTTAACATGAAGGCCTTTACTGTCATAATATTGACCAAAAAACCCAGATGGTTGTACGTTGCTAACGTTCATTTCGTATACCTTAATTTGGCCCTGTTTCAAGCGCGAATGAAGGGGATTTTTTTGTATATTTAAGCACTTCCAACGATGTTACATTGAGCGTGTACTCCATGGCCTCGTTTAAACCTAAATTAAAGTAGCCTCTCGCGGCGTTTTAAGAACGCTGAAGGCGGGTAAAAGTTGGGGCCGGAGAGCGACTCGTTTTATGGGCAATAAAACAAATGGACGAAGGGGGTCTTATACAATTACGGTAATTATGGAATCAAATTCGACCTTTCTCGCTTGTTTAATGCTTACATACTCATTAAATCATTGTACCGTCTGTATTTAAAGGCATTATTAATAAACGAGCAGGATCTAACCATAGAATAAAATGTGTGAGGGATGCAAAAATCTATAGGAAACTTTTTACATTTTTTAATGTGTTGTTGTTGGCTTATAGTCTGTCGTTAATATCATCCAAGGATTTTTTTTAAATGTCTTTGTTATTGCTCTATAAAACAACAAAAACAACAACGGCGTCACAAAAACACGATGTTAGGTTTATACTAGAGACAGAGGATACCCCAAACTCTAAAAACAAGGCATCGATTTATTCAGGCTGGTCACGGGCGACTTCACGTAGTCCCACTCGAAGGCTCTCGTATGGGTTAAAGTCAAGTAAAAGAGGGCTCGCATTCAGCATTCTGCTACCGTCTTTGACCTTGTTTTTCTCCATCTTTTCGTCTTTCTGGTCCTTGATAGAGGCACTTTTTCTCGAAATTTGATCTTTGAAGTGATCGCTCCAGCATCCCTCCAAAATTCACAACGGGGCATCGAATCGTCCCGAGTTCACGTTGAATTATGTATGGGCTAAGAGAACGGTAATAATGTATTTTCTTGGCCTGGATGTTCACCAAGTATGACTTTGGACTTTGTAGTCGTCGGGTTGTGTCGTTTTCCTGGAAAAGGGGCCCCTCACCGCAGCTTAAGAATGCAGATACTGGCAGTAAAGTGTGAGAATCAGAGCTGAATCTTATAAATATCGTTGTTTATCAAATTCCAACTTATCTTTATAGTTTTTTGGTGTTGCTTTGTTTGTCCTGTGGGAGGTAACTGTCAAAGTTCGACGTATTTTTATGTGCGCAACTTCTTTATTAAGGCGATGCGTATATAATAATTTGATGTCATTATTTGATGTAGATATACTATCTCAAATATATTAAGTATATCTATCAAGCGTGGAGTCGGGGGATGCGAGTGGGCCCGCCCCTAGATAAAACATCTAGAAGAAAAAGTGCTTAAAATCGTCAAACTTGTGCCTCTGGCCAACACGAGTGAACGGACGTATCGCCTCCACGCTTACCACCCCCCCCCCCCCCCCCCCCCCCCCCCCCCCCAGCCACTGAGAGCAAGTTTGGCGAGCGTGATTTTAAAAAAGGGTATACAAAAATCTAAAATTCAAGTTTTGCCCCCTCCCTCATGAAATCCAGGATCTGCCAGTGTTTATGTAGAGTTAAGTCCATCTAGCTTTTAATAGACTATATTATACTTGTTATATCATCATATTACTCAACAGCTGAGCATGCGTTATGTACCGAGCAAATTCACACATACTTAATGACTTAAACTTTCCCGACTTGCTTAATGTTTGCTTTCATCTTCACATTCGTGCTATCTGTAACGACCTTGACCTTTGTTCATGATACAAGTTAAGAAGACGCCAAGGTTCTTTTTTAAATATATATATCTGACATGTCTGTCTGCTAATAACCTAGCTAGGCCTCCAGAATACTGGCTAAAGTAAGTCAATGTCGACCACTTGCTTTTAGATGGTGGTACGTAATTCTTTTCTAATGCTCAGACGTTCTACTTCGTAAGAGGCATTTAACGAGTCCGTCGCCGGATTGTGAGTCGCCCTACATTATTCTCCTCGCCTTTTCGTCCCTGTTTGAAAGTAGAATGCGAATTGATGCGGATGAGCTTGATGGCTTTGTTTAACAAGAATGATTATGGTTTAACAACCTCTTGCTCTCAAGTACATATTGGCCAAGATTTAAATGTTTAAGCGATGAAAATACCCCGGAAAGAAAGAGAAAAGCCAAGACAAAACTAAGAACATAAATACAGACAGACTGTGTGGCTAGAAAACATGCACGGAGTATGTAATAATTTTAAAGGAGGGTGGTGCCTTTGTAATATGGAGGGAAATAGCGTCTATCAAAACAACTTCACATTAAAGTTTGACCACCTACACTGTTAGAAAAAATTAAACAAATTGTTTAAAATCTTAAACAACTGCGTGTTAACCGGTGAATCGCACAGCGTTGTTTAGAAATTAAACAACCTGTAGTTGTGTAAAGCTTTAACACTCTTGTTGTTTAAAAGTTTAAACCACCTGTTTTTTTATGGTTGTTTAAAATATCAACAGTATTGTTTAACTCTTCTCTCAAAATATAAAAACGCTCCAACTTTTGGTTAACGCGGCAGGGTATCGAACTTACGACCTTTCGATTATAAGGAAGACGCTCTATCCACTGAGCCAACACATCTGTACATACACGTATTCAATGTGTGAGGCATAAGTCCTTGGCCATGAGTGAAATGTTGCGCCGTAAACCTTACGCATGTAACAAGTGATGCCATTAGCTCATGAATATCACGTGACAACGTTTAAATATCAAACAAGAATGTTTAACTCTTAAACCTACATTTTTTTAAACAGCGAAATTTTTAAACCGCATTCTAACAGTGTAACAGATTATTCCACTTAAGAAATACAAAATAAAAGCGGCACTTAAAAAATATTCCCCTTGAATAGTGACTCCAACACAAGGTCACTTATTAATGAAAACCAAATTGTCTTGATTTGATTCGTAAAGTATAATGTGTATTCCTATAATGGCATACTTATGCCAAAGAAAATTAAAATTCGGTGGAAAAAAGACGTCTATATAATCATTAAACCTTTGTGTTCGCTAATGTTTGGAACTTATCTTGACAACTGAATTTGCCCTACCTCGTTTTTCCTTTCGTTTATCCACTTTTAAAATCATCGTATATCTCCTCGGATGAATATAGGATCAAGCAGAAGTCATAACTTCCATCAATGGTTGTCGTTTACAGTTCAATTGACATATAAGATGCCATTTATCACAGTTATTACGACCCCCTCTCTCTCTCTCTACTCCCATATATCCACCACAAAAACAATGCAACCATATTGCGTCTGATGGGTCAAATGAACCCAAGAAAAGTACACCTGTATACGTATGTTACGTACTTTTTGAGGAAATTATAAATTGACCAAAGTCAGGGTCGTATTTCAAATGGGTTATGGGCGTCTCGTAACTGTAATGTGTTTTCATAGGCTATAAAAATGACTGGCATTTTATAGCGTATCAGGACATCTCCCCCGGAGGACAACTCCTCCGGGGACAATTCCCGGAGGACAGCTCCCCGGAGCACATAGGGTTAGGGTTAGGGTTATGGTTAGGGTTGTCCTCCGGGGGAGTTGTCCTCCGGGGGAGATGTCCTAGAACCATTTTATAGAGATGACTTCGGTAGAGAAAAGTGCACGAAAATTTTTAATGGTAGAAATGCCACATTTCGAGTAATTTTCCTGGTTATTTTCATTTAATAAAACAGACTAAGAATTGATTTAAATGGTTGTAACTCAAAATGCTAAACTGCAATAAAAATAGGGTTGTGTGATATATATATTTTTTTGTTTTTGTTTTTGTTTTAGCTGAGGTGAGGGGTGATACCTATGCATTAATTTTCAACTGTTAAAAGTTGCTGGTTGCTTAACATTGCTTCATAAAATATAAGTATAAACTACCAAGCCCAAATAAATCGCACTTAACGCCTTTCAGCAGAACAACATGTATGTTGTTAATTTTTAAATGAATTTGTATAATCAAATTGTAAATAATTTTGAAACAAAACAAAATACAAGTATAAAGTATTTTGTTAATAAGTGCCAAATTATACAAAAGTGCTCAAACTTCACATCAAAACACTGCTATCAAAATGGTCTAGAGGGAACATTCAGGGGATAGCATGAAGTGAATGATTTTAAATATTGCATTGGATTCGTGAAATATGTCCCGACTTTTCAATTTTATATAATGGAGGTTTACCGGGAGAGTGATACTTGAACAATTGACGACTCTTCTGAGCTTCATGTAATATTCATTGAAGTTCCACATCACAACATCCCGAAGAGGCTAAAACCTTGCATTGGAAAGGGGTTGAGAATAACACTATCCGATCACCTGTTTGAAATAAAGCTTAGGAATTGTGATGTTTCGACTGAAAAAAATACTTAACGATTATTTCGTATTGCTTCTATTTTTTTTCCATTTATCAGGGGCAGTGGCTCACAGGGTCAATAATAATAAGGTTGAAAAAAAAGAGGGTGCAAAATAACCAGAGAAGTGCCAAATTTTGTATATTATTATTTAACCGTGTAAAAATTAAAGGAGGCATTAAATCAAGGAGCCGATTACCCATTTACTTGTTCAAAATATCTTGTTGGTGGATGAGCGCGGCACTAATATTTTAAGATAGGCAGACCCCTTAGCCCACATTCTGTTATGAGCCTGTTTTTGTATGCGTCGCAAGTTCGTACAAAGCTATTGTGCGATCCGCATCAGACAAAATGATCGCACAACCGGGCACAATAGCTTTGTGGGAACTTGCGACGCATATACAAACTCAGTCTAATTTCATCGCAGAATATGGGCCATAGGGTGTAAAATCCTGAAAACGCAAATATCTATCCCCTACTCTTATTTTATTTCATTTATTTTCATTTTTATTTTTTTTTTTAATTGTTGTTTGTGACAGTTACGTGTAAGATATTACCATGATTACGTGTTTATATGAGTGGACACATGAGAAAACGGAAATTGGGGTCATATTTTATTTAATGTAGAATACTTTAGGCCTTTAAAAATGACATATCAGCGTGAGTCGAGGCTAACAGTGTATAGATGCAAATGAATAGGCCAATCGGAAATATGAAGGTAAGATCTAAATGAGATATGAATACATTGATCTATTTATTCTACTTTCTTATGAACTAAAAATAAAACTTCTACAACTTCATATATTAAGATATACTTCTTTCATCTTTCTCTTTCAGGTTATACCTCGCTTGTTTCTCCTCGGCTTAATCAGGATAAATTCGTGTGTTATTGGCGCCGGAGAATGAGCGAAACGAGGGTATTAAGCTGTCCCCCGAGACTCGTATCATACATAATAGAATTGTGACCCGTCACGAGGGGTCAAGCGAAAAGAAAGAGTAAGGAAAGAGACGTGTATAGCAGGGGTGCACAAATCACATGACGCCGCGGAACTATGCGATTGGCGCCTCATGGGAATAGATTTGTGTCGATTTATTGCTTGTTCTGTAAGACATGGAAGAAACGTGGGTTCGTCGTGTCGTACTTGTATGTCGTAACTGATGAGGTTTAAGGTTCAAAACATAATCATATACATGTATACTAGTACTAGATGCCTGTGTCTTGGGAATATATTGATGTCGATCAATATTTAGGGATATCTGTGCTGTGCCCCGCAGTGTGTTCACATAGTCGACTATGTTAAAACGCTCGAATATAACAGTGTGAAGATGATAAAATTATTCTACTGTGTTCATTATGTATTCACAGTGTGTTCAAGGTGTGTTCACATTGTGTCTCACACTGTGGGACACAATCAATGACGTTTATCCATTTTGTTACATTTTGAATTGTACATGGAATAGGAAAGGAAATGTAGGCCTAAATGTCGAGTAAAGTTTGACACCATACTGCCTTTTGAATGTGGGCGTTCTTCCGCTAGGAAAGGATACAATAATACATCATCATACTTTATAGTTTAATATTTTATCCTTCTCAATTATTCATATCCATATTTGGATCACATCATGCTGCTTCAATGGCCCTCAAACCCTCAACCTACATAAGGCAGCATGTTTATTTTTCCTCCAGAGTATAAAGTGCCTTTCAATATTTTAATTCAATAAAACTCATCCTTCTCTATTTCCAATCCCCTAATCATCATTCTCATTGACTAATTCTTTTTACCGACCATGTTCCATTGAAAGAAGAAGAAGAAGACAGATTGGTCCACTCGAACATTCTCAAAGTCCAACAAATCCAGATGGAAATCGATTTTGTCCCGATAAACATGGAAGAAATTCCACTTCTTTCAGCCAGTATCAACAGAGAGTAATGACATTGGGTTTGAGAAAATAAAGCAATCTTTCAGCGGAACTCGGCGCGGATAGATATGGGACAATCAGCATAATGCATTGCGTTGAGAGAGACGGACATATACGGACTGGGGATGAATCGATCAGAGACATGATATGGCGAAGAGCAGGGGGTGTTTCACCAAGCCATTCGTAAAGTTACGAATGACTTTACGAACGATTGGAACATGTTCTTAGGGGTAATCACATTCTAGAGCTATGGTCGGAAATGTTCATACGAACGATACGAATCTATTCCGTTCTGGAGTTTTTAAAGATTCGTAAATGGAGCTTATGTGTATACGATGGTCTTCGAAAGGTTGGTTTCGTACGAAGTTAAATACAATATTGGTCAAGACCATCGACCAATCTTAGAACTTACGAACAGTCTGCGAACGGTCTGCGAACGATGGTTTCGTACGCAGTTCTTACATTTAAAGTTCTTACGAAACTCTTACGAAGTTCTGACGAAATTCTTATGAAATGGTCTGGAAATCGTTCGCACAGCGTCCATAACTTTTGGTAATGGCGTTTGTGACCAATACAAGACATTTGTCATTGAGCACTCGAACAGATCCCTAGTCGTTCGTAAAGTCATTCGTAACTTTACGATCGAGTTTGTGAAACATCTCCGTGGTCGATGTTAACATGACATGGGTATAGAGACGGATAAGGAGGCTAGATGAAGGGATTTATTGATAGAAATGTTTAAGACGGGATCGATGAGATTAATAATTTTCATGTAACATATAGTCTGAATGTTTCGACGCAGCAATGTTAAGAAGATGAGTTTCAAAATAGAAATCTCGACTGTAGCTCAAAGGTCAATACTGTCCCGATGTCAATGTATAATACTTAAAATTAATCATATTACATGTATTCTTATATCCTTTCATCGGTATGTTCTACTCCCATGGTTTCTTCTTAATGAAGCTCATTATTGTTAAATTAGAACTATAAAAATAAACAAACCTACATTTACCAAAGTACTCTAATCAGTTTTACTCGCAAAATGTAGACCAGTATTGAAAGACTGAAGAAAAAAAAAAAAAGAATTACGTAGAAATAAAGTGTACAAAAAGTAGTTAGTTTTAGTTGGAACAAGGCAGTGCTTATATAATGATATAAATGGTTCATACTTCTGGATTTGTGGCGTAAAGAGGAATAGTTTATAATGTGTTGTTGCCATGGTTATAAAGGAGTGCATGGAGTAGTTGTAGAATCATTCATTTAGATGAAAACTAATTAAGGTGACAATTGAGTGCTCATCATTAACTTGTTACAAAACCTTTGAAACTTGTTCCATCGTGGTTTTACCGCAGCTGCTTCGTCTTTACATAATGCCGGTTTAAGTATCTCACTGTACAGTTACTGTATAAGTGTTATTTCCGATGTATCTGTCTTTCTAGGGCATGGATGGGCTCAACATGAACACACGATATCTTGTCGTTCTGCTTTACTACTGTACTTGACAACTAGGATTACATATGAGCTCAGTGAGAGCTCCACTTGTGTTGGGATTGAGGAAGACATTATTGCGAAGGATGTTGGGCCTCACATCGAGGCTTTTATTCGTGATGGGGGCCGACGCCCGTAATCATTAGAGAAGGATTAGGGCAATCTGGGTCTCTCAGTCGCTCTGTCTCTGTCTCTCTGCCTGTTAGGTTATATGTCCTTTTTTATGAGTTATGTTGGTTTCTTCTTCTTCTTCCCCCCCCCTCTCTCTCTCTCTCTCTCTCTCTCTCTCTCTCTCTCTTTCTGTCTGTATGTATGTTGTTCTAATCAACAATATATGGATCTCTCCGTCTGTCTGTCTATCTCCTCATTTAGTTGTATGTCCTTTTTAAAATATAAGTTATGGGGTTTCTTCTTATCATTCTATCTCCACCTCTATCTCTATCTCTCTATCTCTCTCTCTCTCTCCCTCTCTCCCCATGTGTGTCATTCTCGACACTTATACCCCTCTTGTCCCGTCGCCACTCGATCTAACATTTCTTCTCCATTTCCTTGCAATTTGCATTTAGTTTATTCAGTAGTATAAACTCTACTTCGAACTTAATCTTCGTACAAAATTATAATTTATCATATTCTCAATGATTCAATGACCAACACCCCTTTTCCATAACCTTTATGTGATAGAGCTCTTTTATCATGTCATATTATCTTCTAATGTTTTGATCACTGTAAAGACTTATGGTAAAATAGTCGATATTTTCTGATAGCATGATTTATTTGGAGAGTTCTAATACTATAGTAATGTGTTACTTTTATGTATGTTTCCCCATCATTCGTCCACATTTCGCATTGTATTTGAAATAATGTGCCTTATAGTGAAATAATAGAAATTGGGAGGGAAGCAAGTTGAGACGATAATAAATTAGTTGACTGTAAATTCAATTCCAAGCGAATAGATTCTGTGATTATTAATAATTGATTTATACCCACCTTAAAGATCATTTTTCCTTAAAACTTCCTGTACTTAATACATGATCTACCCCACATGTGAAACTACCGCATTTCAAAAAAGTTGGTGTTAAATCAACTGGTGTTTATAATAAGACAACACCACCGTGAGAGTTGTCGAATATAAACACCAATGGTGTTAATTCACCACCATTTTAACACCACTATTCCTTCATACTCTATTTCCTCCAACCGGCTCTTTCTCATTTTCTCCTTTAATTTTTCTTACCCTACTTCTCTCTCTCTCTCCCACTCCCTCACACCCTCCCCTCCCTATATGTCTCTCACTCTTTCTTTCTATTCGTCGACCTTACTGTTTGAAGGGAAATCTTATTTTAGATTTCTTAATAACCTAATGAGTTTGTTTATTGTAATCACAATGCCTGAACCTCACCCCTTCTGTTAAGTTCAATTATATCCCTGACGACACCTTCATTGTTCATTAGCTATAATCCTCATGAAATAGAGGGGATGTGGTTTAGAGTAAGAAGGAAGGGGTGGTATACACAACACCACTGGCCGATGCCACTCTTCAAAGTCGGACTAAGTCACGGCGGTAATCCCGCATCGGACCGACCCACTCGCTCGCTCTCAATCCCGTGTGCGACGTTAATCCTTGGGAAAAGTCAACCATGTATCGGTCGACGGGGCACGCAATACTCGGTTTTGAGCACGTGTGTTTGCAGAGCTGATCAAGACGTTATTGATGCGGATTGTGGGCCTCCCATCGTGTCATGTACGCGTGATGGGACACGACGCCCGTGATCATTAGACGAGGAAGATGAGTGCGAGTTCGACTATCTCCCAACTCTCTCTTTCTCTGCCTTCCACTCGTTTTCTCTTCATCTCCCCCTTTCTTTCTCTCTCTCTCTCTCTCTCTCTCTCTCTGCATCCCACTCTTTATCTCTCTTTCTCTCTCCCAACTCTCCTATCTCTCTCTCTCTCCTCTCTCTATCTGCCTCCCACTCTTTTTATTTCCATCTATCTCTTTGCCTGTCCACTCTTGCTTTCTCTCCATCTCTGTCTCTTTCTCTCTCCCAGCTTTCCCCCTCTCTCTCCCCTCTCTCTATCTGCCTTCCATTCTTTTACATCTCTCTCTCTCTCTCTCTCTGCCTCTCACTCTATTTCCCTTCATCTCTTTCTTCATCCCACTCTTTTTCTCACCATCTCTCTCTCTCTGCATCCTCTCAATCTTTAGGGTTTTTTTTCTTTCTCTCTCTCTCTCTCTCTCTCTCTCCCTTTCTCCCGGTCTCTGCATCTCACTATCTTTCTCTCCCTCTCTCTTTGCCTCCCACTCTCTTTCTCTTCATCACACGCACCCACACACACACACTCTCTCTCTCTCTCTCTCTGCCTCCCACCGTCTTTCTCTCCATCACTTTCTCCCTATCCCCCTGGCGCCGGTAGAGTAACCAATCACCCACGGGAGAGCAAGAGATATAGGGAGTATTGACCAAATCCATTCAATATTCTTCACGTCATCATCCACTACTCTCTCCGGTCATGAGCTCTCTATCCTGGATTTTGACAGAAATATGTCGATAATCTGCATTCAACTTTTTGAGGAAGGGAGGGGTCGCTTTAGATTGAAAAAAAAAAGGGGGGGGGTGAGCTAACTTGGATTTAAAAGGATGCAGTAAAAAGAAAGGCAAGCTAAGGATAGGAAGCCCTTACACCTTTTTTCTTTCCTTTTTTCTTTCTTAGATCTTATGATTTTAAAAACTTTTTAAAGGTCTACAATTTAACATTTGGTATTAAATACACCATAATATTATGTGTTCTCGATCAACTTCAAGTTCATGAAGAAAGTGCTTGAATATTAGAGGACAGAAAGGATTCAAGGGTTATATCAAACATGCTCATGTCTATATTACAATGCCAAAGCCCCGACAAGAAAATTACCTATGTTTCCATTCATCATTTTTTATACAGCGCTCCAAAACTCGCTAAGGAGAAGGGGTTGAAAAGTTTGCCCCTTTTCCCAGTTCTGTATCTTTTGACTGAAAACAGAAAAATGAATTCAATGACCGGGGTAGTAATAAAGCGCTTTGGTCTTAACAGGTAAAGCGCTTTATAAGAAACAGTTATTATTATTATTATTATTATAAACAGAAAATACAAACTTAAAAGGGGAGCGTGGTGGCAAACTCTTTTACAACGAGATGTGCGCAGGGATGTAAAATTCCCATCTGTGCTACTGATAAATAGAACCATTTGAGATAAGAAGACCTGGAAATAAACATTACTTTAATTATGAATGTGACCAGAGTTGACATAGCAGTATACGAATCATAATGACCCTGATATAATCACAAGTCAAAAAATTGACACCTAAAGATGCACAGTGTATTTTCTCATTCATAAGATTAGTTTCGAAGCCAACTTCTATTATAACTTGCATTAGTCGTTCATTCATTGGCACAAATAGAATAGTATACAAGCTTTAATAATCCAAAAACCTTATAGGAAAGTCACGAATACTTTCTGTACCCCTTTACGCATCATTGACTTCTAGAAGACTTGTCATACTATACCTCTCCATGCATGTACAACGCCTCTCATCCCTGTCATATGAAATGATGGAAGAGGAATGCCTGTACGATAGTTCCCTCATCCTAATCTAACTGGGGACGTGGTTCACATTTAATCTAACTGGGGACGTGGTCCACATTTGAGACGTTAATGACTGGAGATCAGATGAAGGCACGGAAAACAAACAGTGACGAAGGGGGTATTCCTCGCGCTCAAATCCATGTTTGAAGAACATCCGCTCACATATTTCTCCTTCTCAATAAAATTAAGAAGTTTATTTCGCCTCAAGTCTAGCATTCTTTCGTGAATCAAAATCATCCAGCTGACTGGCTTGATCATATATTATATTTGATGTGAGATAAGAATGATTAATGCAGCTGAAACACATCATTTATACAACAAAATCAAAATAATCTTCAGTCAAGACTGTACTTTAAATACAACTGCTCATCTACAAACGGGTTCAGGAAGATTCGGCTCTTATGTGAACGGGTCCTTCGGGATGCCTTCTTAAGATGTACTAACGGAACCAGAAGCTAGGATGACTTTGGTGGTTACCTTAACTCCTAGATCAAACTCAGCCCGTGCACCCTGCTAGCTGAACGTCTTATCTTTCGGTAAAAGAAGCCGATCTCTCTTTGGAAAGTTTCTATCTCTGTGCAACCAAAAGGCACTTCAATTGAGAAAAATGCAAAAGTACAGTGCTTGGGTTATATTAGCATGCGTTGAACGTCTTTTCTTAACCCCATCGGTACTGGAAAATTTGCATTTCTCTGCATGTTTCAATTTGGCCACAAATATACCAATTTTCATTAAAAACAAAATTTGACAATAGTTGCTAAATATAGATTTTTTTTTAATGTAATTTTTCTCTTAATATCATTATGTAAAAACCTTTGATGATTTGAATATGTTTCAATTCTTCAATCTTAAGTGAATATACATTATCACTTTCACTATTTGGTGAGAATTATCTGCAAACGCCTTCGTGAAAACAACTTACAAGTTATCATAATTTGACAAACATTTGGTTATGTGAACAATCATACATTTGTTTATTTCCACGAGAAATAAAACGAAATGTTCGACTAATTTGAGGTATCATAAGTGTAGCTAATAGACACTCCCTATATTTATATTTCCTCACCTATTATATACGGCATAATTTCCAAAGCTCATAAAACCTGGATAAAAATATGAGTTTTAAAATACCAAGTGTCTCAAAACATATTCGCTTTCCATATTAAGTATATTTTTAAAAAATCGGAATAACGGAAACGGCCATCATAAAACCGTTTACTTGGTGATCGTCAAGTACTAGTAAAAGGGTCGCTCGAAGTCAAGATCACTCGTCTTTCAAAGTCCTCATCGTCTTCGAAGTCATCAATCACTATCGAGTACGGCATCATGAAAGACCTGGTTAATGACTAACTTCATGGCAGCAAGACGCTCTCCACATTAAATCATTCACATAGACAGCTATATAGGTGTCATTATACTTGACACTGGACAGCTAGGTGTCATTATGCTTCACTTACCCGTTTTATAGTCTTCGAAACATCAATCATACTGAGCTTCGAGTCTCGGTTGAGAGATGTTAAGCTGAAGGAATTATTATTGAAGAAAGGAAAAATCAAAAATATTCATACATGCAGCGTCGGGGAAAAAGTGGTATTCCCGATTGAAATAAACTTTTTAAAGGTATGAAAATTTCAAATTTATAAAAAAACGTTAAATCTTGAAAAAAAAAAAAATCATTATAATGATTACTGATTTTTATTCTTCATACAGTCATAGAAATGGAGTTTTAAGCTTTTTGAAAATATGCAATGTTTTTTTGTTGTTATAGTTTCAATTTGGATTTGAAAATATGCGAGGCGGTGGATATCTGAACGCAACGAGGAATCATGACTCGGACAGACAAGAACAATTAACCCTTTAAATACGAAAAGTAAATGATTTTTGTATTAAATCTAAATGAAATTGAGACTATTCAGTATAGTCAGTGGGCTAAAACAAAACGGTGAAAGAAAAGAGGAGACAGAGCGATGAGAGGGGGCATCATTTCTTCTGTTGCACTCGGCAAAAGTGAATGAGCAGAGACAGAGAGACACGAGTTGAGAGCATCATTACTGATCACACTCATGTCAAAGCTCATTACGCAGAGATCATCAATCAAACATTCTCTTTTTCTATCTTCTCTCTGCATGATGATCAAACAAATCGAGCTTTGTTAATCACTAACTATTCAGTTCATCACGCTCCGCAAAATACAGCATACGCCGTGCTAAACCCCACTCGATCATCTATGCAATGACAAGATAAATTACCAGATTGTCTATTCTGTCTCTATAGCTGTCTTTTCGTACGTCTGTCTGCAAATACATTTGTTTGTTCACCCGTCTGTCTTTATGTTGATATTACATCTTATTAATAATTATCTCTCTCGTTTTTTCATTCATCATTTGCGCTTTGTTGGAAGCTTACATTTCAGGGTTGGTATAATGGTTACCATGGTAATAATGGGTGCTTGGTGTAATCAGATGCACAACATTAACATTAATTAATTTCATGAAAAATAAGCATACAAAATGTGATTCCATCGGGATTCTATTGCCAAAGCTCGGTCGGTACAGCGCCTGTCTGATACTCAGAAGATCTCAGTTTCGAATCCTGATAGAAACATATTTTCTTTGCTCATTTTTCCTATTATATATTTCTGGTCATTTTCCTTCGTTGTTCAAACTAATCAATTTTATCAGTTGATAAGACCAGTTTAAGATATTGCTGGAATAGCATTAAAAAAAGTATATCGTAATGATTTTGGACCAAACAAGCCTATCTATATCAAATATCAAGACAACATTTAAATGCAATTGAGCTTTTTTAATTGCGGTAAAAAAAAATAATAATAAAAAAAAAACGATTGTAAAGTTAAATATCACAGTGTTTTGAAGATAAAGTTGACGATATGAAATATCTTTCATCTCTGCTCTGTCATCCTTTTGATGGATATATTAATGTCATCATAACAGTTTCGTATCATACCAACTCATCCTCCTCCCACTCACAAATCACTCAATGCTCATAATCTCCTCCATATATGAGCCCCCTTAATATTCTCTCACGTCAACCTCTCTATTTATTTTTTTTCTCTCTCTTTAAAAAAAAAAAAAATTAATACAAAAAAAAAAAAAAAAAATACGCCAACAGACCCTTGTGTTTGCATTTTCATTATAAATCTTGATGTATCTCAATAATAGAATATAACCCTATTATAAAGTATCCCACTGTAAATTATTATCTTACGAATATACTCTTCTGCTGTTACGTCATTTAATTCTGATATCTTTATCTCTATACTCCTCTTTATCTTCTACCAATTTCACCCCTCTTCCATTCTCTCTTTTATTTATACATGTAAGAGACCGAATTTGCATCTCGCGTTCGAAACACTTTTCTGTTACAACTTTTAATTATTTTCACTTATCTCCCCCTTCCATTCTCTCTTAAAATAGCAGCGACGGATCCAGGAATTTGAAATAGAGGGTGTACAGAAAGCAAATGTCTTAGACACAATTTATTTGCCCGATGTGCGAATCTCAAAAAATAGAGGGGCCGTGCATCCCTTATGCCTCGCCTGGATCCGCCACTAAATAGAGACCGATTCCGCAGCTCCCGAGTGAAAACACTCTTCTGTTACATCCTTTCATTCTTACTCTTGCAGTCAAACAACATAATTTGTCCTGTAAGAGGAGAATATTGTTGATCTTTGATGTCCCAACGTCTTATTTTGCACGCAGGTGTTAAGCCGACCAGAAGGGAGAGCTTCGAATTTCCCTCGTTCTACGTCATATGGGGATTGTAAATAATTTCATTGATGATAGAGACCTTGAATGGATGTCGTATGCAGCTAGCTGGGGATTTGAAGCGATTTTCTGCCTCGTACATTAACCTGCAACGTATTAGCATTTATCTATACAGGAAGAGAGAGAAAGTGTGTTATTTTGTGTAAAGTAGTGCGTTAACCATATAAGGACAGCCGAAGGACAGTTTCTCAGAATAAATGTTTTGCCATTTTATTGAGAATCATTTTAAAAAGAAAATTATCGTTATGTAAGCTCATGATATTACTTTAAAAAGACAATTTTAATTGTTACTTCTTATAAAGGATATTTTTGTTTTCATATTTGTTTTTAAAATCGATCACATGCACAACAAGAGCTAAACTAGCCTGCCCTTACACAAATCATTAACTTAAATTTTCTTTGATTGATAATAATGGATACACCGAATATTTTTGTTTTCATGTTAAACGTACAAGCTATAAGAACAGGATTATAATAGTCACGCTATTCACGATTTCCCCCAAATTTTGTCACTCAATAATAAAGTATATTTTCAGTCCCCATTTTATTTACGTTTTAAACAAACCATAAATATAATTTTTCAATCTTTGATAATTTTATTTACTTTAAACATAATGAACAGATACGTTCAATATCTAATTTTTTAATAAATGTCAAAAACAAAAACATTTGAAGTCGAAGCATTAACAGAAGATAAAAAAATTATTCTTGTACTCTTAATTAAGGCCTAGTTGATAATTCAAAAAGACAAATCTTGTCCTAATGATTTAAAATTTAAATCATATAAATATGAAATTAAAGTATAATAATATTTTAAAATATAATGAAATATTCCTGCAAGACAACGAAACCTTTTCATTGTGACCTTTGTGTATAATAATATTTCTCATAATGCACACACCAGCCATCATCTTCCTCAATCATCCGCCGAACCAAGATTGGTGTATTTGTTCATGGGATGTAGAGCGAATAAGTCAACACCGCCTCCTCTCAAAGTTTGTTTGAACACCAGTCTGTTTCGCCGCTCTTTAAAAATCTTATGTTTAAACACCGGGTGTGTAACGGCCAGTGGTCGGTCGTAAGACGGTAATGTCAAAGTACTCTCTATAATGTACGCTGTGTGGCTATTGTTATAGAGATGATTTCCTTTTAAATGAATGGTGGAGACAAAATTATAGAGCTGGGAACATTGAGATGAAAATTAGTTGAGACCATTAATACTTTTCTTGGTTCGGGTCTGTTTGAATGGTGTGTACTCAGATGGAGACTGGGTTTCATGAGGCGGGCTTGACTCCACCCCATCTAACATCATACCCCAGTCAAACAGTCACACTAGATAGACCGACTTCAAACGCACGCTAGACAGAATGAAAATGGCATGGTTTGATTTCGGTCTGTGGTCGGGTGATTCGGTCTGTGTTTGGTATGGATTCGGTCTAGGGTCGGTGTGGATTCGGTCTGTGATCGGCATGGATTCGGTCTGTGGTCGGTATGGATTCGGCCTTTTGGTCGTATTTGATTCGGTCTGGGATCAGTTTGGCGGTCTGACGAGGGATTCCATTATGGTCCCCGTAGGGACTTGGTTATTACTGAGGGGCGAAAACTAAACGTCTGTAGTCATACGAGGGAAACTACAACAGATGAATACCATGGGTAATGATATCACATTATTTTCTCTATCATTAACGACCAAGCCAACTAGTTTTTGAACTTTTTAAGCCACCACATACAACATTGGTACCCTGGTACCTAAGTTAAAAAAAAGAAAAGAAAAGGGGGCAATGGGAGTATGATTATTGTGCGGTGTATCCCCCACAAAGGTCAAAAGGGAACATTTTAATTATGTACGCACCCAAAATTTTAAGTATTAAAATCAGCAATACTATATGAACACTAACAATATATAGAACAAATCATATTTGATTTCGCTATCCCAGTATATCATGGAATTGATGTGTATCGTGCAAAGGGATTCCTCTTTGCTAATTAGCTAAATTAGATACGCCGAAAATTGTAAATTACTAAGTAAGCAATGGTCAATGAATTATCATTTTGTTATTGTCCCTTCTTATACAAAGCTTCTTTCTACTCCATTGTGATTTTTCGTTTTCATTCCCATCTCTCCTTAATGGAATACGCGAAAACTACAGTTTACACTAGGTCAACAGTGTTCCGAAAAAAGAGCGCGCTACAAGCGACACATTTTAGCTGTATTTGGCGCGCGATTCGACCAGGTAATCACACTGGCTCCACGAATCCGCCTAAATCCTCGTTTAATATTCACGCTCATTAGATTTCAAACTTTAATTGGCTATTAGTATGAGTAACCCCATACAAAAAGACGAAAAACCAGACCGTTACAAGGTAGAGGGAGAGATAATGTATGTGTATTGAGGCTGTGATGGTGGTGTGTGTCGTGTGTGTGTGTGTGTGTGTGTGTGTGTGGGTGGCTGTGGGTGTGTGTGGTTGTGTGTGTGTGTGTGTGTGTGTGATAACTAAAACGATTACCATGATTACTGCTATTGTTTACATCCATTTTGTTTTAAAGGGGAAGTTCACCCTGGAATTTTATTGGTTTTAAATATTGCCAGGAAAAAGAAAAGAAAAGATATGAGTGAAAATTTAAAGAAAATCGCCCCCAAAATATGAAGTTATGAATTATTCAATGATTAATTTTGGACGTCACATGCGAGCTGCTCTCCTATTGTGTTATGTAATATAAATCCAATAAAGTATAATATTTTTCAGAAAAAATGTTATTTATTTCACCTGTGCGGTCGATATATCATCAAACCTATGTCGTATATATGCCTCTATCAAATTGACCAATGCCTTCATCAGAACCATGAAAAAAGACAAATTCATGGAATTTACTTACACAACACATGGGAGAGCTGCTCGCACGTGACGGCACAGATTCAAAATTTAAAATGTTCATAACTTCACTATTTTTTGGTCGATTTCTTAAATACTTTCACTTATATTTTTTTTTGTATTTTTCTGCATATATTAAAAACCGGATAGAATTCCAGGGTGAACTTCCCTTTTAACATTTAGGTCAAGGTTCTCTGATTGTCTAATACCACATGGCTAGGCGCAATTATAGGTTCCCACTAATTACTTGGTCTGTATACTTCTCACTTGGTCTTATTGCCAAGAAATTTTTAAATTGCAATTAAACTATTAAAATAGTCTAATTGCAATTCGTATCATTAACCGATTGTCTAATTTAATTTTTGTCTCAATTCTCCCCCCCCACCCCCATAAAAAAATAAAAAATAAAAAAAACATTAGGTACATAAAAATATTTTTACAGAAAATTGACTATTGGAAATCCGACGAAATAAAGTCGGGTTTAGACCAAGAGGCAATTTTACCCTACTGCAACTATACTACTTCTAATACTCAGCGGCGTAAATCAGCGTCGAGGAAGTGGGGGGGGGGATGAGCGAAATAATTGCGCAACTGCCGCGATCTTGGTTTGGCAATACACAAGCACTATCAAGGGAATTAAACGTATTAATACCCATATAGCAGTGGCAGTGGCGGATTTGAGAGGAAGGGGTGTGAATAGAATTTGTCTTTGAATGTATGCTTCTAGCTTATGGCTGCCTTGATTACTGTTCACTTTAGTAATGGAAAAACTATAATGCGAGCGCGAAGCGCGAGCCGAAAATTTAAGCTAAAAGTTGGAGATATTTGTGCATTATAGTTCCTATTTAGTGTCAGCGAGTGCGAAGCGCGAGGGAAAAATTTTAAGCTGAAATTGGATATGTTTGTGCATTAAACATGTTAAAGGTCCAGCGCGAAAAAAAAAAACAAACAAACGAAAAAAATATATATATAGTAGAGGCAGAATGGATTTGAAAGTGGGGTCTCGATAAGAAGGGGACTTTTTCTGAAAAGGGGGACATTTTAGATCAGAGGCATAGATCTAAAGAGAAATTGAAGATGCTAGTACTAGATGTTCCTATGTTACATCAAATCAGTTTTGAGAAACAGAGGGTAAAAATGTAACATATGGACATCTAGTACTAGCATCTTCAATTATTTTACATATTCCGAAAGAGTAACTCCTCCCGCATCTTCTGGTACCATTTTTGTGTGGTATGTCTTTACACTTGGATGAACACGACACATTGTTACATAAATGTACCAACCAAAGGGCCAAAATGTAACGTACGAACATCTAGTACTAGCATCTTCACTTTTATTCGGAGAGCGGGGAGATACGAAGAAAATTTGTCTTTGAATGTATGCTTTAAAGAATCATAATAGCTGACTTGATTCCAGTTTATTTTAGTAATTGAAAAAGTAATGCGAGCGCGAAGCGCAAGCCGAAAATTTTAAAGTAAAGGTTTGAGATATTTGTGCATTGTAGTTCCTATTTACTATCAGCGAGCGTGAAGCCCGAGCCGAAAATTTTATGCTGAAATTGAATATATTTGTGCATTAAAGGTCCTGTATAGTATCCGCGAGCGCGAAAAAAATAACAAAAACACACAATAGTGGCGGCGTAACGGATTTGAAAGTGGGGTCTCGATGGAAAAAAGGGCACTTTTTCAACAAAAAAAAAAAAGGGGGGACACTCTAGATCAGAGGCATATAGACCTAAAGAGAAATGTATTCGAAGAGGGAGGGGGTACCAAGAAAATTTGTCTTTGAATGTTTGCTTTTAAGAATCATAATGGCTGCCTTGATTCCTATTCATTTTAGTAGGCCTAATGGAAAAGTAATGCGAGCGCGAAGCATGAGCCCGAATGTTTAAACTAAAAATTGGAGATTATAAATCCTATTTAGTATCAGCGAGAGCGAAGTGCGAGCAGAAAATAATTTGGTATCCATTTAGAAGATACATTTTACATGCTTAAAAAAAAAAAGCGATAGAAAACGAATCCACAATCTTTGCTATGAAAATTTTGTTGGCTGCAGGCCCCAATTAAGCCCTCCACCAACCTAGCCCGCACACAACTACATTAATGTTTTTACTTGTCAACAACACCCTTTCTAAGGGTTGTCCACAGACGAGGAGAGGGGTGTATTTGGTTTTGACAGACGTGTATCAATCAGATACATTGGATCTAACACACAAAAAACAAGAACTAGTTTCCATGAGTAAAACCCGTTTGCTACTCTTGCAGGTGAGTGCTTTTATTCGTATATCACGGGGCTAATTCTTTACTCAGAATCTGTGTTTCTGTTAAAAGTACACACCCGCTCTTCCAAAACCTGTAAAGTACTAAGGGATACTCAAGAAAAAAAATATTGAGTGTATATACTTTTTTTCTTGAGTATCCCTTAGTAACTTTACATGTTCAATTACGTAAAATAATTGTGCAAGTGATTTCTCTTTACACTTGGTACGGCTTGGTGGTTATCGGGTGAAAACACTAACAATCGAGTAAAGTGAGAATTGCTGAGAAATTCTATATAGCCTGTAATTCACTAGATGAGTAAACTACGACACGTCTTCGTACGTCTCAAGTCTCGTGAAAGTCTTTGAGAGTAATTTTACTCACTATGCGGTACTTTTACATGTGCGCCCCGGTACGCCTACTCGGATCACGAGTACGGACATCAAGACTGCATGCACACGAGGTATGTCTACGCGTAATGCTACAGTCACACAGACACTTCCGTATAGATACGTTTGTGTTGTTGTGATCTTATTTCATCTTCTATTCTATCATTTCTTATGTATTCCATTGTTTTACTGGATGAACGAAATTATCAATATTTCTACTGCTAACTATGACGGGTAAGCATCCGTGGGGATCCGAAGAAAAGAAAATAATTTTTGGACGCAGCCGACGTAACTCAACGTAAGTGTCTGTGTGACTGTAGCATAAAGGGGTATCTCACTGAGTTGCGAACATTTCGCGACAGGGCGAATTTAGAGATTTCGTATACATAGAATGCTAATCCACCTCGATTCAGTAGGTAGGCTTTTTGATGTGAGGCATTTTCTTTTGTTATGTGTTTTCCGGACAATGAGTATTTTGGAATGTAGCGAACTCTCGAATGAATGGAGTCGAAAACAGGAATTCTTTTTGTCCTGCATTGGGCATGAAGTGATCGATCTTGGTTTCAACCACATTCCTTTCGATAGGCCTGAATAATTCTTTTGAAAATAATTCGCCAAAAAGTTTTGAACATGTTCAAAATTAATTTTCTAGGCGAATTTATTATGATCGATTGCAAGTGCATAATTCTCGTGTGTAAAAATGGTTGAATATACATATAAATAGGTTTACTGATATTACTAAAATATATATGGAAAGGGTCAACATAAATTTGAATCGGATAAGAATTACTCGATGACAAAAAATATATTTCTAAAATATGTTTGGAAATAATAATAATAATCCAGCGTATATAGTGTCTTTGATCATGTTGATTTGTATTTCATTAACAATAAACAAATAAAACATTCAGATTCACTTCGGGCGTGGCTGGGCGTTGGGGGGTAATTGAGCTGGTAGTCATTTTCTTTTTCAATTATCATTACTATTATCATTTCCATATTATTGTTATCATTTTGTTTTTCATCTCTGCACCCATGACTGCATAATTGACAATCAATATCTCACTTTTGGCAACACACGCACCCACGTACCTACATGAACCAAAACGAAGCAAAAATGACTTGTTTCATTGATATGTGTTCACAATTCAGTGAAATTACCCCTTCGAGGGGGCTGTGGAGCGGGGTGCTTGGGGGGGGTTCAGCCCCCACTTCAGTTCTCAGCACACGTGTACAAAATTGCAGAAATGACCATGCATTTGTCATTTCTACTCTCTTCAGCCCCCCCCCCTTCGGCTCAGCTCATCTACTTTCAAAAACGCTCCACGGCCCTGCTTGTGATTGCATAAAAAAGCAGTACAAAAGAAAACATGCCAATACCATACAATATAACCCACCTGTACTTGCCTAACAAGGCAGTAGGCCTACAAAAGAACCATGCCATGATCATTCAGTACAACCCCTTTGTGCTGTGCCTAACAAGGCAGTACAAAAGAAACATGCCATGTTGATACAGTTAGATAACCCTATTGAGCTTCCCTAACTAAGCAGCACAAAAGAATATTGCAATTCTCTATACAACGAGAAAACCCCTTGAGCTTGGCTTACAAAGCATCGCTAAAGAAAACATGCCATTCTCTGATACAACGAGATAACCCCTTTATGCTTGTCTAACAAAGCAGCCACAAAAGAACGTTGGTAGATCCTCTCTATATATATAACACTCTGTAAATTCGCTGGGCTCGCAACCAGTGAGATACCCCCTTAAGTGCGTACATGTTTAGCGGAACCATATAGAGTTACACTCTGTGAGCGGAACGGATCCGAGAGCGGAGAGTCCTGCATCTCTTGGGTGAGTCCTTTTCTTCCTTTGTCTGTTGTTTGCCTGTTTTTATAATGAATTTGGAATGTTCCGATGATAATTTTTTATACATCGTCTGATAACACTAACAACTAGATTAACATGCATGGATTTCCCATTACTTTGTCAGTCATGTACATAGTTTGAGTAATTTGATGCATTGATCAATGCAATGTGTTGGTTTGTGTGAATTGATGCACTGAAGTGAGTAATGCAGTGTATTGGTTTGAGAGAATTGATGCACTGATGTGTATATCATCGTAACATTCCAAATATCATTATAAAAACAGGCAAACAAACAAACAAAAAGGAATAGGACTCACCTAGTGAGAACGCTTTACATACTCAGAGAGTCAGTAAGTAAAGGTTGCACAAACTCATCACACGCAAGTTGATGAGCTTTACTACTCTCTGAGTATGTAAAGCGTTACTCACTAGATTAGTTTGTGCAATGTACTCAAAACAATTAGTTATGTTACTCAATGAAATGAGTAATTAAATAACTCATTTTGGTGTGTCACTATATTGTCAAATTTAAAATACTCCATTAGGTGCGTTTTCAAAGTAGCTTTATTGAGTGAAAGCACTCATGGATGTGTGTCACTATATTGTCAAAATACATGGATATTTGACGGTGATCACTCATATATGCAAGTTCTCATTTTTTGTGTGTAACCTTTTTATACTTAGGTTACTGTTGTTACTTAGTGCGAGGTCGCGTAGCACCGAGCAGAAAAATTGGGGTTTTGGAGTAATAAAGAGGCATTTTTTAGTATTGAGAGCGCTATTTCAACAACAACAACAAAAAAAAACACACAATTATCTAGTGTCTTTTTTTTTCATTCTTTCTTGAAACTGGGGGGGGGGATGTTTGTACAGGCCATCCCCCTCCTCAAAATCTGGGGGGGGGATGTATCTCCCCACACCCCGGATTTACGCCCGTGCTAATACTACTACTATAACTGTAATAGTAACATGACAATGATAAGAATAAACAGTCACCTCTTTATCGTAGAATTTGCAGTCATCGATATTTAATAGACATATTCTATATTCATTTTCACATTGTTTTCTTGTTATTTTTGCTGATATCATCGTAGTGATAGGCCTATAGGCTGTTTTTTTTTTTTTTTCTTTTTTTTCTTTTTCTTTACCCATCCACGTATTTGTCGTATGCGTAAGTGAGGCCGATCAATATATCACCCGATATAGCGTACAAGAAAAATAATGAATGCAGTAGGGCCTACAGACCTTAAAAATCCCAACAACAATATCGCCATTAATTTCAGGTCAAAGGTAATCGAGCGATCATTGGAAAAACCCACTTCTATTTATAGAACGCACCAGGAAACAAACAATGCCATTTTATAAAAAATTGACGAACATTTGTAACCTGTATGATTTTACCTCATATTTCACCATAAGTGTTTCGTGTGTGTTTATTGAATTACTGGTTGCTGCAGCTCGAGAAAGATAGGAATATTTGTAAGTAACATGCTACGGTTTAGGGCTCGTGGGTCAGGATTGTAAGACTTTCGGTTAATATTCAAATTATACTAAAATAACTGGAGTCAGTCACCTGCAATGACACTGTTTTCGTGTTGTAGACATTAAAGTTGATCTGACACTGTTTACATGCTGTAGATTGTCCAGTTGATCTGACATTGGACATTGGATATAAATAATCATGGCTGAGAAGCCTGAAGAAGATCGAGCTCCTGTTCAGAACTTGACGTGTCCGTTATGTCTTGATATCTTTGACGAGGCAACCATCTTAACTTCATGCGGACATACCTTCTGTCGGAAATGTCTCAAGAAATACGATCTGTCACACCAAGACCTAGATCACATGGTCTGTCCATTTTGTCCATACTGCACTGCTTGTAAACGTCAGTGTGAGGCTGTCTCAATCTGCAGATCCTGTAATAACTACATGTGTGATAAGTGTAACATTGGTCATGAGCAGCTCACATCAGTCTTTGAAGGTCGTGAGATCATATTCATACAGGACATCATGAAGGGCAATGTCGGCATCGGGCATCATTCATCTGAGAAGTGTTTCACCCACAAACAAGAGAACAAAGGTATGTTCTGCGAGGGTTGCAAGGTGCATGCTTGTCTCCAGTGCGTGATCGTCGGTCATCAAACTCACAAGATCAAGAATCAGGCAGACTTCGAGCAGGACTTACGGCTTAAGGTATTAAGTTGGTTCTTATTCTTCATATTTTTGCATGTGTTTTTGGCTGATTTAACTTAGTCATATAAACTATATTAAATGGGGAGGACATTTTTACACTCTACTCGACTCTATTTCTTTCATTTTAAGAAAAGAAAGGACGTGTAGAAATCAGAAATAAAAGGCGTGAAAGGAGGAAGTAGGTGATGAGAAAGTGGGGGGGGGGGGCGATGGAATCTGAGAGTAAAGGGTGACATTATTTTGAAAATAGAAGGATAAGAGCCAAATAACGCAGGATGCTTTGTTATTTAAGGTCATTGTTACCGGTTCAAATGAGAGTGAAGATGACTTAAGTTCTAATTCTATACAGGTACATCTTATGATAATGTACTTAACTTTCAGGAAAATTTGGGGAAAATTCTGAGGGAAAAAGTGTGCCTAAATTGTTTTATTTCAAGTTCACTCATGCAAAAAAAAAAATCCTCTCGCTAGCGCATGAAATATTTATTATTGTTAAAAATTTAGAGGGAAGAGAGTAAAAAACATTATTTCAGAAGGATTAAAACATGCGACCCTGCCTAGATTGAAAACTGACTTGGCAATTCGAGATTAATGGCCTATTTGTGTCATTTTTAGGCAACCTCTCCCCTAAATTTTGGATAGGTAGGGGATAGGGACTGGAGCTGTGCCGGTTCCACTTACCGATCCCTCGATCCAATGACGAATCAGCATGACCAGTGCTTGTTTGGTCTCTTTGGACTTCTAAGCCTGCACACATATCTGAATCAATATGTTATTTTAATTGTTCGATTATTTTTTTTTTCCGGGTCAACGATCTCAAGAGGGCACAGAAGAAGAAGTTTCATCCTTCAGAGGATACTTCTATTGATCTAGGAAACCTCACCGAAGCTGACAAGAAACTTTTGGTGAATGGAGCTACCGGTCATGCTTCTGCAGGAGTCGTAACGCAGGAAGCAAAGAAGAATCCTGCAGATGACTCTCGTCTTGATTTAAGGAACATAAATACAGAGGCTCATCCTGAGTTACAAGTCATTCAACGTGTGGATGTAAGGAACGAAATAGAAGGAATAACTAAATACTCTGATGACAGTGTGGCTATTGTGTATGGTTATAATAAACGTCGCATAGATATCATCAGTTCATCTGGTAACACGCAGCAGTATACTAACATACCAACTGATGTTACGTGCTATCGTGTTGTCTTTCAACAAGACAGGTCGGTATGTATAACGTCGGATAGTAACATACACGTATATTCTTCCAACGGTTTCATAAAATCAACCATCCCCATCAGTGTGACAGGCTTTCCCAGTCTAAGCAAAAGCCCATCAGATGAAATCATCATAACTACGTATAATGAAAAACAAGTGTACATCTACGACCCGACGGGAAATACACTCAGACATACCTTTCAATCGAAACACAAGGCATGGCAGACATCTGCTACCAGTTCTGGTTTGATTGTCGTGAGTTCTTGTCTCACGAATCCGAGCATGGTGACAGTACATGACAGGGATGGGAATACTGGGCTATCTCTATTATGCGGTATCTCCATGTATCCTGTCGTGGACGAGCAGGACCGGGTGTATGTAGCGTGTGTTGATTTTAAGTCTGGTAAGGTGGTGATCAGGCTCTATGACATTGATGGTCTGAACCTCAAAGAGCGATTTGAGTTCAAGGCACTTAACCTTGAACTTAGTGGTAGTGTTCATTTTGTTTCCCTCTCTCCAATACTGCTCGTTCTTGGTTGTCAAACAAAGCTATATTTCATCAAAGTGTCACATTAGTGTGATGATTTCTTCCCTTTTTTTTTTTTTTTTTTTTTTTTTTTTTTTTTTTTTTTTGCACATGTGCGCTTTAAAAATGGATTTCGTGCTTTTAAATTTTATATATTATTGTTGATTTTTTTACTAAACTCTGACTAATGTTGTCCTCTACATATGGCCCAAATCGCCAACTGTTAAAGAACTTTGGGGACTTGAATTAATAATTGGCCAGAATCGTGATTTTTTAACCAACAATAATTACCCAACTAGCTGTTCTATCCAACTAAATATTTCCCAACATCTTTTTAATGTGCGTATAGAAGTGTAAACTGGGAAAATCTGTTATGGAAATTGGTCTTTATCCATTATTTCAAGTATCAAACAACCAAAGTGAAACCACTATAAGGTAAACACCTGAAAGTTTACATTATTTCAAATACTGTATTTAGAGGCTAAATATTCAATGATATATATTGATTGTATTTTTCCTTCGTTTTTAATAATTACTAAATAATCTGTATGGTATGGTATGGTTTTATTTTCCGTATAAAAATCAAACTGATACATGATACAGAATAATAATAATGACATAATACAAATACGGAGGGAACACTCTATTCAGAACATTAATACAACGGCTCTGTTCTTCCTAGATTATGTTTACGTTTAACATTTCATGAGTCAAGTTTGCTGAATACCATGATCGTGAACACTATATTGTAACTGCTTATCGCATGTAACATGTATAATTACATGACAATGTTACATGATATCCGAAAGGTGTTTTTTTTTCCCCTAACATTCTGGAAACAAAATTGTATTTGCACAATAAATAATATAGCTTATTGTTATACATGCCATTAAAAAAAAAATTTAAAAAAATCGATCCTAGCAGATCTCCGTCATTTCAAGAGGATAAACATTTTAAGGAACGCTTCCGGTTTATTATATCCATACTTTGTTCTTGTTGTTTATTCATTCTGTTCTAATGTATTTTTTGTTCACCAGACTCACGTAGAGAGGAATGTAATTGTATGATTGGTTTAGATTATATTTTGATTGACAAAAGAAGTCAGTCACTGTGAATAACGCTGAAGATTCATGATCACATGCTTTAAAAAGAAATATGTAATATAAAAACAAATTCTCATGACAATAATCTAGAAAATATGGTAAAATTGATTTCATTGGATTTTTGGTAATATTAAGTGATAAAAGAAATAGCAAATTATGAAACAGGGGGAATATAAATACAACGAAACTTGATATTATATCAAACAAGGTATACGTATTCTTCTTTTTTTTTTCCCTTCTTCTTTTTTTTTTATTTACGGGGGCAAAAAGGTACGTCAATTTTTTTTCACGCACGCCAAGCGAGCAGAAAGGTAATCAAATTTAAGCGGTAAACGGGGGATGGGGGGGGGGGTTGTAAATGTTTCGGTCTTCGGCCGTGAAGAAGGTCACCATATTATTACCTAGGGTACATTGCAGGTAATTGGGCCCCCTAACTCATTTACTTAATTTACATAAAATTACAAAATGACACACAGTCTAATCTTGTTTATATGAATCAATAACTACTGCTCAAGCTTTTATTGTGAAGAAAACCATTATCACCACCCCCCTTGTCTGCAATATTCAAATGTTGACGTCATCACCAAAGTGCCCATATTACCTGCATTGTGCAGGTAATATGGCATATGTATTATTGTATTATTTAAAAACTACAATGACTCTACTATGTCTGGAATTGCTTAAAATCGTTGAAAATCATTAATTTTCCAGATATCATTTTGAAAATTATAAGACCGTTGCAGTAAATACTTTGACTATATATTTCATTGTTTTGTATTCTGTATTTATTTCTTTTAAAATATTATTTAAATATTATTTCATTATACAAATCAATATGGCCTACAATAAGTTATATTATTGATTATATACTGTGAATATACCCAACAAAATTGTAGCAAAGGATTGATGCTCATCCCAATACTAAGTACCAGAATAATTTCCGCCTTTTGGACGGCCCATATTACCTGCACTGATGTTGCTATTGTCAAGGCAAGCATTCATGACACATAGCACCCTTCACTACAACCAAATTTACCTGTACACGCTAGTATGATCAAAATGAAACTGTAGTTTACTAAAATATACACAATTGAGGTTACCCCCCTCAAACACTCTTTCACCATCCCATTGTGTGAAATATCAATTTACATCAGTGTAAAAAAAATGCCCGTAAGTTTTACCTACCTTGTTGGTTTTCAGCAATTTTTCTCAGAGAATTTCGGCTCGATGCTCTCACGATGATAGATTTTCGTATACAGTTCATATGAACAACATTATGGCGCTCACGCCGGTCACGACATGATTTTCTTCAGGTGGCACATATTACCTTCTGGCCCATATTACCTGCATGTACCCTATAGGGGTACATATGAGGTTCGATAATCGGGCTCGAAGAAATTGATAACGCGCTCACAAAAAAAAAAAAAAAAAAAAAAAAGTTCCGTGTACAAAAGGAATGCATTTTTATTTTTTCTGGCAATCTTACGAGGCGCCTGCACCCTCCGCCCCCTGGATCCTCGCCTGTGTATAAATAAAATGGTACAACCGGGGAAAAATATTTACGTAAGAAATATTCTGTTACAATGTGTTTGTGAAGTATTGTGTTAAAGTCAATATATTTGCCTTTCTTATACACGTTTTTAAAAATGTAATTTGCCTCTGTCAAACAAAAATTATGCTAATTTTTGTGTGAAGAGAAGAAAAGAGATGTGAAATTACACAAATACGTTGTTTCGAAGCGCTGAGATATGGTTGTGCAAAACTTACATAAAGCAATAGAAAAGCGTGCGCAAAATAGATTTTTCGTGATTGCAGAAAACTGATGATATCTCAAGAAAAAAAAATGCAGAAGAAAGCCTGATAGACCTACTTTATAAAAATATCAAACATTTTTAGATAGTGTTTGATATTTTTGGCAATTTTTTTTCTCATTTTGGGTCCCCCCCTTTTTTTTTTTTACCTTGCCAACTAAGACCCTTCTTAATCCTAATACTACGAAACGCGTCTGAGGTGTAAGGTTGTTACTGGTCTTTCACTTAAGATCTACGTTTAAGATTACAAACTTTGGTCTTTTGTCTAGGGGAGGGGTTAAATTAAAAGTGTGACTTGTGAAAAATGAAATATTTTATTCCCTCTTTTATGGTAAAAAATAAAAAATAAAGAACAACAACCTTAACCCTTAATTATCATTTTTGCTAACATTTTGTTTCAGCCTTAATGACAAGGATGTACATTAAATGGTAGCTGTAATTTATTTTCCATTATGTTTTATGTTTTGCTGAGATTCTACAAGACATTTCTGGGGAAGTTGGAAATATCCATTCTGAACAAATTATCAAAATCAATTTTGAACCCCAATCAAAATAAACAAATTTTTCCTTTTAATAAACAATATACCTAAGCCTGTAGCCATAAGCCTAGATTTAACTTAAAGAACAATAAAAACTCTATACCTCAGACGCGTTTCTTGATGGGAGGCCTGAGGGGGGCTTGGTAAGCATGGTAAACAAAACGGGCCCCAGAGTGAAAAACAAATAGCAAAACTTTGGCATTGTAGGGGTTGAAAAACTTCTTTTTAATCAATCCCCGGGGCTGGGTTGAGCAACGTCCTAGATATAGCCAGGTTCACAAAAAGTGAAAGCGGGGACAAATATATTTCAAGAAATTAAAGCTGGAGGAAAATGATGTGACTAGTGCAAAAAAAAAAAAAAAAAAAAAATGATATCAAAACTTTATTTTGTCAACAGTGTATTTTAAATAATACATCGTGAGAGATCATGTACAGGATCAGAACAGAAATGAGCGTTGGAGAGAGACAAAAAAATAGGGATAGAAAGAGATTGAAAAGGAGGTAGAGAGAGGGAGAGAGAGAGAGAGAGAGAGAGGAGGAGGGTTCATTTTTATTGCTACTCGCAAGTTTGACGCCTACATTGGCGATCCTCAGACAACTATATATATGAATCACAGTTGATATAAAGAAGAATGCCCCAAAAACATAAAATTATAGATTTTATAATAAAAAGGAGCATAGCTCTCAAAACTGAAAGGTGAAGTCACACTCTTCGTCAGTGCTCATGAATTGACAAAAAGATGAGAGAGATAATTTCTTTAAGCGAAATAAATAATGATAGACGAATCGAAACATAGCTCTTTTATTCCTTTTATTGCGAGCTTTCGGCCATCAATACGGCCTTCATCAGGCCTACAAAATGAAACGAAATTTGAAACGAAGTTGTTGACAAACAAAAGTTGTTATATACAATCAAAATTTAACATATATTTGTTAATGTCTAAGAAGGAGATAGAGAGATAGACAGAGAAAGAGAGAATGAGTGTAGAAAAACATACATAAAGTGACAATGAAAATAAAAAGGCGTAATTATCAAGAAACAGTGGGACAGAGAGAGAGAAGAGAGGGGGGGGATTAAAGTGAAAAGGTAGTAGTGAATGGAAGAAGAAAGAGAGAGAGAAGAGGTGGGGAATAAGATGAAGATAGAATATATATTGTGTTGCTACAAAGGGCATAGAGAAAGAAGAATAATGGACAATATTGAATTCATTTAGAAAGCGGTATACAGCAATCGGACTGATACAAAATATTAAGATCGATTACATTACACAGAAAACCAAAGCATGACAGGAGACTGGGAAGGAGAGGAGAGAGAGAGAGAGAGAAAGAGAGATGGAGAGAGAGAAGAGAGAGAGACGGAGATGATTTTAGAGAAAGAATGTCAGTTTTGTTCGTGACGTATGATAAGTTTGGAGGGATGCTAAGGTTTTGTTCAAATAGCCAGGGTTCTCTTTGATGATGAACATCTCCTTCTGTCACGATTTGTACACAAAGTTGATTTATTTTCCATCGCCCCGTCGACAGTAGAGACACGTTGAAACTCTGTCTCATCATTCGGTCATCATAAGATTTCATTCCATTTTCGTAATATTCTGATGTCACATCGTGTAAATATAAAAGCCTTAAAAACCCCAATAAAAACAGCGCCAATAAAGTCAATTGGTAATTTGCTTAACAAAAATGTCAAGCCTTCAAACTGGTTAATATTAGGTACCCTCTTTTATTATTTTAAACAAAGTTCAACATTCAGTTCATAAAAGTGCACCTCTTTATACGTGATTTGCAAGATGATGTTAAATTAACAAACTGCTGTCTACGGGATCAATAAATGATATGTCAATGTTAATCCTAAAAGTGCTTTGAATTAATTTAAAAACAAAACAAAACAAACAACAAACAAAAAAAACAACAAAAAAACAAGTCACTGATACCTCATTTTTATACCAGACAAAAATCTGTTATCTGGTCAAAACGTGTCACAGCCATAAACTCCCAGGTCAGAAATGAGCCTTAAATTATTCATATAAATAGCAAATCAGGCGGGGGAAACCCAAGGAGTCAGGTCACGAAATCATTAAAAAATATAAAAAGTTTAAAGATATAAATAAAAAACATCAACCTTTACAGCGAATGTTGTTAAAAACCCGGCTAACAGTTTGGTGATTACTTCGTAATTCTCTCCCGTACCGCGTATGTTTCACAAATTTTCCAACTCCGCCTTTAATTTAATGATTTAAAACTCGAATTGCGTCTGGCGGATATAAATAGACGTCCAAAAAAGTAAGGGGTGGGTAGGCAGGGGGGGGGGGTGCCATAATACTTGATAAAAGAAAAAATCACCTGTTTCTATGACTTATCTTTTCTTTTCAATAGACACGTCACGAATAGAACACTCTGAATAGGTATAAATATTGTTTTGTTGCTGCTTCTATTTATCACGCCTGCCTTTTTGTACGCGGCAAAAACGTGACTCATTCTTATATTTTCTATCGTGTATCTAAAACGGCTCGTGTTATAATTACGAAATCCTAACGTGTCATAGAATCCCTACTTTATTTAGCACCATCTATCAACTCTGCCTACTTTGAGTCCATTATTTAAAATCCCATCTCGTCTTTTTTATAAAAGCCGGAGTCCATCCTTAAGTCGCCCTATAACCATCATAAACGAGTGTTCATCTTTTGGTTGATAGTTGCGAGACCATTTTATCATCATTAATTTTATCGCGATGAGTTTGTATAGATTCCGCGCCTTTTTCTGAAAAGCATATGGCCTGTTCTCACCCGCATATTATACATGTATACGCGTATGCTCTCCTTTATAATGATTATCCCAATTTTTTCTTTCTTTTTTTTCTTTAAAGAAGAACATACCTTTTTTGAGGCGAGGACGTTATATTTGATTAATCCATGTAGTAAAAACGTTTATTCGAAAATTATTTTTCATTGTATTTCCCCCTTCAAAAGAATCGTGTTTTATTAAGATTTGTTAAACACTGCACTATTTTGCTCAATGACAAAAAAAAACAAAACACGCATGTTTGATTCGTTTAGAATGACAGTAGGTCTACATTTTAGATATTATCGTTTGAAATTGTTATATAACAATATTTAAATTACCTTAAATTTACGAAACTGAATAACCATTAAAATCTAATAATAATCCTATTTCGAATCCCTAATCATTCGTCATGTTCGTATAGGCTTGAACTTATAACGACCACATCTTGATCCAACATGATTGAATGTGTACACGTTTGCGTATGTTGAAAGAACTATCAATCATCATTTTACCGAATCGTTTTATTCTCTTGAAAGGATAACAAAGAGAGAGAGAGAGAGAGAGAGAGTAAGCGACAAAGAGAGAGAAATGAACACGAAGAGGTGATACGGGAAAAAAACAAAAGGGAGAGAGAGAGAGAACATCAGAGCTTCTGGTGCTGGAAAAAAAAACTAAGTAAAAAAGAGTAAGAGAGGGGGAGGGAATAAATTTTGTTAAAAGGAAGTCAAGAAAGAGAGAGAAATAATGTAAAAAGAAGGAGAGAAAGTTGAGCTGAACCACAGAGAGAGGGGTTAGAGGAGGAGGAGGAGGAGGATAGGAGAAAAAGAGAGTAAGATATTTATATGAAGAAAGGGGCAGAGAACGATAGATAGAGAAAGGTTAATAGATAGAGAGAGAGAGAGAGAGAGAGAAAGAGGGATAGAGAGAGGGAGAGAATGGAATATAGGGGGAGGATGTAGAGAAAGGAGAGATAGAGATGAGACATAGTTTTAAAAAAAGTAAAGGAGTATGTATATGCCACAATAGTTTAACATCAGCGTTAGATCATTGACATCCACACACGCACTCATGGTTACTGAATGATTACGCCAGGGTTAAGCGGTTTGCCCCCGCCCCACTAATTTACTACCCCTTATACATCATTTAGACACAATTGACTTAATTCATTGCCATTTCATTGCCTCGCATTTCTAGTCATTAACAATTTACCCACATGGATTTTTAGGGCACAAAACTTAACATTGATAAATGTAAAGCATTGTCTACCGGTCCACGAGGTATAATATAAGTTAACGACTCCAGTAAGTCTGTGCCGGAAATACACCAATATTGCACGTTCGCATACCCCACTGCGGACTACATCTTTTGTGCTGACTCATCCCCGTTTGGACAGAAGAATATCAATTGTTTGACAGAAGTGGACAGCACGGAATTGGACAAAATCCAATATTTAAGTTTCAGTCTGTACTTTGATACCCTTTGAGTTGATTGTTTTTGTAATTTGACAGATCCGTTAAAGATTGGAGTACTTTAAGCAACGGGAAAACTATTTTGATAGGTCTCGGCATAAAACTGATAGTTTACAATTGGTTTTGTATGACATGCAGGCAGTGGCAGTAAATGATACTACTTGTTGAACAGTTATGAAAATGTCAGATGTATTTTAGAATTGGAAAACAAAGAGTTTCGATGCATGAGAGAGATGACTGAATGATGAAAGAAGATATATGACAGAATCAGAAAAAGTGATAGTGATACTACAGTCAAATCTTGTCATAACAGGATCTTGTTTATGTACATTGTTTGTGATGTTGACGAAGTAACATTGTAAGTTCTACGTTTGCCACTACCACGAGATTGACTATTTGGTTACAGTACAAACTTACGTCGTTAATAATGATAGGAACAAACAAAAATAAGATATTGAATTTCCATTGTATTTTAAAGATATATGTCATGTAATGTGAGATGAACTATTTGAAAAATATAAACTTCACGATCGATGCATTTGGAGTGAATAACTGATTACAGAGAAATTTAATGAAAATGTGCCATATTAATCAAATCACCTTGAATTGAAATAAAAGATAATTATATTCGGTTAACCGGTGGTGATGATTTGAATGTCTACTTTTGTACTATAATATTCTTGTTTGGGGGGAATCTTGAAGAAAAAAATGCCTATATCGTAAATTATATTGTACTTGTTCTCAATATGCAAAATGAAAAACTTTATGAAAAGTAGAGCCAAATCCAGAATTTTGCACAAAGTGTGGAGGGGTTGGAGATGACAATTTTCTTGTACCGTAGTGTTGCCCAAAATAAATTATACCTTGCAAGTGAAAAATGTTTGAACTTTCCTTCTTTACTTGGTTAACATAGAAGTAAGGATTATTTTCGAAGTGGATATTTTGTCTAGCATTTATGTGTCATGTCCGACAAAGTCTCACATCTTTTTTCTGTTATAATTCGACCGTTACTTTTCGACATTGGAAGAGTTTGACTCATCGTTATTACATGTACGTAATCATAAGACCGAAACGTAATTTCGCAACAAGATGCTATTATGCCAATAAAGGTGAATTAATTATATTTGAATAAGCACCTGAGACATTACGGTAACCCATTTTTTTTAGAGAGAGAACCATTTAAATATGAATTAAATGAGTCATATTGTCGGAAGAAATTGGAATAAGTTTTTTAATTGAGCCAACTTTTCAACTTCACACATCTTAGATGGAAATGTAAAAGATGGGAAAATCTGTCAAAAAGGAGTTAAATTTAAAAGCAAAATTGAGATCGAAATGTTTTTTTTTTTTAATTTCTTTTATTTGATAATTTGTATTCTTTGAAAGAAAATAGACGTCGGAGAAGTTAATAAATGAATAAAAAATAATAATATTGTCCGTAGAGTTTAATAGTTAAATTGTACACGGTATGTTAGAACGAAAAATAAATTGTATGAACAAACACAACAATAAGTAATGTTTATGAATTTCTTATATATTATGAGGAGAAAGGGGAAAGGTTTATAATTAAAGATAAAGCTGAATAACAAGAAAATGTTTAACAAAAAATAAAATAAAATTATATATTATATACATTGCTAACTTTGAAGTTTTAAAGATTAAAACGTGTATAGTATCATGGAAGAACGCGTTCAAGAGTAAGATGAATATACAGGTATTATTTCGAAGATAAAACAACTTATAAAATTAAAGAAACGTGTTTCAGAGGAGAGAGTGTGAACGCGTTCACGAATAAGACAAACCGGAGGCTCTTAAAGATACGCCAGCATGGAGATTGACAAGATGCAAAGACCCACTCTCCATAGAGGATAACACACCAAAATAACCAATAAGCGAAAGAAGCTTTGAGTTTCCGGTCAGTGATTACCATGGCAACGTGCTACAGGGGTGTTTATCGTCTGCTTGTAACTCAGAATTCTAATCGAGATTCTGCGGTTTCCCGCCATTTGGAAACCCTCTCACTCTCTCTAATTTTATACGTTTCCACACTTTGGAATAGGGCAGCTGTTAAATCGAGTTTGGTGTTTAATCAGAAAGAAAAATAAGGATCGGGCAAAATAAGAAAAAAGGGCAAAGGAATTCAAGTCGGATTGGAAACGAAGAGGCCCGCTCGAAGGTGTAACAATTTGAGAAAAGAAAAAAGTCCACAAGTGTATACAACACAGATGTAGGGTAGTTGTACCTGCATTATATTGGCTCTTTTCATTGACTGTGTTATAATTGCATACCTGTGGATGGCAATTTAAGACAATTGGAACATGACAACATTTTCGCCCTTTATTTTATATTTTTTTTATGTCAGATTGTGGACTAACTATTGTAGAAAATAAAATCTAATTTTGGCTTTTCATTTGCAATATTCATACTTTTTTATGATTTTGTTATTTGCTGTTTTTTTAATAACTTACGTATAAAATTTTCTCACACGACATGTTTATGTGGTACTAAATCAAAGCCGAAAGATTTTTAATTGCTGATATATTTCACATTAAATAATTGCTTTTATTTAAAAAAAAAAGAAAAAAAAGAAAAAAGTTTAACTAATATTTCTTCTGTGCGACGAGGAAATCAATTACGCAAACCCTTTATCCTTAGCTACTGCGCTGTGGACAACATGGCCTATTATGTTCAAAACCCACAAACTAACTTATAGACACAAAATTGATTTTTACTTGATTGTAGAAAACCAATCATATCTCAAGATGTACACCAAAAGATGATTTTTTTTTTAATGCAAAAGGAAGTCACTTTTTTTTTATTCGTCACTAATAACAATAATAAAAATGTTTCCCACATTTTATTGATAAAAACTGTATCATGTATGAAATATAAAGTGGTCAGTGCATTTTAATGAAATAATACAGAATAGTGAAAACAGTAAGACTAGTTCAAATAATGAAACGTCACTTTATTCTTCTGGAAAGAAAAGTAGAATCATACAGTGTCATACGGTACTTTAGAGAGTCATGAAATCATGCAGTACGGCTAAAAATGGTAGGTAAATAAGCGCAAAACACAAACACCGGTTCTCTGGGTCGTAGGGCTACAGTATCCGAGTCTCCAAGACATCCAAGAAATTGTGCCATGATAACAGTGCTTCAGATAGTCCTTTAATGTATATCTGCCTTAGGCATGCCCGGCTAACGATGACATGTTGTATGGTTAGCTAAAGCCTCAACTCCGGTACTGAGGATCTTAGACATATCCGACAAGAAATGGAGCCAAGATTACATTGATTCAGATAGTCCTTTGGCGTATATCCGCCAAAGTGCATATAGGCGAATGCTAGTACCGATAGCTAGCTAGTAAGCGCAAGGCGTATTCCCCAATCCAGGTATTCTGGAAAAAAAATGCTTCAGAGAGTCTTTACTGTATATTTGCCAAAATGCAAGTCCTGCTAATCAATAACGATATATAAGCGCAAATCAAAACCCCTGGTAGCTTGGTTCAAAGAGCTAACCCATGCATACGAAATTGCAACATAACTACAGTGATTCAGATAGTCCATTGGTGTAAATCTGCCAGAGTGCATAGCCAAATCCTGCTAATGTTGGCAAGTAGGTAAGCGCAAACCCCAAGCCCCTGTACTGTGGATCAAACAGGTACCCAACCAGATAGAAGGTACGGCCATTGACGAAGAGCCACACCATGAACGGTATAACAAACAGCTGATCCTTTTGAAGCAACGTTGAAAGAACCAAGACAACGACGATGTGCAGGATGGTCTGTTCACCAGTGTTCAGTAGGAACCGCTCCCAGATCTTGAAGCGTTTCATCGAGGCTGGGATGGCGGCAGTCGGGTCCTTCGCGAGGTTATTTGAATATCGTTGCGTTCCAACAGACGATATACCAATGATGAGAGGCAACATCGAAATAGCGAGTGATCTGATCGCGAAACTTAAGCGACTGACAAGGCTGTCTGGAAACTCCGCAACCTTCAGAGGCCACGGAAGACAGTTCTTCTGCGCCAGGTATAAAGAGAAGCTAGCGAAGCCAAACGCTAGAATGTGTAATGACAATCGATCAGTCAACATCCAACGTAAAGAAGACATGGTCATGATGACTTTTTAAACGGTACCCTTACTTTTAAAGGAAACTGGTGATCTTTGTTTTTGAAGGTGGTTCAGGAAAATTTTACAGAAAATTGATTTGATAAATGAAAGCCATTTACTTTGACACGTGACCTGGGAATAAGGTAATTGTTGACCTCTGTTGACCTCTACTGACCATGGTCTGAAAAGAGAGATAATGAACAAAGTTTTTACTACAAAATATAATGTATCTATTTCATAAACAAAATTACTCTTATTGATTCATCTCCTAGAATGTATTAGACGTACATGTAATGATAATATCTATTGATTGTTTTCATGACTTGTAAATTATGTATGATTTAGTCATTTACAGCTATCCGTACAATTAAAAAATAACTTTAATAAATAACCAAAATGAATAATGATATTATTTTATAAAATATAATTTCGTATATATGCACACGTAATTCTGTGGATAAATACATTTCAAGGGATCTCAAGGGATCTTTCTAGAATATAAATGAGGTGTATGTATAGGTTTATCTACACGTACTTACTATTTGCCTTTAAAGTCAAGAGGTAGAACATAATCATAATTGGTTATCTCCCATGCCTTGTTGTTCGTCTTTACTTTCACAAACAGTTTCTTTATGGTGCTACTCAAATCTATGTGAGAGTGAGCTGACTATGTACCCCTAGCAAACTATATACTCCAAGTATAATAATGACGAGACTGCACTTTGGTACAACTCAGGATACACATTAACCACGTCCTTCCGTATATACAACCAACAAAAGGGGATCTTAATATACTATTTTTTTAGTAATATCCTTACATAAACATTCATGCAGAAACCATTCTGATTCATAGGTGATTCCTTTACAATGCTATGAGCACAATTGAAAAATTTGCAAAAGTGGATGCATATGAGGGCTTTACAAGGTTCCCTGCCGAAAAAAAAAAAAAAAAACAGAGTCAATCACAGTGTGTCACACTGTGGAAAAATCTGTGAAAATGGGCCAAATCCACACAGGACTCGGACACTCTGTGAACACAGTGTCCGAGCCCTTCACACAATGTGACGACTGTGTGGATTCGGCCCATTTTTACAGTGTCGGTTCTGGAAAAAGTACTGCAACATGTGACCACACTATATCACAGTGTGTTCCCATTGTGTTCATACTGTAGGACACTGTGTTTTTTTCCGACAGGGTTGTCTATTTTCAATGTATAATCGGGCCAACCTGCTTCTACAGGCGCGGATGAAGGATACCTCAAGCCCGAGGGAACAGGACCGCTTTTAGCCTCGGCACGTTCCCCCTATTTTTTGTGAGTGTTGAGGCAGTGTTGGAAAAATGTAATAACATTAGAAGGAAGGGGCGTAGAATGGAGGGGGAAAATAATTTTGCTGTCATTTCCCCCCCCCCCCCGTTTTAGGCCTACATTTTGTTTTCCTTTATTCTCATCAGGGGCACATTAATTCAGGTCACTCTCCCAGGCTTGATCCATGTTATAAAAAAATGGATTTATGTGGTTATTATTTTTGTGTTCTTATTCTTTACGCTTATTCCAACCTTCCTAGTTGCCTTGAAAATTACAATCTAGACTTTCTATTTACCTATTTCTATCTCTGGTGATCTTAATTGTTTTTCCAGTCATTCATAATTATGAATGTATCCATTTGATGCAGTGACTACCTCTTCTTCTCTTTCCTTCAATATTTCCTGTCAGTATTCAATTTCATGTGTCTCCTTTTCTCGTTATATTTCATTAATCATATCACCAATAAACTTTACTAATTTCATTTCACACCTTAAATATGAATCTATTAATACAGATGACATAATGACACCACGTACAAGCTTGCTGCTTGATATGTCCCTTGCGAGAGCTTCCCCATCAATGAATAACTCATCCTATATGGTCAAAATGATGTCCCAAGATCAACCGTTTTGTAATTATCTGCATTTATCATCTGGTGACCCGTCGACCATAATTGCCCATTCTCATTACGTAGATGAGTCAGAGGTTGCCCACCAGACGACGACATCATTGATCACGACAAAGGTGATGGTCCACTCACTAATGATAGGTAAACACCATTCCAGTCCCTCAATTTCACCCCACTCGTTTCTATTAAGGGGTAGAGGATTAAATTCATAATTTTCAAGGACCCTTTCTCATTATTAGCCTATATTGGAAGAGCTTGCAACCAAAAGGCGCTAAATCCACTTTTAGTGAAAATTAAGTTATTGATATCAGACCAGTTCATGTACATGTACGTACCTGTCTTGGGACAAAAATATGAACCTATATTTTGAGAGCAATTGTTACAAAATGTACCTTTTAATACCACTTTTACATAGTTAGGCGCATGTACAAAATTTGTGAATCAAACGCTTTTTCTTGGAAGAGACAAAAGTGCATTCATGGCATTTAGCGCCTTTTGATTGCAAGATCTTCATGTATCCCGCTTGTTTCATGTCGTGTACTAGTTATGATGGAGTAATAAACTGAAACATGAGATAATATTACTCACAAATTGCATACAAATCATAAAGATTTATTTGTATCTATTCAGGAGTGCCCAGACGGACTGTCGCGTATTGGAGTACGCATGAGTAGATGTTCTACTTGGAGCAATAATTTTTTCTCAATGCAAAACCACTTTCGCCTTGCTTTCCTTCTCAACAGCCGCTCTCTAGATACATTTTTCATCTTTCTGGTTTCAATTCTGAGGAGCCAACGACCAATAGATCAAGAAAATCTCATTAGCTGTGTTGAGTAATGGCTGGGTCGAGTATGTGACAATCATGGAATATTAACCGTCATTATTTTCATCGATGTTTCCCTCTACTCAGACCCGAGTACCGTGCGTGTATTCGTGTCACTCTGGCGCCGCTTCGAGAGCTTCGGCGTCACGTGATCTTTTCCGCGCAGGCGCAAATCGATAAATAGCTTGTTCCTCACTTTCCGATGCTTTGAAATACCCGTGTTGTGATTTTTTGGCAGAATGTAGACTTTTCTTTTGCTTTCATATGGGGGTTCTTTCAAAGCAAGCTTATAGAGGGGTCGATTTAAAGGTAAATGTATTTTAAAAATTCAAGAGGTACTTCAAAATGTGATAAGCATGCGTTATTACTTTTATTGGTTCTATGTCGAAAAATAAAAGTTTTTCCCCCTTCAGAATGTCGCATAGGTCAAACCATTTGAGGTATCCCAAATTACGATGCTTATGAAGCACAGATGGTTTTCTTGAATTCATATTACTTAGTTTTAACAATTCTTGTCCCGGTATTTTATGAGTTGCAATATTACTTCAACAATATGACACTTTATAAAGGGGAACATGGAAAAACAACTTTAAATATACATAATATATAAAATAAAAAGTTGTGACTTTTATGTATAGTTTACAGTTAGAGCAACAATATATTCCTTGAAATGAATATCTTTTCACGAAATCGAACACCATACTGATGATCATTATAAAATCCTATTTTCAATACTATTATTAAACAAGTAACCTGGAGTACACGTTGAAGTGTGTCTACAGGTCCTAACTTCAACATTCAATTGTTCTCTCATAAATTCCCTGCCTGTCTTGTATCCCCAAAACATTGTTCAATACATTTCCTTTCATTTGTCTTTGTGCTACAGTGCTCCAAACATCAAGGTGGAACCAATTAGCTGGAAAGCGTCCATCCATTACCAACTTGTCAAAAATCATCTTCCCGCCAAAACCGTTCACGCCTCGCTCAGAGCAAGAAGGTAATCCTTTTCTATACATTCACCGTCTGCTCACCCATTTCTACGTCCGTCTTGATAAAGTTTGTTGGAAAGGAAATAATGGAAGACCATAAGGAGATGGAGGAGGATAGGAAGAGGGAGAAAATATATGGATGGGGATGATGATGTCGCCCTATTTTGCAAATTAGTTCCGCCAAATTGGGCAGCTGACACGCTCGGACGATGTTTGGTGTAGGGATTTTGGGAAATGCGCGCTGATTTACGGAGCGTGGGTTAACGAGAGTACTTACCTCTTCGCGTGTCCATTCATAAAAATATCAGCTCTCCCCCCCCCCCTCTCTCTCTCTCTCTCTTTCTGTCATTCGTTCATTTTACCTTCTTACCCCATTTATTCATTCCCAATATTTTTCCTCCATCTGTATATTATGGATTACTCTCTCCTTTTCATCTATTTTGCCTCTGTCAATTTTTTTTTTATCTTCAGTATATCCATTTCCTCCATTTCTTCTTTCTCTTTCCTCCATCCTTTCCTCTTCTTTCCTCTCCCATTCCCTTTCGCTGTTTCTATCTTTTTTTCAGTCTATCCTTATATACAAATTGGTCACATAACCCTCAAAGCAGACCATTAGTTAATGAACTAATTGAAAAATGGGATTCAACCCTGAGCTAAAATTGGACCTCAACGTGTACCGTGTAAAGTTGCTTTGTGTAAAAGTAGAATAATGAAACACGATTATAACCTGTCAGCATCAAACCAAGTTACATGATTTAGGCCATAATACACAGAACAATGACAAGGAAACAGAGACATTTTACAGTATAATTGAGATAGGGTATAGAGCTACATGCCTCCCCGTTTGGAATTCCAAAACAAAAATCGATAACGCTGAGCGAGTTTTTCATTCCATGCTGGACAGTGGCCCTCCCCTCTTCTCTGCTGGAGGAAATATCTTTCCCCCTCATCCCTTGATACGTCACTTAAGATATTTTCAAACTCTCTCTACAAAAAGGTCATGTAGATAGTTCTTTTAATTCCAATATTACTCTTTTTTTTCGAATTTAGAGAGGTTGGTATTATAAATAAAAGTAATAGAAAGGGAGACAGACAGACGGAAACAAAATCGGAGAGAAAGAAAGATAGATAGATAGATAGATAGATAGAGAGAGATAGATAGAGAGAAAGAGAGAGAGAGAGAAAGAAAGAGAGAGAGAGAGAGAAGAGAGAGAGAGAAAGAGAGAGTAAGAGAGAGAGAGAAGAGAGAGAGAGAGAGAGAGAGAGAGAGTAAGAGAGAGAGAGAAGAGAGAGAGAGAGAGAGAGAGAGAAGAGAGAGAGAGAGAGAGGGTGGGGTGGAGATTGAAAGAGAGAGATCAAAAGGAGGGAACAAAATAATAACAAGATGGTATATTACGGTCGAAATATGACCATGATTGGGAGCAGTTTAAAGATCATGCCCATCTTCCCCCCTTTTTTTGTCAGCCATAGGTTTTATGTAACTGCACTTGACAAACCATCATACAGTCACGGTCAGTAGATTTGGACTATGGTCGCGTGGTCAAGATTATCAAATTACATATGTAAAAAATGATATATGATATGGTCATTAATTTATTTCGGTCATCTAGAGTCTTGCGGCGGGCATCCGAGTTCGTATATCCGTCTACACGCGACCTCTTTGAATCTTAATTGATTTTAAATTTTGAATAAAGGTCCTCGTCAAAATAGATTTACTCAAGATCCTCGCTTAGTTTTATGACATTGTCTCAAAGGGATTTGATTATGTTAATGAAATGATTACAGTAATATTTTTCTGCAAAGTAACTTCATATCTTCATAAGATTTCATGTGATTTATTGACTCTTCGAACCCCTCTTCCGTACTCAACTCTATTAAATAGGGAGTGATCGTAGTGATACCGTGAACTGTGCCCTGTAAAACAAAAGTTTTTGATCAATTCTCATTTATTACTCTCAGTCTTTTGAACCAAGAGCGCGTGCATGTAAGAATGGCCTTGATTGGTCAATGCTACTTTGCGATTGGTTGCAAACCTTTGTGGATCCCTGTATAGGAATAAGATTTTGCATGTATTAAAATACCTACATTGATTTACAATCATTCCAGTAAATTAGCCTATCATTGGTTTCATATTTAAAAAAGGCAAGTTTGGTGGTGAATAATGTACTCTTGCTGTTATTTTGCAACATTATTATTTTGCGGTTATGAATGTTGTGAAATAATAACGGATATATCTGTAATCACTAAAATATTGGTATTTATGCCTACTTGATCAAAATTCGGGGGAGGAAAAAGGAACAATTTTGGTGATAATGGAACAAGGGGGTATGGGTACTCTTGGTGCTAGTTCCTAATTCTTATGGTTAAAGCTCGTTGTTTCGAAGGTTCATTTGTCCAACGGTTCGTCTGTCAGAAATGAACATTTTCTACATCTGGATATTCGTTTGTCTGTACGTTTGACGCATAAGTCCGAAGGTTCATTGATTTCATTTGTCTAAAAATTAAATCAGGCTCGTCCGTCCGAAAATAAAATCTGGTTTGTTGTTCCGAAGGTTCGTTCGTCCGAAACTTTAATAAGGTTCATCGGTCAAAAAATGAAATTGGGTTCATCCGTCAAAAAATTAAATAGGGATCATTTCAAAATTTCGGACGAATGAACTCCATTTCATTTTTGGACAAAGGAACCCTATTTCATTTTCGGACAAACGAACCCTATTTCATTTTTCCGATGAATGATCCTTCGGGAAAATGAACCTTCGGAACAACGAACCCTATTTTATTTTCTGACAAACGAACCTTCGGACAAATGAGCCTTCGGAATAACGAGTTGCACCCATTCTTGTGTAAGAGGTAATGTAATAAACATGATATCATTTTTACACTTAAATAATAGGACCAAAGCCCAACAGACAATATAACTTGAAGACTCCACGTAATTTGTTTTTTGATACTCAGTAAAATCACTCTGAGAATATAATGCATCTCATTTTAAATGGAGCATCCAATTTATGTAAACAAAGAATTAATTTGCACTCGGAAGAAAATTACTTTATTCATACTGATGAATATGGGTAATAAGGCTATCTATTTTCATTCATGAAATACAATGTAAAGACATCTTCATCCCAGGTCAACAATTATAAGTCCCATTCACATAAAATGACTTTCTCAAAGTAACTTTGTCTATCGATTCACAATGGGATCCTGAAATAAATGAACCGTGATTAATTACTGTAAGAAGACAGTAAAAACAAAAATTGCTTTAATAAACAAAAACAAACAAAAAACAAACAAACAAAAACAAAAACAGCAAAAAACGGACAACAAACAAACAAATTTCTCTTTTATTTCCCATGGAAAATCAGTGATGGGGTAATTCAGTTCATCAATGATTCAATACGAGTGCTCCCTCTGTTACATCCCTCCCCTATATTCTCGCATCCCTTCTACATCTCTCTCTCTCTCTCTCTCTGTCTCTCTCTGTCTCTCACTCTGTCTTTTTGGCATTCGTTCCTTTTCTGTCTCTTTCTATCCTGCAAATTTGGCATTTTCTTCATAATTATTCATGCCACTCGTATTAAAGGCACGCACGAGGTCATTACCAAAAGCGAAATGATTTCTTGCGGAGAGAGCTAGAGAGGAAGAAGTCAGTTTCCTTTCTTCTGGCCGCAACATCAGACTGGAGTTACCATGGAAACTTGTGACAAAGATGGATGTGGGTTATTATCGTCGGATAAAAGTCTGCAAGGGGCCATTTTCAAGAATGGCACAAACCTTGTTAATAAAGAAAAAAGGGAAATGAGAAAAGGCATGTTCAAGCGAGAAGAGAAAAAAAAAAAAAAAAAAATCCGTGACTGCGCGTTGTTCTGTATCATTGCCTTTTAGTTTGTAAGAGCACAGGCGGTATCCTTTGATTTTTTAAGGATTTTCAAGAGTCGGGGTATTTTCCAGCGGAAATTACATATTCACTTGTAGACGAGGGTAGACAACGTTATTGAGCGATCTACCATCATTCTTAAATTTTATTTGGCCTTGATTGTAGCAAGTAGCTCATAGAAAACGTTTAAAAGAGCATTGGTTTTCATATTTGCGTTTTTTCCTTTTAAATCTGTTTACTTATTTATTATAGGTTTTCATAAATATCTTTGACATTAACAGGAAATAGTAAACTGAGCGTATTCGTAGTGGAGAAAGTTTATGGGAAGGGGGAAAATCATTCGAAAAAGAAAAAGAAATGTTTCAGGGAAGAAGGAGAAGATGGGAGGTGAAGAAGGAAATGGAGAAGAGGGCGGGACACAGGACAAAGAGAGAGAGAGAGGAGTGAGAGAAGAGGGAGAGAGAGATAGAGAGGGGATAGGAGATACAAAAAGACATTGCGACAAGATTGATGTGGGTTATTATCGTCGGGTAAAAGTCTGCAAGGGGACATTAAGACATTACAAAAATACCGCAATAGATACTAATCCAGTCACTTGGCATTCACTCAAAGATTTCTATTTATGAGTATTTGATGTGAGATCATAATAAATAATGTCATATATTATAAAATAGTAATTATAAGTGGGACGGGGATTCTGCACAAAAATTTGAAAGTCAACTCAAATAGACTATTGATAACATCTTCACTCAGCAGCAAAAGTTTCAAATTACTACACGCCACAAAAAGGTGGAGTGCGTCTATATTCCCATCGTGTCAATGAAGTCAACGCGCAACGGGTTAGACGATCGTGCGTTGGCGTCGCTCTGGAAGTGTTTGTCAAGGTGATTAGGGTCTCCAATGGGGCAGGAAAAAAAAAAAAAAAAAGGAGGGGAAACATGAATGAGGAGTGGGTAATGTGATAGTGAACGAGGGAAAGCACTCGGCGAGATGACATCCTTCGTTCCTATTATAGGTCTTCTCTAGAGGCTAGTCTGGATTACGTGTCTTCAGACATGAATGAGTTTGACGGTATTTATTCGCAAAATTACGTTTCTCTCCCCTATTTTTCGGTGTTTGGATGCTCACCCCGGAATTTATTACGGGAAATTTACATACACACAGCAGACGTTTACCCGAGTTTTTGAGGATGAACAGGAAAAAATTGGAGCGAGATTTTGGTGGTAGAAATGAAAGTAGAAGAATAAAATCCCCCCTTAGAGATTCGGGGTGACTCATACCTCACTTACAGGATTTCGTTTTTGAAACATTTTCTCTTTTTTCCCCCGACCGGTGAAATGACATTTCGTCTGGTTTGGAAATTTTCATTGTTTTCAAGTCAGGTAGGGGAGACCGGGGATGGACGTTACAAATTCACAATTTGGGCCAGATAATTCTAATGAAAGTACTCACACACTCCATTTTGGGTCTGTAGTTAGCCTATTATGTTGGCTAGAACCTGAGGCACATAGAACTTGAAAACATGTAACACCTAATTAAGTACAGCTTAATTAATGAGACATTTTTTTTTGTAACAAACTACCCCGTATACAGGGTAGGTTTGTTACACATACGGGGTAGATTGTTACTATATGTAAACATACGGGGTAATTTCACAATGTGTAAATCTCTTATACCATACTTTTTTTTCAACTTTCCAGTTTCTTGGTATCGTTAACAGTAGATCAAGTAGAGCTTTAGGAATAGACTAAAGTAAATAATAGAAATATCAAATATTAACACCAGAAAATTGAAACAAAATTACTTTACATGTCTAATGTAATTGGGTAGGTTGTTACATCGCCATTGGGTAGGTTGTTGTAAAACCTACCCACGGGTGATCTTACACATAAAATCAACTGTAGCCAAAGCCATTAGGCAGAATTACAGGGCATGGTCAGGGGTATATTAGTGACATACATGTACTATATTCACAATACCAGACTATCATCATGTGCCTTCAGTTGTAAGAACTATTACAAATTTTAATTTTTGGCAAAAATTCACTTGGAACTGTAAAAAAAAAGTTTTTTGTTGATTTACTTTTTAATAAAACAACGGAGAAACCTCACGACCGGCAGTTTATCACAGCTATGTGTAGCTGTATACGGTATAGATGCCGTTAGCACGAACTCTCTTGTTCCAACTTAGCACACTGAGAACTGTAACAACTGACCCGTGTAACTTCCATCCCCGGTCTCCCTACTCCTAAACCTTAATAATGAGAATAAGACAGGAACCGTCAAATTAAACATTACCCCCCAAAAAACATACCTGCTGTTCACAGTACACATAGATATTATTGTTCATTATGATAACAAAATCATGTTTTAAAAAATGTAAAAAAGAGAGACCAGAAAATTGAGTTGAATTATGGTGGCCACAGGTGAAAATAAAGCAATAGAAAGGAGGGAAAGTGAGTGAGTGAGTGAGAGAGAGAAGAGAGAGAGAGAGAGAGAGAGAGAGAGAGAGAGAGAGAGAGAGTGAAGAGAGACAGAACGAGAAAAGAGAGTGGGAAAATCTAATCAAATATAGGAAAGAGAGAGAAAAAGAGAGTGACACACACACACAAAAATAAAGAGATTCAATTAGGAGAAAGGGAGAGACAGACAAAGGGAAAGAGAGAGGGAGAGATAAATGTATCCAAATATAGAAAAGAGAGAGAGAGAGAAAGAGAGGGAGAGAGAGAGAGAGAGAGAGAGAGATAGAAAGAGAGAGAGATATAACGAAAGAAAATAGTTTCACATCTGGCGTAGATAATTAATATCCCCTAGTAATAATACAACATCACTTCTTATAATAGCTGCTACAACTATACTGGGTAAACAACAGCGGCGGTAATGATTTATGGACGTCCCAATTGACCAATTAAACAATGGCCACTTCAAGCTATAAATCTATCAGTAAATAGCCCTCGCTAATTGTAATTAGTTTGTCAAAACTAAATTGTAATTGCCTTGTCAAATCTGGACAAAGAAGATGGGACGAAAAGCTTGGTCAGGAAAATTTAAGAAAGAGAATGAAAGAGTTCGATTGCAACACACTCAGCATTCAATTCAATTGATAATAGTGTATTTTTTAAAAATTAAAATAGACAGGGGAGCCTCAAGAAAGATGTTTATATACAATTAAATGCGGTATCATAAAGGCGAAGAAAGATATTGGATACCCAAAATACAATTATGAGAGAGAGAAAAGAAATATAAACGAGAACAGAGTAAAAATAGAAACAAAAACGGATGCAACCAAAACCAAGAACTAGCAAATTGGAAAAAAGAGTACTGGAAAGATAGGAAAAAAAAGAAGAAGCAAACAGATAAAAAATATCACTACTGAATATAGGAAAAATAGAGACAAAAAAGGAGTTTATAGAGAGGGAGGGGGGAATAACTATTATAGAACGAAGAGAGAGAGAGAGAGAGAGAAGAAGAAGAAGATCAAAGGAAAAGAAGACAGTAAAAATGTTTGTCTTATAACGGATGACTCGAATTTATCACGGAACATCAAAGATAATGCCGACAATATTGAAGTCTTGTTTATAAATTTAGTGAAGATGAGCAAATCAGACAGTCTGGGACCGAACATATAACGACATCAGGGTGCTAACAATATCAATTCCAGCTTAAAATTGGGATCTTTCGAAAAGAATCTGTGATATCTAACGAAAAAGACACTTCTTTCTGTCAACTACTAAAGTTACGCAACGATGCAATGCAAGACCCATCTACCGAACGATTAACGATTCAGTCTTATTGTAAGTCACATCATCTCCAACATATAATGCGTGTATATCATTCGAACTTGAGGTTATCTGTATTTGAGATTAGTAATTTAATCGTCATAATTATTTGAAATTAAATGAAATATGAAGTACAAATACAAATCTAAAAAACACGTTGGTAATTATTGTTTGCGATAATTTTGTGCATAATTCAAATAATTTGGATACAGGAAATTTTAATTACTCACAAAAACATTTACTAATTTATCTTAATGTTTCCGAGAACACGATAAAAAATACAAAACTCAAACACAAAAGGAACAAATACAAAATGCATCATATGCGTTTATTATTCTCAACATACAAAATAAGTTTATGACGTTTTCATCCTATTTTCGTATTTACTTGTTTAGATATAATTACTTTGCATTCGACTTGGATATGTTGATCTGGCGTAACTGTAATACTGTCAATTATTGCAGCTCGTGCTATACCAAATCAAAAGAAATAGATAAGAAACTGAAGGAAATAATTTTTCGTTTAATTTAAAACTTAATAATTTTAAGTCCTTGTTTCAGTATAATTTTAATCAGAAAATAGAGCGCTTAGAAACATCAGTATTAAGCGCCTTATAAATATTATGATTATTATTATTATTATTTGAAAGTTCTGTTCAATGCCAAATATATGTAAACGGTGAACCTTCAAGGTATGATGTGTAAGCAGTGGGTTCAAAATATATGATTATACTCCATTCTTATTGCAATTGTAAGTGATGTTTTGAAACTCAGTATATTTATGCCTATTTGCAATGTCGGGAACAAAAAAGAAACGACAAAACACTTTAAAACAATTATTATCTAATAACATGCCTTGAATGAAAGAATCTATATACCTATATAGTACTAAATTGGAAATACTACTGCTAATACTAACGTAATTATCATAAATACTCACTTTACATAACTTAAATTCCTCTAATCGAGGAAAGACAAAAAATATATTTTAGACTCTTGGTAATTTCTAAAATAGAAAATTTAGCAAAAATACATGTACAGTAGGCCTATACATGCTCATAAAAGTTATAGGATGGGGCAGATAATCTGCATTTTATCATAATGTGTATTTCTTTTTAAATATTACAATGTTTACAATTGCAATATGAAATACCTCAATTTCTTATTTTATCCGTCAAACCAACTCCAGACCAATTTCAAACCAACCACTAAATTTGTGTTCAGCTTAACCCTTTGGATGCCATGGGTGCCTCTAGCCACCTCCATGAGAGTATCGTGCGATTTTGCACAAACAATACACACCTAGTATAGCACACGGATTTTTAAAGTTAAAACTTTACATTACAATATGGTTGTCTGCTACCTGTTTCAGATTGGCTACGAGTGAATCCTTTTGTCAACCAAAAAATGAAGTTTTTATACTGGGAATATTGCTCAATTGATTTGAAAATTCTATTTCAAATTAATCCTTGTTGAAAATGAATTTGGAGGTAGAATTTTGTGGCAAAAATATTTGTTATACATTGTTTTGGTTTGGAGTTGGTTTTGGAGGTTGGTAAAGAGTATTTCTTTGCTTTCAGATCTTAATCTTTAAACATAAGCTGCAAGATGGCATACACTATAAGAAAATGATAATATACAATTTGTAGGAAAAATGAGGCTTTCATGGCATTAAAAACTGGCTTGAAAAACTACATTTGTTAATGAGTAATGTTTAAAACATACTGACAATAATACACTTGATTCATCCACATTTGATATCTGGCTTAGAAAAATGATGTTTATCAATGATAATGTTTAAAACATATTGACAATAATATGCTTGATCTATCAAAATATGATATCTGGCTTAAAAATGATGTTTGTCAATCAATGATGTTAAGAACATGATAACACTAATCCACTTTATTTATCAATATTTGATATCAGACTTGGAAAATCTTACTTTACATTCAACAAAGAATAAATGTGTCTTAGACAACTCTATATTTTGAAAAAATGAGCAAAGAAAATGGGGTACCATCGGGATTCGAACCAGAGACCTCCTGGATACTAGTCAGGCGCTTCTATACTCGAGCTATAAGTAAGCCCCGGTAGGGTTGTCCCTATAACCCGTTAACTCTTCAATGCTCGAGTGGTCAGAACTATAGAAACCTGCATAAACCCGAAGCCGGTTTTATGCAGGTTTCTATAGCTTCTGACCACTCGAGCATTGAAGAGTTAACTGGGTATTAGGGACAACCCCTACGGGGGCTTACTATAGCTCAGTAGGTAAGAGCGCCTGACTAGTATCCAGGAGGTTCTGGTTCGAATCCCGATGGTACCCTTTTTCTTTGCTCATTTTTTTCATATTATATTATTTCTGGTCAGTTTTCCAAATTATTCAAAACTCTCTATATTTTCATACATGATTTGATCAAATGTTAAACCCATTTACCAAAGAGATGATTGGCTTTTAAAGAGGGTGAATAAGGTGACTATAAGATAACACAGCCATATCCGCAGTTGGTTATATATGTTAAATAATACCTTTCTTTAAGAATATAATGTTTGAAATGTACATGATTAGAAAAGAAGCTATTTGCCATTACATACAGGCCCATCAAAAACTGAGAAAATTTCCAATGCAGAAACGCTCGAAACTTCATATCATAATTTCTAGCATCCACATGACATAAACTTTGAGGATAATATAGTTATTGTTATTATGAAAGGCATCTTTTAATTTCCTATAGCATAGTCAATTCCATCTTAAGAAACCATTGAATATCCAACATACAATAGAAAATCAATTTATTCAAGTGTTAATTTCATTTTGCTTTAACCTATAATTATAAATCATGTTTAGTCAAAAGAATGGAAAAATAGAGTATGGAAAAGAGAGGGGAAAAAAACAAGAAGAACAAGAAGGGGAAAAAAGGTACAGAGGAAGGGATAGAGAAAGGGACAGAGAAAGAGAGAAAGAAAGGGAGTCGAAAGGAAGGTACAGAACATCAAAAGTTAAAGATATTACCAAAAATATTATTCAGTAACAAAGGATTTACAAACAAAGAGGCTATAACTGGTCAATACAAAAAATGCTTAGCCTGGAATGGTATTCTCAAAGGGTGACTTATTTAGTAGGCCTAATTGCTATTGTTTGAGACGATAGCAAGGGTGACTAAATACCCTGTTTAGTAGGCCTATTAACTTTAGTCATCCTCTGAGAATACCGGCCAATATGTTTTATCTGATCAATGCCAGAATGTTTGATTTTTAGTTAATGCTCTTCTGTTCCCAAGACAATAATTTTATAATATTATTCCAAAAATGATCATCACACACATGAAAATAGAGAATACATTATTTTACTACAAAAATAGAAATTTTAATGTATTACTATTCTATTCTATACTACAAATAAACAAAAATACAAAAAGAAGACTTCTAGAAATTACTTCCATTTGTTTCCTTTGGATGCCAAAATCACTTTCCCAGATGTCTTGTTCTTTAGTATCATCACATGTGAATACGGTGGTTGATTTGATCTGTAAAGGGGAAGAGAAAAGAAAAAATATAGAGATAAATATAAATAATATTCTAAAAATTTATTAATCACTATTTTTTTTACATTTGAAATCTGAACATTGAAAATCTTATTCATTTGTACATATCGTTACCAGTTTCAAGAGGTAGCTCACTTTACGATACAAACGATTGCAATGTTTAATCTTGGTTATAGGTGTTATAAGTGTTACTACACTGTCAAAACGTTTTTAGAAATCTCTGGAAAAGTGCTGGATTGGCACAGAAACTACCATTCTGAATGTTGAATTTTACAAACACAATTATCACCCCTGAAAAGTTTTTTTACTTTTTATTGTGAGCTTGAAAGTGGGCTAATTCTTGAAACTGGTGACAATATGTTTAATGCAGAATGTAGGATCCTCACAGATGGAATACCTCCAGCAGGATTTATGACGTCAAATCCAAGAACCTATAAGGAAAAAGGCACTAAACTAGCCACATAATAAATCACCTGTTGCAATGCAAAAGGGTACTTAATCTGTGTAAAAGTATTCGAGACAAGGCCCTTCTGGCTCTCCACATTGAGTTATAGGATTGTTGACTCATATACATTCTCACTACCTTAACGTCCTTCTTCCTCCAAGCACTCATTGTATACCCTGACCGTCTCTATACATTAGGGTCCAGAACGTCAAGTCGACGACGATGTGTCTGTCCCCAAATTGGCGTAAATGTTTAGATACAGAAAGGGTGAGGTTGCTCATCGGTACTCATTTCAAGGGGAGGCTGAATGGTATTGGAGGATAGGGGGATTGGGGGTCTTGTAGATAGATCAGATTACAGTTATAAGTGTTCTCTATTCATATTTAATGATTGAAGATTGATTGTAGATTGCACATTAATGTTTGTCAGCGACGAGAAGGGCGGGGCCTATTTAATTGGTGAAGGTGAGGGTGAGAAATGCTTCAAGCGATGTCAAGGCAGATATAGAAACTTTGGGTTCCACAATTTGTATCGTTACCCTTTAAATCTACAAACCTTATCTTACACAGAATGTATGTGATGGTAATTCTAAAGTAAGGCTAACTTGTTTGATCTATTCACACTGTTACCTCTGACCAAAAATAAAATATTGCAATTATCAAAAAACTGAGTTTTGACCCACTGTATCTCCACCAGGCTTTGACAAATTTGAAACAGAAGGCTATATGAAGGTTGAAAATACTCCCAATTTGATTCTAATCTAGAGGAATCATTGAAACATAAGTTCATATCTAAATGAGATACAGCTGTTAGAGATGGACAGGTACTGAATCAACATGAAACAATCCCCTTTGAATGTTTACACAAGGAATACACATGGTTCATAATCTCAAACAAAAACTACATGTAAATAGGCTTCAGACAGTTAAAAAAACAAAAAAACAAAAACAAAACAAAAGAGAAGAAAAGTCTGTATACACGTGTCCATATCGATTGGTAGCTCTTTTGGTACTCTCTTTACTTTTAAGAGGAATTGCAAAGTTATTAAACATATTAAATATCAATGAAAAGAAACAAACACTAACCCCCAAAAAAATTTCCTGAGAATAAAAATATCAAGATCCACTAAAAAACAACCTCCATTAAAAAGTATGTTATCAAGATTCATCTCATTGCAGATTATGTCTGAACATAGATATTGACGTTCTAAAAATATCATTTGGTTCAAAATCAAAACTTGGTTAAGTAACTAAAAAAATTTGTCCTTCACTATTTTGTTAGAACCTTCCTGAACAATAAAACGAAAGGATCGAAGGAAAACAAAATCAGAAACTTTGCTCTCCACAATCGGTCAATATATCCATTTCAAAGCATTTCCCCTGTAAATAACTTATGACTCTCCGTAAATAACCACACAGCTAGAAAACGGATTTATCTGTCCAATCACCAGAGTGTGCAGTGCTCTCTCACAAATGGCCAGTATCAATGAAGTCACTGTAATTGACTCTCATTGCCATGGTTACCATCTCAATTTGCACAATTGCCCTTGGGCTGCGATGCCCATGGGAATTCAAATTCAAAAGATGCTGTGATATACTGATGAAAAATAACCATATCTGATTTTTTTTTTGGTGGTTGTTTGTTATGAATTTTCTTAAATTTGTTTCCAAGTGTTTTTCATCCAACCAAGATGTTTGCAAACATGGTTGTGACGAGGAAGATGAAGATGATGATGATAAATATAATACATAGAAGTGATGGTGTTGGTTGTAGTGGTGATGATAGTGGTGGTGGTGGAAAAGTATGATTATTGATATGACCAAAGCAATTAGATAATGACATCAATTATGGAGGTCATGATGATGATGATGATCATGTCAGAGATGATATTGCTGATGATGATGATTATGGTGTTGATGTTGATTATGATGATAATGATGGAAATGATATTGAGATGATGATGATGATGATATATAAATTAATGGTAATAGAGTTGTTGTTGTTGTTGGCAGTGAATGTCTTTGTGGTTGTGATGAGGATGATTATGTTGAAGACGACAAAATTGATAATTATGGAGGTGGGGGTTTGAATTTTTGATGCTGATGATGAGTACTAAATACATTATTACAGTACATTTTACAGTTCCTTAAAATATAAAGACAGAATTCAACAGTTGCCAAGTGACCTAGTTTCCACGAAAATATGTAATATGCTTTGCTCTTGCCTTGAATGTCGCCAAAGTAGAAGCTACAAACACATAGAAGTACTCATGCCAAATAGTGCTCTCTACGATCTTCAAACTTGCCCGAGGCTTGTCAGACAGACAAATAGCAATAACGAGAAATATCAGTGTTAGACAATCAGCGATATGAGGCCACAGAGTACATTGTGCTACTAAAAGGGTGTTTAGCTACATGAAGTGCATTCTTGATGGTGTTGATTTTGTTCGACCAGCTGTGCTAATGAACAAGATAGATTTGAAATGCCGGGAATTATTAAATAGTGTCTTGTAGTAATCATGGTGGAGAGTAATAGCCCAATTTGATCCATAGTCAAAGGGAGACTTTGACTATAGTGTAAATGATTTTTGGAAAAATACTTGATAAAAAAATCTTATACCTTAATAAAATTTTATCATATAAAAATTGTTAAACTATATAGGCCTACAGGACAAAAGATAAACCAAACCAAATTATCTATTTATAAAAACACAGAGTTTTGTAGTCTTCATTTTTTGTTCCATTTATGTTCCATTATAATCAGCATTCTTAATATGATTTTAAGGGTATTTGATGAATAATATATGATGCAAATAAATGGGAAAATTTGGGTAACTGAAATGATGTACTGTATGCAAATGTGCAATACAATCATAGGTATAAATGTTAATGTAGTAACTAAATTTTGATTCATAATGACTTTATATGACTACCAAAAAATTGCCTAATAAATCTAAAAACAAAGAATTTCTGTTAATTGTATAAACACTACTGCATGTATCTCCATCAACATGCGTGCTCCAGAAAGCAATGCACCAAGAAGTCATCACAAGCTCTTACTTGAGAAGTTAATTACTCCTGACCTTCAGGACTATTTCAGTTCATCAACGCTAATCTTTCGGGTAGCTCGGAGAGCATGAACAAGACTAAAAACCTCGTTTGATGCAAATGAATGAAATGAAGTCCTCACTACTCATTGTTCACGGCTAAAATACGCATGGCAGAAAGTATTCAGTTTCATCCTGTTGCTTTTGGTGGATAAAAAAGACCAACCTTGGGAAACGGTATGCATCTGTGAGTCACGCTTTACAACATTCAATGGTTTTCTACAAGTCAGTCAGATGGATGTAATGTGAATTGTCTTGCTCCTGAAAGCTGCCTTGAATCTTTCTGCAGTGTCTGGTGTAATTATAACCCCCGTACATGAAACAATTAACCCTTTTGTTGCTCTCAGGACTTCTCTTGACTAACCTAATTTCCATCCCTGATAGAGGGAAATGCATATAGTTAGAGCACAGAGATACTGGTTAGAGAGCTGAAGACAAAATAACCACTCCACAGAACTCACAAAAAGGAAGGCTGGATATAAAAAGAAAATGGAACGAAGAAAGATGAAAATAGAGATAAAATTAATGTGATGAATTGCATCTGACAGACACAAAATGAATGCATTAGAAGGTGGTGCAGGGGAATAATAGACACAGAGAAAATAGGTGAGAGAAAGAGGGGTTAAGAGGAGCTGAGGAGACCGAGAATAAGAGGAAGAGAGATAACACAGAGAGAGAAAGAGAGAGAGAGATGGAGACAGGAAGACAGGGAGCAGCAGAGAAAAGGAGACAAGGGGGGGGGGAGAGAGAGAGAGAGAAGGAGAAAGGAAGACAAAGAGAGAAAATGAACAAATGGAAAAAGAGGCAGTGAGAGAAAGAATGAAATACTAGCAGCAATGATAGAGAGACATCAACAGAGAATAGGAGAAATGGAATATGGAAACAGACCTACCGAACATAAAAAGAGCAAAAGATAAAGTAAGGGGGACAAATATCCATGGAGATAAATGAAGTGCAGAAATAGAACTTAAGAGGGAGTGGATGTGAGTGGTATTTTAACAGAGATTGAGATGGACTAGGTTATGTATTGCCTGTGATACGTTAAGAGTATCCCTCAGTATGAGCCAGTGAAGCCCTCAATTTCATCTCGTATTCAAAAGGGTTTACAAGAGTTTGAAAAACCAAGAGGATTTAAAGTTTAAAGCTCTTTGGAGAAAATAAGGTATGTCAGAGATCCTTACTTATACATCTTTAACTAAAAAACACCCTCACATTGAAAATAACCCCCTCCCCAAAATGACTTAATACACCCGAATAAAGGAGATGATACGTGGAAGTAAAGAAATTAAATGTGAAAAACACCATACTACAGCTGGAATGAAAAATTCAACATAACGTTCAAAAAAGAGAAACAACCCCCCCTCCCCTCCAAACAAATTAATTTTGAAAAATAACTGGCTAAAAGATTGTAGATGCTGCATGAAGCTTCAACATGAACAACTGTGTAGAACTTCTTCCACATCTCCTGATGATTATACAGCATCTTATTTCATTAGCAAATGAAAGGAGTGTGAGTATTAAGCATATAGCTCTGCATCAACGTATCAGCTTTCATTTACCCTATGGAGTATGGAACACCAACAAACAGGTGTCAACATTCCACAAGGCATATTGCAATGGTGTTACACAAGTGCATCATGAAGAGCACTTCATAGACTTCTGAAAGACTCGTACAGTGTGTCTAGACTTTGATTTCCTGATTTAATCAGAAACATCTTTAATTCTCAATCCTGGAAACAAAAATTATATCCAAGCCTCAATCAGTATTGAAGATATTTTAGTATGTATGTGATTAATTTTTTATCATAAAAATCTATAAGTCCATTTGAATACTGAGATCGTATTTGACTTCAAGAATCCATTGTTAAACTGCTTCATTTCATTTTTTTAAAGGGATGCAGTGACATTGAATGATATTCAAATTGCAATTCATTGGATTTAGCTCATTTTGCCAACATGATTATGAACACATAGGTCAATCTGGTATTCCTTAAAAATTACAGTCTAATTGCTTGCTTTTCTTAAGAGATATATATGATATTATACACAAATTTTCAAACCATTCCAAGATGCCTTTAAAAACCGCGTGCGTTTGATTGCATGTTGTTTTTAAAATTTGAAAAGATGCGATTCTATACGAGAAAATTTCCCTTTTTGTGTTTCATGTATGGCATTTCAAAGTTTGGAATTCATAAGTCAAAAACATCTTCAATTATCTGCACAAAACGAAAGAGGTACCTCCTACTGAAATTAACAAACACTGTTTAGAATTTGTGCTAAATACTTTCTAGAAAAGTATCTTTGCTTAGTTAAAAAATATTTCTTCTTGAATATATATTTCTGCTTGAGTACAGCTAATCGAATCAGGTGATTAAAAAGACCATGTATGGATGCTCCCATAGGACGCTTTGGTAGGTAAGATGGGTCAATAAACTTAATAACTCTTGGGTGTGAATGACTCAGAGACCAATCACCAGATTGAGCTACCACCACCACAATCTGAACGGTCCTTGCCCTGCCTGCCACTTGCATCACTGCATCATAGGTGTTAGCAGCTCTGAGGTAGCCCCCAAAAGTGTAAAATCATGTACCAGTCATGTTCGGCAGACACCAGCCTCAAATGTTCATGTTGATACCAGTGAGAAACATGGGTCATATATGGTTGAAATGTTACTTTCTTCATCACTGCATAATTGGTGTTAGCAGCTCTTAGGCAACCAATGTCTATGCAAGCATTATCAATGAGACGTAATTTAAAATGAAATGCATTTTCTTAGAGAATAATGAATAAACCACTTTTAAAAACTAATATTACCTTCTCTGTATGTCATTCAATTCAAGTACAAGTCACAATTTAATGCTCTTTTAATGTGTGATCAGCCAAATACACCTGCCACTAAGAGACTCTTCAGCCAGGCGAATTCAACAGGGATGAAAGCTTTCTAAATTTACCCAAACACAAGCAAATAATGTAAACTTGTTCTAATGGTGGTATCTCATTTCGAGGAGACAAACCTAAAAAGATGTTTTGTTCACTCACAGAAAAGGATATCATCTTCTTCTTTCTCAAAATCCCAGAAGAATTGTGCGGACAGTGAAATAATGCATATGCAAGAAAGAATAAAGAATAATTCAATACTTTTGTATAATGCTATTACATATTCAATTGTCATTTTACAGTAAAGAATAAAAATTGTCAAAGAAGGATCACTGCTCTCTTAAACATATCCAGGCAAATAAATTGAATTCTAAAGGAATAAGGAATATATAAGGAATATATTCAAAGGAATATAATGTGAACATGGAAATAATGAGAGGGAAACGGAAAGATAGTCAAAGCAATAATGGAGGGAGGGAGGGATGATGGGGGGGGGGTTAAAAAAGACTGAAGAGGGCTTCACATGTTCCGATCAGCTCTTTGTTCTCGCCACAAATTGAAACAGCTTGGCTCTGGTAGCCTAGGGCTCCGTAGCCGCACCTCTATTCCACCACTTCACTGATAAAGGGTAAAGGACACTAGTTGGAACACACGAATCCCAGGGTGGAGCAATGTCGCGGCAAAGTCGCCAATTGATGAACATTTTTTAGAGTGTGGTACGCGATAGAAATGGCCTCTTCCCAAAATATGATGCCTTGCGATGCCTTGCTGTAGGCGATGCGGATATAAATGGCTGATGAAAGGGTGATAAGAAAGTACAGAATGGTGATCATATTTTAAGACGGAAGAAAAGTCTTTGGGAAAGAAAGAGATACACCAATCTCTAGTCGTAATATGAGAGGAGGTTAATTGGGGTGGTAGACCTTTGTTGGAGAACAATCTTTAAGGTAATTGGTATTATCTCTTTGATTTGTACTTTTGTATGGGAAATTAGAAATGGAGATACTCATGGTGTTGTATCATAAATTAATTGAATACCATATTTGATAGATCAAAATCTAATAGACAATTCATTTTTTTTCAATGTCTGAATATGCTTTGAAATGACCAAATAATGAAACATTGTTATTAATGAAATCTTGTTCTTTCAATCATTTTTCACAACATTCAAGACTCTTTTTGTAAAATACATTAATTAGTGAAACAAATGTATATATAATATGTTTCCTTTAAAAATTGGTTGATATGTTTATATTCCATATTTACGTTACCTATTATCAAAATGTATGTCTTTACCAATTAACTTATTTTGAACAAAAATGGTCTAACAGAGGAATTGAAAAACTAAAACAGTCACTGAGTCACATTTAATGTACAATATCACAACCTAATTGCACAAATTCATGCAGTGTACATTGACCACCAATCCTTGCTTTAGCTTTCAAAGGACCGCCGTCACCTGACCGACTTACTCATCCTTCTCCATGCAGCCGATCCTAACCATTCTGCCCACGTTTCATTAAGAGGATTTTCCACACTCCAAGTAACACTTTCACCACATTCAACAATCACTGAAAAGCAGTACTAATCAGAGGAACTCTATTTTCATAACATATCGACCCTCAACATGTGTTCTGTGCGGAGAAATGGTTTACCGTTTCCTTTGTCAACCACCATGACTCACAAAGCTATTGTCCTAAAGGTCTTGCCTTTAGAAACCGATGATTAAAGCCAATTTAATCAGTTATTCATCATCATCCGTACTCCGGCGGCTGGCTTTCATCTCATTGTTTACGGACATCTTCCCGTTTCTTCTTATTTGCCGATGAGGAAAAAAGGATTTGGCTATGAATGCTAATTGTTGTCTAATCATAAAAACAAGCACTTTCTTGAAACAAACACAGTCTCAGTCCAGATGCAGATTAATATCAATAATACAGCTACAAGAAAGAAAATCAGACAAAGAGGTCAGAAATTAACATAATTTCTTCTATCATTCTTATCTCTTTGGAAGCATTTCTTCCACTTTTTATCAGTATGAACCTTGGTTTAAATTGAACTTGATGTCTGCTGGAATATAACTTATAATTGGGTCAAATTCAGAACGGAATGGAATGACAGACGCTATATGGTTGGAAAATTCACCAATATGGTTACTTTGTACTTATTTCCTGTCCTCATGTCTATGATGGAGAAGCATTTGGATTGTCAAAGATAAGTTTGTTTGGCTGAAATTTAGTTATGTAAATGAGATCAATATTGAATGATTCCTCTCTTGTATAAAATATAGTGACAGCAACTAAAATCAGATAATACGTGTGCAAACCAAAAAAATGAATAGACTACATAAACTTCACCACTTTTGAGAATTAGAGAATGTCAGACTTTATTAACAAGGCAAGTTTCTTATAATTTCCCAAACTTTAAGGGAACCATAAACCTTTTGAAAATTATCAAGCATTAGAAAATATATGCCTGAAAGGAGGGGGCAATCAGGGTTTAATAATAAAAAAATGAATGTCTTAAAAGCTGTACAAGAACATTCTATTATTACATTCCTTTACATTATATAAATGTAACTATTATTATTATTCTTTTCAAAGGAGTTCATATTCAAAATAGGTTTTGGACTTTGTTGCTGATCCTCTATTCAAATCTGTAATTAGGTGTTTATATCTCATTTTGGGGAATAGTTAAAACAATGGCTACAAAAACTTTCACAAAAACACATTTCATTCCACAGTGTACATTCCTGTTTAAGATTTCATATTTAAAATGATTTGGATTTTGTTCCTGTTTCCCTATGCAAATCTTCGAACAGACTTTCATCAGGAATGAAGGAAGAACTAACAATGACTGTGCTCTGACATCTGATGATTCCTAAAGAACCCATGATGAGAAAATATTGGTGGGACTGAGGATAATGAGGTGGTGCATCATTAGACTGAAGTAGTGAAATAGCCTCTTTCAAGAAGGACCAGCGTAAAAAGCCTGAAGTCAGCTGACTCATAAATTTGCTTAAGCCAAACCTCAAGTTTTTTACAATTTATTTCAAGCTGAAGCCTGACATGGTGCACATGTATGATGGCATCAGACTCAAGCTTCAGACTGGTGAAGCTGCGCTCAATAATTGTGAGAAAAAGCCTGGTATTCTCTGACCTTGCTACTCCATGGGATCAGAAATAGTGGACTATTCCAACTTTTGGTCTGATGAAGGATCACTTACATTAATGCTGCTGCTATGGAGGGAGAGGATGATGTGAAAGCTTTCCATAAAGCTCTTTATTCACCGGGATGGCATCCATCCATCTTGCTGTCATTTGTTGTCTTCTTGATTGATGCCATCATACATCATGTCTCATTCAGCAAGGGAACAGTCAGACATGAAGCATGTTCACATTCACATTATTTACAGCATTTTACATTATACAAAATAATTGCTTCATATACAATGTATGAATGAGAACATTTAACCTGTCAAGTAGAGAACTTTTAATTTTGCTCTATCACTCTCTCTCTGATTGATGCCATTATACCTCATGTCTCATTCAACGAGGGAACAGTCAGATGAATAGCATGTTCACACTCAAATTATTTAGAGCATTATACACTGCTCTCCAAATGTTGCTTCATATATGAATGAGAATGTTTAACCCACCAAGAAAAGAATTTCAAAGTTTACTGTATCACACTTTCTGATTGATGCCATCATACATCATGTCTCATTCAGCAAGGGAACAGTCAGACACGAAGCATGTTCACACTCACATTATTTTCAGAATTATACGCTGCTCTAAAAAAAAAAGATTGCTTGGTACATGAATGGGAACATTAACCCATCATGAAGAGAATTTCAAAGTTTACTCTATCACTCCCTCTGATTGATGCCATCTATACCATGTCTCATTCAGCTAGGGGACAGTCAAACATGAAGCATGTTCACACTTTCATTTCATTAGAGCACTCTCATGAAGATCGCTGGACACATGAATGAGAAAGCACAGTAGCGCAAGGAAGGAAACTTCCCAGGTGCAATTGATGTTGAGTGACACTGGGGTCTCAGCATGTTCAACCAAACACATTTTAACAATGATACTAAGATCTAATTTACCTGCTGACTTTGGTAAAGCAAAATATCTTGTAAATTGTTATTAACAATCTACTTCAGTTGTTTAATTTTACTCTAATAGCAGTAACATTAAAAAAAAATTAATTTAAAAGCAATCACGAGTAAGGCAGTGAGAACGCAAGCATGGGAAATTGTACCTGGACAAAAGAACGAGTGATGTATCTAGTAGATGGACCAAGTCCCTAAATAGTAGTTTGGGATGAATATGGGGTAACATCTCGGCTGTCAATCGCCTCATTCAAAGACATGGGTAACATTAATGATACAGGTGGTGGAATAACTTGGTTTTCAAGCTCTCTACGAGATGAGATGAGATAGGGGATTGGGGGCCACTGCCCTATAAATTATGAAAACCATAATGATGCTGTGAGGTATATAATTCTTCACCCTCCTTGGAAATTATGGTCGCTACTACCAATTTCCATTTCTGCAGGAATATGATCTTGCCGTGAGATGAGTGTTCGTCATCCTCGGGGAGAGGGACAAGAGAAATTATTCCAGAGTTACACCATACGATCATATATGTTTTCACAAGTTGAATGTATGAATAGCTGCATCATGCATACTGATATGTCTCTTGACGACTATTATGAGAGAGTGGAAATAGATACTCATGTCATTTCTTGATGTGAGTCAAATTTGGAAATGTATTATGGATGTGATAAATATGAATGTTCTTAACAGATGCAAGTAAAGAGAAAGTCTTTTTAAAAGAAACTGAAATAGATATGATGCAATGGTAATTACAAGAAACAGGAGATGCCATTTTTCAGGAAATGTACTACTCTAAATTACGTCTTTATCTACTTTCAGCCCTTTTTTCAACTTTTTCGCTCACATTTGCGCAATTTTTCAGGATTTTTTTCCCTTCAATTTCAGAATTTTTGAATGGTACTGAGTGGCATGTCTGAGAAATGATAAAGATCAAATGAGTTTCAAAGAATGATGAAAATCAGAGAAGTAGTTTGTCTCTTTTTAACACACTAATTGATTTATTATTGCATCAAATTTTCAAATGAGATAGCATGAAAAACATATACAGAATACTTTATTTCATGGTTTCTAAAAATCCTCTTCATTCTGAATCGTTTTAAAATGGCCACTTTTCAATAGGCATGGTAACCATTAGGAGTCACCCTCAGAGGACACAGTACTGTAGACGACATCAGTGAATCGATGACTGCAATTACATTATTATAAGTACTATCAAGAGGTTTGCTTTGTATATAAAGACATCTCAAGACACGGCTTTGATTGATTAGAACGGGTGCTCCGTCCGGGGCCAAGAGGGCATGGACGGAGACCGAAAAGTGCACCTCCGATGACATCATCATCATCATCAGCATGGATTGGAGGAGACAAAAGGTGCAATTAGTGGGGCATCCATCTTTGGGTCATCTCACAAGGGGCCTTGGTCCTCATTACATCTTTACACCTAAAGAGTGTTCCCATTTCTATGATTTTCTAGTCATCATTCTACAGTCTACATGTACAAACACTATTAAACTTTATGGGTATTGGGGACTTGGTTGTGAAAAAGGCTGTACTGATGGAGGATAATGTTAAAAAGAGTCTAAACTTCACTGCTCTCTTTTTACAAACTATTAAAAAATGAAATTAATTTTGGAGATCATTAAGATCTGTGAAACAAAATTAGAGGCTTTGCTCATTTTCATTAAATGTTATTTTTATGTTCCTATATGTACCCTTCTTTTTTTCCCTTTTTTTTTTAATGTTCAATCTCACAAATTCATATTCTTTCGTATCATTCACAGCTACATTGTTCATGCACAAGTGTACCTTTCTACATGAAATATTTTGATAAAATAAGACTTAATGTTAATATTGTGATCTATAATGATCATGAATCATGGTAATATACAAATCCTGAAATTTCAAGTTATATGTTCATGTCAGTTACATCAATAATAATAATAATAATAATAGTTGCATTTACATAGCGCTTAATACGATATCCACCTCAGTGTTTCCAAGTGCTTATAGTGTTAACTAATTAGCTGGGCTACCCCGAAAGGCGCTCACAGCATTGAAAGCAAATGGTCAAGGTAATGTATCTGTAGTCCTAAAACAAGTGACTTTATCACATTCTTTACAGTTGCTGTTGTTGTTGACCATTCTTTTACTAATAAAAAAGCATTATATTATTATGTGTACAAAGTGATTCATTATTTACTGCAAAATTCAAAATTGCTATTCCCTTTTTTTTTCAAAAATCAAACAACAAAATTATCATCCTCTTCCTGGGGTAGTCCTAGTACATACACGTGATTCATAATTGATCACAAACTTCATAATTACTCCAGTTGTTTGCTATTGTTTCAATAATCAAACACCAGAATTAAGAATTCTGAAGCTTTAAGCGGACATGACAATCTCCATGAAGCGTTCCCTGGTGGTATCCGGGGAAACGACAAGCCTTGGACAAGCGAGGGACCACTTCTAATACCAGTAATTGAACAAGGCCTAATCCTGGGTGAATGCGACCGTTGCGGACACATGTCTCATTAAGAAGCGAGAGACGAGACGCCCTTGTTTTGGATTCTCGGATTGGTGGTGGGGGGGAAGCACCCGCCTTTCCAAGGAGACACCCAAGTAATTAGAAGAATATCTAGAGTCAATAATGAGTCATTCTGTGAGTGTTGGGTCGCATCTTGGAACGTTGATTGACCGTCCGTCAAAGGTTTAGACGGCCGTTATGGGGATGTATCTTTGTCGTTTATTAGTTACGTGAGCAGCGAAAATGATGTCATCGTGTTTTTATTGCCGTCAGTGTGACCTCATTTCAATCTTTAGTCAATCATCATCATTTATGTGGTAGTGATACTTCTTGGAATGCCGATAGCAGTTACTGTGATGACAACAATGACTAAGGGTAACAAATGTTTCATAATTCAAACATTTTTGTACACATCATAGAGTCAGATGATAATATTTAAATTTCAGCATAATCCAATTGCATATTATATATCTTTATGATAAGGTAATACATAAGGTACTATACTTCTGCCTTTAACTGAAACCTTAACAAGGAAAAAGCCATCTCATACAGCTTTTTATAGCATGTACATGTAATGTATTTAATGTACAAAGTTCAGGAGAGTCCACAAAGCTTTTTGAGTAGACACCTCTTTATATAAAGTGCTAAAATAGATGTAGCTATCTACAAATTTAAAAACTTAAAATGTTAAATTTTAGGAATCCACAAAGTGGCAGACGAAAAAAGATGCAATTCAAGTAGATGAAAAAAGTGAGAATTTTATCCCTTTAGAAACTATAACTTCAAAAAGCACTTTCAAATGTTCAAGTACGGTTCTCCAATCCTGATTTCCAAACACAGATAGTACAGGGCACTTCACCGATGAAGGGCTACAACCAATACACACAAGATACTGTTTCAAAGACCATTCTTTTCTTTCTTGTCCCTCCACCTCCTTTGCCAAAGCCTACCACCATCACTCTCACCCCCCAAAAAGACACACAGAGAGATAAAAAGACAACCACTTTAGGATGCACAATTTACGGTTAGAGAAACAACAATTAATGGGCCACTGTGATTGTACCGCGTACCCAATGGAATTGCACTAATTGAATTGTTGTCTACTCCCGAGAGTTTTCTTCCTTTTCCCTCGCTTCCTCATCAAGTGGCGAAAAGGGAAATAATGGGTCTTTTTCCAGAGTAATTTTAATTCTACTTGTAAAGCAGAATGTATTCACACTGAGATGCACTTGACTTCTGGCAAAGATGTTTTTTAGGGAAGTTAGAGAGGGAAAACCATCCTTTTTATTGCAATATTTTCAGAAGCTATTGAAATATATATCATTAATTAGGTAGGATAAATATAAAAGGCGCAGTAGCCATTAAATGCTCCATGCATAAGGCATTACATTTTAGTTTTTTGTTGCCATTGAAGGATGACATTATAGCAACCCATTATCCATAAATAATTGTCCAGTAGAGAGCTAGGCAAATTCACTTAATTAGTACTCTAATGGAAATGACTCTTGGGTATGTAGACAGGCAATCAAGACAATTAAAACAATTTTAAAAAAATAACAAGAATAAAGAGAGATCAAAATGTGTAGAGTGGTTTAGTGGAACAGTCGTGACTGACAATCATAAGGTAGGCGGTTTGAATCCTGGGTGCTGCACAAATGTCCTTTTGCAAGACACTTATCAACATCAGCCACAATCGACCCAGGTGATTTAAATGGGTACCTGGCAGGAATTTATTCTTTGAAATGTTAGAATGCCGAAATGGTAGCCATTATAATATGGTGCACTAGGTAATAACATAGCATGGTATAAATTATCATTTTTAACATAATTATTAATAAGTAAATATCAATTTAAACAAGGCATTTGTTAGGGACTTAATTTTGATACAAATGTATTTAAACTCTTTATAAACGTTCTACAAAACATTGTTATGTAGTATTGAAATGACAATGTCCGCTGCCACCACATTCACACCATAAAACATAACCACGAACGTTCACACTCTGACACGAGTGAACGCGCCCCATGTTTGAGCAAGCGAGAGCCGTCAATATTGAAGGAAGGGATACAATGTCGGCGGTAGACAAAGAGAAAGACGGGGATGTCGGGCGCTTCCTGGTGGTGTTCGGTTGCCGTGGCGAAGGACGGGCCCGGGCAGCCTCTTGCCAAAACATTTATCAATCGAGGGTGTTTCAGCGGCAATAGGAAGAGTGCCAAACAATGATGGAGGTAAACTTTACGGCAGATAGGATTACCCTACCACCCCCAATACAATCTTAATTTCATCACTGAATTATCGCATAAAAACAGCGCACCTCCCGATGACTTTCAGGTGAGTCATCGAAGTGACGCTTTATCGCCAAACAATGCCAATGTCCTACCAAGAATAAATTGGAGTCTTACCTGTTTGCATGAAAGTTCAGTACTTGAGATAATAATAAGGTTCAGCCTTTGCTGTGATTGTAAATCATTTAATCAATAATTTGCAGGACGATGTCGACGTCCATCAAAATTGGGATGGATGAATGCCTTGTAAATATGCACGTCCTACATTACATGAAGGATAGATGGACGATTTAAGAGGTAGAGATATTGAGATAATTTACACGGGGGGGGGGGGGTTGGGGGGGTGGAGAAGAACACTTGCCTTCATTAATGAAGATAGTTGACTATTTCTTGATATGGCATTCCTAATTATAATTTGAAAGTGATTAAATTAAATAATCCCTGGGTAAGGTGGATCAAACAGGTATCTTTTCAAAGGATGAACTTAATGTTTAAAAACTTAATTAGTGTGCATTTTGATCCATATACATAACATGGCTCTTAAGAATACATGAACTAGTTAGTTCATATCTTCACATGAAGTAAACTATAAACAAAAATTAAAATCTGTATGCCATCTTCTATCTAATGGAATTATTTCTCATAACCTTCTTATTTCAACCTTTAACTTTTGATAAGTATTAGCTCAAAGCCACTAATAACACCCTAGCATTTTGTTTTGATGTTATATATATTTTCTAAAAACTTCTGATTCAAAGATTTCCAATAATGCAGTTGACTCAATTATAACTCTGTTAAATATCACATTAAAATAAGACAATCAATCTTTTCTTTCAGGTAATTTTGTGAAGTGATCAGATCTTGGATAAAGTCCAAAAAATAATAGAATTAAAGCTATATAAATGACAATTCCAAAAGATAGCATAGAAGCATAGTTTACAGTATAATTATAATATCCATGATTTTCTTCAATTGATTTTTAATATTCCTTCATTTCTAGAAATGTGGACATTTTATCGTATCTTTATAATATTTCTGACCCTTCCTTAGCCTTTGCAATTCCTCTTGCTGGCAACGTACACTACAGGTACTTTATGAATGAATGCATTCTCAAACAACTTCTGACGTGGTCAATTAGAGAGGGCTCTAATATTTCTCTTCTGCATGATTGGCATAGTGGCCTATATTGCACTCAGTGATTCAATCCTGGTATCATAACAGAATGAATCACAGGATTTAGGGTAATACTGTAAAGTGCAGTGATAACAGAGTTCAATTTGGTGTTTCGTCGCTGATTTACGATAAATATATGAGACAAGCAATCATGAGGCAGAATTACGAAAATTGTTATCAATCTTTTGTGGTAATACTGGGGCCTAATTACCACGCTAACGGATATTACAGTTTTAATTTATAAATAAATGTATCAACATGTAGGTTATCTAAGTCTAAATTTATAATTTCTTGGCACCTTACGGCCATTTTTTATTTGCAAAAAAAACCCCTAAACCTAGAAAAACATTGGGAGAAATTTAAAACTCTATGTTTTTATTCTTTTATTTTATTTTAATTTTTGGGAGGGGGGGGGCATGTTTTCTCTATTTTTGCAGATATCATATAAAGGTCTGGTAATCAACTGCTCACATAAATGAAAAGGGACAAGTCTTCTCTTTCAAAATGTACAAAAATTTTCAACCACATTGATTATGAATGAAATATAATAATATACAAAAATGCTGATAAAATTAAATTAATTATGCATGCATTTTAACAATGTTGCAATATGTTAATGGCCAGTGAGGGTACAGGTATAAGCCACCAAATATATGCAACAGAAATGGCATTTTATTCTAATATAGGTTAAAACCCTTCATTTACACCATGCGAAAAGGCTTTTTGTATCCATTCTTCCAAAGATAAATTGGATTATATTAGACTATATCTGGCGGATAAAGCTTACTAAGTTGATGCCCTTGGATATCAAAATAATAATAGATGAAATGAAAGTGGGCAAAAGAGAGAGAGAGAGTGAATGAGCACAAGAGGAAGAGAGAGAGAGAGAGAGAGAAAGAAAATAAGAGATAGAGGGAGAGGTGGGAAGTTGACAGCATCTAAACAATAATCCTTGCTTCAGGAAAAATGGTATAATAATTGAAGAAAATATTGGGCTTTGGTCATAAGTCTCACAAATCCATAATTTGGCCCATAAGAGGATTATAACCTATTGAAAAGGGGATATAAATTTGTTGACTGTTGCAATATGGAAAAGATTATACACCTTCATGTACTAAAAAATGCTATTTTATTTAGTTTGAAGGTTTAGAATTGTTTAAATAAACAGAAAAAGGTTGTATCCACGTTTGTATTTGTGAAGATATCTTAGGTTTATTTGAAAATTAATAGTCTGGAGAAGAAAATTATTTTTTTTATATGAATTTCCACGCTTGATGCTAAGTTTAACCCAAAACATCTGCTCAAACAGATTTAAATCATAATTACATATCTTTTTTCAAACACATGATTAAAAAAAAAACATCATTCTTTTACACAAATTGACTCACATAACAGGACAATCTCAACTGTGTTTAAGATGGTTGTTGATTTATAAACATACTTAATGCATATTTAGCTATCAACAAACCATCTTCTTCCTTCCTTAACCCAGCTTTTGACAACCTCTGATGATGATGATGTTTTATTACGCCTAGCTCACAATACAGGACACTCTCAACTAGTGAGAGAAAGACAGACTTAACTCACTGATTTTTTAAATAGAATTAACACCTGTTTTGGCTCTCAGAAGACCTTCTACCTTCCTGAAGCCAGCTTTGGACAACCTCTGATTTTCTATGAGAGCCATGCTCATACTACATCATCTCAATTGCCCAGAGCAAGACAGTTGTAACTCAATAATTTTCAGAGTCAACATCCTTCTGTATCTCAACTGACCATCTTCTTTCAGCTTGAGCATACAAAGTATTTGAGAGAGTAAGCTGTTTACGTGGGGTATGGACCCAGGAAAGACTAAAGCGATAACAGCGGAGACCCAACACCAATTGCCTCGAGGGAGAAACATGAAAGGACAGCACTCCTTATTGGGTTATCCTGCTCTGTTTCATGAGTAAAGTTGAAGTCATGCTCACACAAAGTTTTGTATCTTTAAGTTATCTTCCAAGTTTGTAAACGTGATAGTGCCAATGAAGAGTGCCTTACAGATTAGGATATTTCAAAATACCTCTCAATTTAAAACTCTGAATTTTCCTGAAGCTGGCATTTGCTTAGCAGTTGTAAGGGGCTTGCCATCAAATTCATGGTTCATAATTATCATCTACCTCAAAAACAGTTATTTATGTTAACCTATGAGGGTAACAATAACTTATTTTCAAAGATTATATTTACAAACCGCCAATGAAAGTGCTTCATGTTAACGCTTTAACTGTTAAAGCTCACAGTTTCAACCATCGATGATAGAGGACGTATGAACACAACTATGGGACAGCGACAGAGAGAGAATCGAAGCCCCAGAAAATGATTATCATATAACACATATTACACCAAGGTCGGGTAACTCAGATGAAGAGCATAATATACTTGCCCTAAGGCAGGATGCATAGAGATAAGAGATCCATGAAGAAAAGAACTCCTCAAGTGCGTATTTCACGTCAAAGGAAAATGTCATTCTACAAATAATCATGACCAGGGGTCTGTTACAGATACGTTGCGATTATTTTATACTACTTTTTAATATTTCTTTTATACAAGTTTTGTTTTATTTGGTATTATCATAACACAATAACAGAATGCATCATTTTGTTAAACTATAAAACACTTTGTTAATTCCTTTTATACCTTTCATGTACATATAAATGGGATCAAAATACATTTTAATTCCATTTGCAAGTTTTGTTTTTTATTTCTGCTAATATCATAACTTACTAACAAAAGACAGACAGCTTTAGTATTATTTTACACTAATTAAATAAGGATCCCCTCATGTTTCATACCAAATGTAGGCCAATTTAAAGCACACATTCAGTATGCAATTTTATTTTAATATGTCATTCTGAATGTTCTCATTTTAATTCAAACCCTACCTCTACTCCAGGTGCACAGAGGAATGATCAAACCATTAACAAACCTCTTCCATCTTCCTACATATTCAAGAGGAGACAGATTCCCATTCACAACACTACCAGGTGACTGACATCAGTACACACATCACCATAGCAACCGAACCGGAAGGCATCTTTACACAGACACACCGGTATCAGGGGATACCTGGAGGAGAGGCATCTCTTGAGACATTGCTCCCTGAGTGGCTTACCGTGTATATAGCTACCCCAGTCACATTGTCACTCCAAGTCCAAACTAGACTATTAAAGAGGATAAAATTTTGAATGGGCTTTAAAAGCAAACGAGTATCATAAAAGCTATTCCTATAAATATACCTTTTGACAGAACATGGTACATTTTAGTATAAATTAGCCCATAATTTGATTTATAAAGGGGAAACTAAAACGGTACGAGGAAATAAGCATGCTTCTTAATAACATAATTATTGTGGGATGAATGAACTGCATTGTGGAAAATGGTGTTATCATTTATGAGCTAATATATTATAATCAAGCGCGGCGATTTCATGTCACAACTGGGGGGGACGGAAACACCAGAAAGTGAAAAAATAATACACTCACAATTTGCATCCTTCGCACATTATGCAGAAACTAATAAAAATGTTTGCGAGTGCGAAGCGCGAGCCGAAAAATTTTGCCTTATGATAACATTTAGCATTGTAATTGACATACATTTGACCTCTTTATTAGCTTCACAAGCTAATCACTTCATGAAAACATGTTAAGCTATAAAAATTGAGGGGGGACGAGTCCGCCCACCCCCCTCCGCCCCCCGGATCGCCGCCAAAATGATATAATATATAAACTGCTTGGAGTGTTGCATTCTGGGTTTAGGAGACAGAACATGTTGATTACTAGTAGTTGAGGATTTGATGCCAAAAAGGACTACCGGTTCCAACTGGCTTTAAAGGGGAATAAACCCTAGAAATACAAAGTTTGGTGAGAACAACTTATATTTTAAACAATTCTGACTTTCTTAAAAGGTTTATTTGGAAGTGTCCTAGTGCAAATCCAATTTCCTCCAAAGATATAATAAGGTCCTTTTAAACTCAACCTAGCTAGATATTAATGTTTTCAACTCTGTTTGGCCTAATATTTGGACTGGTATCGTACTGTCAATGTGGCTGGAGTGTGCACAGATCTACTTCCTTAGTTTTTGTGTTATAATCCTTTCAATGGAGAACAAACTGAATGCTTAGGGTGAGAAAGAGTAAGCTCTTCAATCATTCTGTAAATCGTTCAGAATCTAGGCAATGAGAACATCTAGGAAACTCCTTGAAATCAACAGAAGAAATCAACATGACTGTATAGTTAACCAACTAACGACAGGAACAGTGGGATTCCTGTATTAAACATATGAGAATGAGACAAGTCAGTTGTCAAGGAGTTAAGGTTTATATCCACTTGGTCTAACAGCAGCTGGTCTAATTATGTTTGTCTAATACCATATAGGATAAACCCATTTGGTCTACTAACAATTTGGTCCAATTTCCAATTGGTCTAACACATGCTTGGTCTAATACCTAAATGGTTCAATTGCATTTTCGTCTATTGCCCAAATGAATATTTGGTCTATTACCAATTTGTTACTGGAATTGACCAAGTGGTGATAGATCAAGTGGACATTAGATGAAATAGACAATTGACAAAATGGGAAATAGACATAATGGTATATAGGCGAAATTGTACTCACACCAAAACGTAATTAGACTATCTGGTTGTAGACGAAATGGAATTAGACCATGTGTGATGAGACCAAATGGACATTAGTCAAAGTGGGTTTAGACCAAGTGGTAATTTATCCATGCAAGACAGACAGACCTCAGACAAACTTCTAACCAACTTCCAATGCCACGTTAACAACTGGTCCTGCATCAGTCCTGCACCTCTCAGAGTCAGATTTTGAGAAGAATCAGACTCAGGAAGGTGGACCTTTTATCTGGCCTACTGGAGCAAGGTGGCCATACTCTAGCTACAACCATGTCACTGGAGGAATCGCAGGAGGAATCGCAGGAGGAATCGCAGGAGGAATCGCAGGAGGAATCGCAGGAGGAATCGCAGGAGGAATAGCAGGAGGAATCGCAGGAGGAATCGCAGGGGTTGGAAACCGCCTGGCGCAGGCTGCTGGACATGTACAATCGATTGTGACCTCGTCGTCCCTAGTTTTTGTTTTATTTTGGTCTAATGCAGGTTATGGGAATCAATCCTGTCCATGTTACTGAGGTATACACCAATATCAAACCAGTGAAATAAACTATCATAAATTGATTTTAAAAGGAAACTTGAAAGCATCATCTGGGACCCGTTGATAACTAATGTAATCCAAGATCTCAGCTTATTGTTCCACTTGCACATTTGTCTATGAATTCCTGTCCAAGATAGGTAAATTGTTTTCGCTCTTTGCCAGTAGCTCTCGGCACAAATCTCACTGCAGTTTCATTGCTAAAACTGTCTTTAGTTATTTCATATTGTTGTGCGATCAAGTGAATTTGGTTCTCCCTTAACTTGAGTTGAGCTTTCATATATCATTTAAATCATATCCATGTAAATATATGGACATAATATTAAACTGCACTTAATATCTTAAGAGATTAGAAATCTTCTATCTTCCATACTATATACATTCTCAAATTCTTGTACGAGCTATAATTAGTGCATATATAGCAATATAATTTGTATAATTATCTAATTACCTTATCAATTTCCTAATATGTAATGAACGTGCTAATATCCGCTTAATTTTTTTCCCTCACAAACCACTCAATCTACAAACTGTCATGGGTGACTAGAGGTTAATCGTCATGCCAAAATTAGACTGATGTATTAAAGAGCATGTTGTTGCTAGCCCTCGGCGAACATACGGTCAGGATTTATTCTTGTCGGGGTAGTGGAGTCACATTGGTCCCCAAGAAAGCTCTCTCTCAGTGTGAAGAAATGATTTATCTACCATGAAGACACGGGCATTCTGTTGGCGTAACGTCTGCCGCTAATTCAAAGCAGTCATGGTAATCATCATGGCCTAGTTCCACATTTGCCCATCGACACTTATGACCTATTTACTTGTCCTACTTTTGTTTTAAGGCGAAGAGAAAAAAAGGGGCTTTTGGGCGAAAAGAGGATTAGGGAAAAAGACAGTAATCTAGGTAATAGCCATGCTTAAGTGGAGCCTCATACTTGATCCGCAAATCACTTCACTAATGAAAATGAAACTAATTTGCAATGTATCTGAAATTGAAACCATTCATCTCATGAAATGTTCAGGTACTTTCATACAAAATTGGATTTTGAAGCCTCTGCAATAAAAAGAAATAAAAACCGTATTTCAATATATTTATCTTTCTAATCTTGACACTCTGACTTTATATTTTGTATGTAAATTTTATAGAGTATTGCTATCTGTGAAGCTTTATTCTTACACATTATAAATTCCATTTAATAAAATAAAAACAGAGTAAAGTATTTCCATATCAAACCAGTTGGAAATAGAATAATTTCATAAAAATTAAGATGTAATGATGTTTTGTATATCTACTATGTGAATAAATGTGGAAAATTTGTTAACATAAGGTATTTTTGTTCTACCCGTGGCACTATCATAGATATCCATGAAAGTCTAGGATGCCTAAAAAACAAAAATCTACCAAGTAGAGATGAACAAATAGGAAGTAATAAATAAAAAAATGAAATGATTAATAATTAATTTCAAATGACACACAAGAAAAATGAAGCCTTTGGAACAAAACATAACAAAAATATCATATTTCCTATATATGCATCACAGTGATTCATCACATATTCTACAAAAAAAAATAAAACATCTCAGTGACACCCCCGTAAACAAATCCACCATATCTTCCCCCTCCATTCATCACCATGACAACAGCGAGAAACTTCGGAATTTATCAGAAAATCTAGTCATCTCTAGACGAGCATCATCGAAAAGCTCTTACGACAGAAAAAGCATCCATTCGATCATGAGACTAAAATAGGTACCCTTCTGTTATGATATCATGTCGGTGACTTAGCTATGAGTGAGACACAATAGCGTTACTTCCAAGTCGCTGAGCTGGCTCGCTCCAGGTTTTAATTCTTCTCCGGCGATGCGCAAGTCTGATTGCGCTACCAACGACCTTCGTGCTTACCCACGTTTAAAAGAATAAATCAATGGGACTTTAGAAAACAAGATAATTGTAAAACTCTTGTGAGAGATATCATATACGTCGTGATGAGTCATGTTGGTCGAGTCAGGTTGCCTTCTAATGAATTAATACGATATATATCTAGTTAGGGTTAGTCTAGGAAAGCAACAAATTGGCATCAGTAGACGTCAAAGGTGTGATCAATCAATTTAGAGATGAGAAAATGAGCAGTTAGGAATCACTGGATGGCGCGAGGTTTTCCGGCACGTAACCAGTGGTGTTTCTTATCAAGGTAGATAGCTTCATACTGACTCACTTCAAGCGATTCTTTGAGATGCAAAAAACAGAGCGACATAAGATGTCCCCTTCGATTTTCCTCACAGACGTTAAATTTAAATCTTATTTCCCACTATGTCTGACTTTGAATTTAAACTTACATGTAAATTGAATAGTGCAGAATTGGTTGATAAAGTTTTAGTACTTATTAGGATGACATTCATTTTTTTTAATGAACATCATATGCCAAAGAATACAAATCAGTTGACATATCAGTTATAGAAATGTAGGTAATTCAATACTCTCTCTTTTGAATCTATTGAAAATTTGCACCAGTGTGAGACAAATTTCTGTAACAGCAATCTTAACTCAATTCAATTCAAAACTTTCATACATGCATAGTCCATGTTATTCCTTCCGTAGATACATTTCTCTTGATAATCTCAAGCAAGCCATCAGCTTCAGTAATCATTATTACAATCTGGCGTAAATATCTGCCGTAATAATTAAAATAATCTCACATACTTTCTGAATTCTTGTTTGACCTCATCTCAACCTTTCCACGCCATCTGTCTGTCTGTCTCTCCCTGTTTCTATGTCTATGTCTCCACATCTCTACCTGCATCTCCATCTCTTTCTTTATGTTGGTTTTTTCTTTCTCCTTTTGTTATCTACATGTCTGTTTGGATGTTTCTCCCTCCTGCTTTGTACAAAATATCTCTCTTCTTTTCTATGTCACTCATTACCTATCCTACATATTTTATTTTCTCATGCAAAGTGTAACATGATTATATGACCCTACGCCAATCCAGCCGAGATACCAGGGTAGTTCTAAGACACAGCATGACTTTCAGGGATGCATTGTTGGGGAGCAGTGATGCTCGATTTGTTTCTGATTAAAATCATCCAAATCATTCGAGCCTACTCGTCAGTAAAAGCTGCAATAATTACAAACCCTTCCTGGTATAATCTTCAGTCCAATGGAAGAGAAGATGCAGAGGAAATCCTGTGTGTTTGCAGGATAAAGGGCTATTCTTTCACATAAGTGGCTAAAAAAAAAAATACATTTTACATTATTTTACATTATTATCCATACAGAGGGTTTTTAGAGGCCAAATACAAGTGTTATTTTGTTGATGCACTTCATAAACTTGACCTACTTTACAAAGTTCGTTGAACTCGCCCAATATTGTGGCCTCGCTGCCCAATATCGAAAATATTGGGCAGCAAGAGGGGGAATCTCCAAAATGCAGCGACACGTTACAATTCATTTATCTTAATTCCTTTGTTATGTCACAATCACTTCAGCCCATTTGAGCTAGGCCTACGCGTCAAATGAATTGCGCGCACTTTATTTGTACTCGTTTTTAGCATTTTTTTTTTTTTTTGGGGGGGGTGCAATTTAATTTTTTTTGTGGGGCATTTTTTTTTTTTTTTTTTTGGAAGGGGGGGGGGTCTTTTTTGGGGGCACTTTTTTTTTCAAAAATAGATTGTATTCCGAAACAAAATTGTGGGTGGGGTGAGAATACATAAATGAAATTTTTAAAATGTGATTAAAAACATATGGGGGCCCTATGTGTAAAATCTCTGTATAGATAATATAAAAATATTAGATGTACTATTTTCGGTCAATACAAGAATATGAACTCGCTTTTCAAAATATTGGGACGTTCGTTATCGTAGACTCTATTCCTTGTATCACCTCAAGGCCACCAATATTCTAATAATTATTGAGTATGGCTGTATTGAATTCTTCCAACAAAATATTCTTTCAAAGAAATTGAAGTATGAGCAGTAACCACAACATTCAGGCAACTAAGAGCAAGGGGTCTCATTGATTGTTTCAAATGAAAGTGATACATGTGACTGGCGCTTTTACTTATTTTGTTAACTTATAATTTCATCTAAAATAAGGAATTGTAATGTCTGTAGAAACTAAAATCATTGAAATATGTGAACAAAAACAAAGCTAGCAACCATTTAAAAATTGATGAAAATGACATTTTCAAAGAGATTCCAATTTATGTAAATTTGTAATATTATAGTTACTTTCTAGTGAAATTGTTATAACTATAGAATTAGCGTTATAAGCGTCAACAACCTTTGCTCAATTGCTGCTCTCTCTTACAGTCTATCGAGCTCACGGTACATTAATAATAATTGTCTTCTCTATATGTGTTTATGCTTTTATATCCTTTTCTACTTAATTCCAAGGTTGATGCTTTGCAAGAGAGAAGAGTCTGACATTGATAATAAATACGAGGACAAAATAAAACAATTAGATCATTTCTGAAAAATTATAAAATCATACCAATAAAAAAAAATGAAAACAAGAAGATCAACTGTCACTTTATTATCAAAAGACAGAAATTTCATCTCCTCACGAAACAGCTAAGATGCTAATAGAAACAAACATCACAAATAAAAAAAGTCCATCGCGCAGCTTTGTACGCCAGCCCATGATGCATATGTGGTATGCGCGTAGTCATATCAGGCTGTTAATCCACTAATTACCACAGATGTGCAACAAAAAGCCATGCTATTCTCGGCCCTTTGCCAATTTGGCGGTGAACAACCAAAGACAAAAAAAAAAAAAAAAAAGATTCAGGATAGAAACCGAGAACTACTCAGACACCCACGCAAGACAGTCATCTCAAGTGCGGGAAGGCCAATGTGTCCACAGACAACGGGAAAGATTTTCTATCTATGGATGACATCGAGGGAAATGATAGATGTAGATGATGCCACAGCCTACATCATCTTCTTAGTCTGGAAATCGCCAGCGGCCATGTTGCGAGCTCTGGTTGCCGTGGTTACTGGTTACACAGGCCCATCTCCTCCTTCGGGGTCTCTCTTCAATAAAATAAAACCCATTTCCAGGACATTGAATATCTATCTTTACGGTTTACCAACTAGTCTTGTTACTAATGGTATTGTTTGATCTTGTGATCTCATTGGAAATATTTTCCTGCTTTGAACCAATTTTACCCACTATTTAACCCTTTGACGCGCGGCCGTGTGAAATGCGATTGTTACCATTCCTGTGGTGGAGCGTTTTAGTACACGCTGACAGTACTATAGAAATTGTTATGTTTTGTGCTTTCATTACTCCTTGCATCTAACCGGTCATTTCTTCATGATTGTAGTAAATATAAACATGAAAGGCAGACATTTTTCTATCTAAACTGTAAGGCAAAGTCATCAAAACCAAATATAAGACGCGTTATTTGTAAAGAAAAACAGTCATTTTTGGCAGAAGTTCCGCTTTCTTCTTTCCAGTAGATTCACAATGCAAGAGTGCGTAATGCATGTACAGCACGCACGGTTCGATCGATGAGCCTACTGAATAGCACTTGAAAAGAGGTCTTGTTCTGTTTCTTTAAATTATTTCTATAAAATATGGATTAAAGATCAGTAGCGGCCGGCTTCGCAACTCAGGACAATGGGCACCTTGACTAAGCACCATTCATTAAAAGTGCAGTGTAATTTGAAAAATAAAAAGCGGGACTTATATCTTATAATACCCTACTGCATATGCATACTTTACATCTAATTACATCGTCATAGTTACAACAACTAGTTCAAGCAAAATTCAGATAATCGACCCCTCTCATTATCGTGATTAATATATATAACCTAGGGAGAATCGGAAATCGACAGGCATAATATCTCCATGCAACTAATGTTTCATACATCTATAATAATGAACATTGTTTTAATCCCTTAACCTTTCTATTTCTCTCTATTGTTCTCATTCTCAATCTTTATCTCTCATATTTCTCCTCTCGAGCTAGCTTTATTTGATTATTTCTTCCTCTCCGGACGCGTACGCGTACGCCAAAAGTTAAGATCGGGAATTCGTTTCTTATGTAAAAAATTATGGTAATGCTGAAATGAAGTGAATTTTTCTTGATTTTTTCCACGTAACTAGGTTATTTCTTTGATGGATATTAAAAATGAATATATCTTTGTCCTATTCCTCAAGAATTTAGCCCCAAAAAGCGGGTGAAAAGCCGAAAAAGCTTGTCAATATATTAGAGAATTATCTCGGCTTCTGTAGAAGCCCGTCGTAGCAGACTGAACACCTCGCTCGGCTTCTGTAGAAGCCCGTCGCACCCAAAGGGTTAAACATTTATGAAGACAAAAGTTTTTATGAGAAATGCTATATGCACCAATTGTACATCATAAGAAATGCATGACTTTCAATGAAATAAAAACTTTACAGCTAGGTTCATGTAGGTCTGTATTTCTATTTCATAATACAAGGTTTTAAAAAAATTGTTTATTGTTTTGTTATAGAAATTCTACCAAAATCAATGTGATACTAAGTCCACCATTTAATGATTCTCACAATAAACATACATTTTACATCTATACCTTAGATTCCCCCCTTTTGTTTGTTTTTTTTTTTGGGGGGGGAGCATGGTTTATTTGTTTAATAAAAATATACATGGAAAAATATGTAAATCTATATCCATAAATCCTTAAAATATTGAAATTTTACTAAAATCAATATGATACAATGTCAGCATATGAGCTAGTTAGCAATTCTCACAATAAACAAGCATTTCATATCTCTACTGTAGATGACTGAGAGAAAGTGTGTAACAATACAGATGGAAGCTCAACAATAAAATCATTGCATATACACCACAAGATGGTGCTGTTTCATTTCTCCCTGCAACAACACTACATGTAGGAGTTGCAACAGACCACCAGTTATCATTTCTATCATGTACATTGTCGAAGCTCAAAGTTGCAGTTATGATGGAAAATAATTTCAAGAGGAATCAAAAGAAACATACATGGGATGTGCAAAATAATTCTTTATAATGATTGACATCTGTTGAAAAAATGTGGAGAAATGACGAAAGGAAGGTATATGACAGAGAGAAACTGTGGCAATACAGATCGAAGCTCAACTATAAAATCATTGCATTTCCAACA
>CALNVZ010002100.1:14445658-14459401 GCA_940671915.1 Paracentrotus lividus
CTAGTGGTAGAAAATTAAACAAACACGTCTCGATTTACAGTATCTCCCTTCAATTAACCTCTAACAATGGTTTGAATCATTTCGACATAAATCCAGTGCCCGGGCTTAGTGATGTCGCGCTAACTGATGCATCATCAGACAAACGTTGAGTAATCTTTGTGGGAATAGATAGGGATCATGTTCAATTCTTAGTGTAAAAAGTAATATGACTTTATTCCAAGACACACAGACTTAACGTTGTTTTGTTTCAGGAAAATAGAAAGTATCACTTATTAGATTCCAATCTTTCGCAGGAGATGTTTGATCGTTGTCTGCGCGTTTTAGAAGTGTGATCGTATCTATTATTAATCAGTATTCTTTTATATACTTCATATTTGGTGTTTTGATTTCAAATGATTGGTAAAAAATACAGAAATGAATTTAGAGCCATAGTAAACGAGGTCATGAAACTGGCGGTTGAAGTGGGGTGGTGGGTTGAGTCGGTGAGAGAATGAATGTGGTGCATAAAAGTGAATTCCCCAAACTATTTATAATCGAGTGGCACGGTACCTACCTAATCGGGGAAATTGTAAAACGATGACCTACCACCACTTATTGCAGACAAAAAATTGTGTTATGCGCATTCCCAGCTTTCGTAGGCCGACTGAGATATAAAAGTGTCATCCTTTAGAATATCACTCTAAAAAGGTAAGAGCCCTTTCAGTATGTTAGAAAAAAGTCCCGTGGAAACAACCTTTGAATTATCGTTAAAAAGGGGGCATGTCATTGTGCAATACTAAAAGAATTGACCCCAATGATGTTTATCTCTCCATTTAATTGCGATAAGCACAGTCTTGCTTAACGTATGGCTGATGTATAACTTCGCTTTGTGCGTTAATAAAAGCAAAAATACAAACGACTCGGTCAATGATTTCGGCTCGCAGCTTCGCGCTCTCTGCGGATAACTAAAGTATGGTCTTTTTACAGCAATAAACCTACATATCTGAGCTTCACCGAGTCTGAACTATATACTGTACTCTTTCTGCTGCTTCGAGGTGGATCATTGTGACATATCAAGAGATAGGTCTACAAATTAGACAGAGTTGCAAGTTGGAACACGCTACGGAGAGCGGTGGGTGGTAGAGCTACAGAGAGGGACATTAAGTCGCTCTGCAATTTACAATAAATCATGCACTCTAAAACTGTGTCCCTTGTTTTTAAATATCCTACAAAAGAATGAAGAGCGTAACTTCACAATTTCTCAATACTCTTTCGTCCGTGTTAATAAAGATACGCTCAATTAGAGACAAATAATATTTCTTAACAAAAACGTAACACGTACATCTGCTAAAAAAAAGTTAGAACTATCCTTCGTCACTTTTACTATTACATAATGATTCTTTTAAAAACAAAACGTGCCTCCAAAGTTTTCTCTCTAAGCTAGATTCGGTAATTTACAATCAGTTGTTGAAACGAAATATTACACTAACCGTTTTTATTCCGAACTGTAAAATTTTCAACATGATCTCAATACAATTCAAAGTATTTGAAAAACCAGCCAAAGATGGTGTTGGTAGACCCAAGTGCTAAAAAGTTAGCCACTTCACGTTGGAGACGTAGTGTAAGAAATCGCAATAATGTACCGAAAATGTCTATAATGCTGATTGCAAGAGTACGTTGGCGTTGTTGGCGCTAGGGAGTCTGGGAGAGGTGGAGTGGCCTACAGGATGCCTTGCAGCCGCGCACAAATACTATATCCTCATCTTAGCAAGTATAAATTCACATGAAGAGGCCCAAGATTAAATAAATGTATCTTCCAATACTGGATATAGAAAGAGTCTAGTAAAGGCACGGGTACGTAACGCATAGAGCTTGATGATTTAGCTCATATAATCTTTTCAGCTGGGATCTAAGAAATAGGCTCTATAATTGCACATTAACTCCAATTTTTGGTTCGTCAATATTATTGAGTACTGCCAGGCGCTTCGCGACTCGGCATTCCTATATTTCATTACTCAATTTGAACGATTAAAAAAAAGAAAAGCATTAAATTCTAAAATTTTCAGCTACGCGCTCGGCATCTTGTTGGATACTATAAATGAAACTATACACTGCACTGTTGAACTCAATATAATTCCTCAGACGTTTTTCATAGCCTTCGCTTATACATGGGTCTATAAATAGATAATGGCATATGTTCTCATAGTAAACTCAATTTTCCGATTGGACACACTCTAATTTATTTTTATTAATAACGCTGTCCTTCCGTAGCTAGCTGTCTCACTTCAGTAAAAAAATAAAAAATTACCACCTTGAAATAGAATTGGTCCACTATTTTCAGATCGATCGAACGCCCCCCATAGAAAATACCCTAGTAAGGGCCATGAGCTTTGCAAGAACCAGTAAAATACACAAAGTAGTAACTAAAGAAAATTTTAATCACCAGCCGGTTTAAGCCAAGCTCAGTACATGATTACATGCATTATACATATGGAATGGCTGCCAAATAATTTTAATAAATAAATCATCATAGTTAGCTCAGAGCTCTAACGAGGAGTGAGGCGCAATGATTATCCGATAACTCTGTTGAATACAGACACTCATTTTTGGTGAAGTCAAATGTATTCCCGTTACCTGGACACCATTAAGTTTGTAGATAGATTGAACAGTTTGACCGGACGTCTGTATTAGATATTTTTGAGTGTTCATGTTGCATATATTTCATTTGATTTCAGTTTCTATCTCTACAAAACATTGATTGACTCTGGTGTTGAAGCCATTGGTTAATCAATATGAGTCCTATTAGGATTATTATTAAATTAGTATGGTTAACCATTAGCGATCTCATTTCAGTAACAGATTTAAAGCGAAGGATCCGATTTTAAAGTTGTATCCACTGATTACGACATGCATCGTAGATGGATCATATAGTTCTGCGTACGCTCACCAACACTCTAAATATTAGTATTTATTTAGGCATCATTATTTTCTTAATCTTTCTTGGGGTGTAGCGAATGTGACTACAATTTTTGTTCCACAACATTAACACGATTTAAATATATAAACCAGGGTGTAATGTCGTCCGAAAAAAAGGAAACTAAAAAACTTTGAGTAGGCTACACATAATGATTTATCAAATAATACTAATCATTTTTTCTTTTTCATCAGGTTTCAGACTAAAAGTCATTGATAGATATTAGTAAAGTTATTTATAGATGAATAGACATGAATACTAGTTTAATATTGTCCATAGCTCTAAGATCTCCCCTAACGACATTACCTTTCATAGTGACTCTCAGCGTCACTACTCGCACCAATGTGACGCAATCACTTAACCTGCTCCATTTGTTTTTGAAAAAGTCTTGTAAAAATTGTGGGCGTGTTCACTCCAGCAATCTCAATGCATCCCTGAGATTGGTTGGTGTGAATGTGCCTGGAAGAAACCACATTTGGATCAATCAATAACTTCAAGTAATATTTCAGTGGTGAATTAGAAATTTAAATATCTGGATAAAGTACAGTAACTCTCATTCCACCATCCTATATGATAACGTCTCATCAGCTCACCATTCATGCATCACTGGAACCCCATTGGTTTTGAAATTGTCCTTTAGCAATAATTGTAGATAGGTTCTCTTCATGAGCTCTGTTGAATGAGGTTGGCTTTTCAAAAGATTCATCTAAACCAAACTCTAAGTAAAGCATTACATGTGGACCTTAAATATAATGAGTTTGAGGGATAAGTGGGTTGGAATTTGTTACTTATTTAGTCCTTTATTTACCATCACAGGTAATTTCAACATGTTAGTGGTCACCTAGACAACCCCAGAAACTTACAGTTCCCTTGGATAATGTAAGAAGCATGACAGTGCATCAATATATATTTTGCAAAGATTTTTCAGAACACAATGGGGTTTGTGAATGCGTGACATTGGTGAGGTCTGAAGAGAAGTCAATACAATAGATAATGAGTTGGCACTTCCAGTGATATAAACGTTCATATTATCATTTACTGTTATGGTTTTTAAAAATTGTGATTGATGATAGAACGGTTGGATTCCTTTTTTAAGGCACATGTGCCCCCAAAAAAAGCACCCATCTCACGACTCGAGTGGAAGTGAACCACTCACCAATTTGCAGACTTTTCAAAACAAATGAGGTTCAGTGATGCGTGACGATTGGTGGCGACGGGCTATTATTTAATGGTAATGTGCATTGCATCTTTCAGTGATTGTAATCCCATGGTAATTTTATTTAAATTATTGAATCACTTGGGTTTCCTTTTTTCTCCTGGTGTCACCCTGTTATAAGTTTGGTCTAATTTGAATTAAAAACACATTGAAGTGACAGTTAATTATAATTATTGAATAGGCCTTCTGTTTCATTAATTAATCTAGTGATTATAAATTATATGATTCCCTCCATCTTTTAAAACCTGTACTTCAAAAAATAATGGTATTCCATCTGTGAAGCTTGCAAGTTACTGGTGATTTTCAATGGACACAAGCTTATATTACAGGGTACTAATTGATGGTTTCCTTTTTTTTCATACCATGACACTTTTTTTTTGTTCATTGGTACTGGAAAAGAGGGTCCACCCATTATTTTAACAGTTAGTTCATGAAATACAGTAATAGTTTGAAGAGTTAGGTACTATTTTTCTTCTTCCTTTTTTTTTCTTACGGGTGGAATGGGCACGAAAGTTAGTCACTTTCCTTTTAATAACCATTTATTAATTATGAATAGACGCGAAATACAAATTCTACATGATGTGTCTTAAGATAATTAGTTTGGACTGTATATCCAAGTGGTTTTGGGATTCGTTGCCAAACCCTTTTTATTTTTATTTTATATATTGTATTATTTATTCCATTTTTATTTTTCATTGTACTCAAATCAGCTTAATGGGAGGGGGGGTATAGGTCAAATTGGTTAAAAACACTTCTATTTGGCTCATTTTAACAGACATATAATTTCAGTTGATATTATAGAGGTTATATAATTAATATCAAGGAATATTAGGACGAAAAAAAAAAAAAGCGCACCAAAATGCCTAACTTAACCATATATATAAATATAGAAATTAATGCAAATTAGTACCCTTAAAAAAAAAAAAAAAAAAAAACTCTCAAGAATAGAATGTCTGTATGCTCGTTAAGCACCTTTATGGGCACTTATTGATTGAATGATTATTCTGGGGAAATGTGCAGTGGATTTCGAATTTTAAATGAAGTTTTAGTTTCTGGCAATAATGTCATGAATATGATAGACTAAAGAACAAAAATACAAGAAAAATTCATTCAAAAAAAATAAGGATTTTTTTGTTAAATTCAAGAATCCATACATTTTCCAGAGCACATGTTTAGAGGAACAAACACCTGTGCAAAATATTTATGAGAGTTATGTTTGTGTTGTAATTGGGTATTCAAGTAGATTATTCTTTGTTTTGGGGCAATAATGGTGCTAAATTCGCCATATAATTTGATGAAACAAGTGACAAGTATTGAAATATTACCACATAACTTACGCTATTATTTGGTATGATCAATTAGGATCTTCTTGTCACTATCCATTTTCCAGCTTCCAAAGTTTGGGCGTATATGGCATTCCCTTCTCTTCATTTCCCTTCCTCTATTCACCCTCTTTTCATGTTTTGTGCCCCCTAAAGTGACCGCCCCGGGGGCCTTGCCCCCAGTCGCCCTCAGATACGCCTGATTGTCCTGCATGTGCCTATGTTAAGCGATACAAAGAGCAGATTTAGAGTAACGGCGTTCGTTTTTTGATGCATGAGTAAAGAAGGTCAATGTTACAAGGCAAGCGCCTGGGCCCGTATGACACGTTCAATAGTGCTACATTCCGTACGACACTCACTTAGATTATTATGATACATTGAAGAACTTTTCAAGAATATGAGCTAGTTCTAACATGATATCGGCCTGCTTAGTTTTGTATTATAGGAATTACATTTTATCAGAGACAAATTTAAATCGGAGATTGATTTAAGAGAAAGTAATCCAAGACAATAAAATTTGAAGCAAGTATACGTGGCTGCCCTCATTTCAGAGTATGTCCCTTAACGACGAGACACATTTTTGCATGTCCCGCGTACGTAGCCACTTGTTCTGTAACCAACTATAGATTTTGTTTTATTTTATTCGTTAATAGCTTATTTTGCAAAAAATATGTTTTTATTAATAATATAATTCCTGTTCGTTTGGTTGTAACTGAAAAAATCAAATTTAAGTCTCATTTGAGATTTAAATTTCCTGTGCATCTCCCACTAAGGACTTTGAAACTCAAACTTGAGGGTTCAAAAATAAAAGAGTCACTTTCTCCGCGTCCCGTACGACACAACACATTACATTCAATCTCCTAGTCTTTATTCCAGGATTTGTTTCAACTCACAAAATCAAAACGTCTTGGTTCTTTTACCTATTCTGGTAGTACTTTGAAGAATGACCATCCAGTTATTGGAAATAATTTTTTGTTTTTTTTAAATTTGTCTGAAAAGCTTGTCATAATGTTCTCTAATGTCCCGATTAACGGACATCGTATATGGAATCGCCCTTAATATGGACGCGGCTTTCGCGACCTACGGAGGAGATTAAATCTACGAACGTTACATATGAAGCTTTTTTAAAAATAGCTCAAACCCCCAAATCTGCATTACTGTTAGTACAGGGAAAAGGGAGTGGTGGTAAACTGGGTTTTTATTTGCTAGAAACAGCTGGCAAGCGTCTTAAAAATTACAAGTTTTGCGTAGTGGCACGCAAACGAGGGTTCCCTAACAGCTACACTTGAGAGAATTAGCTTCCCCGTTGTCAAAAATCTATCAACGCTATTTTGGTGGAAATGTACGTTCGGTTCCCAAAACGTAGAAGCGTACTAGGTTCTCTGGCGGAGTAGTCGTTATATAGTAGGTTGAAACACAGTAGATCGGCAAGCGAAGGTGCAAAAAAGCCTAGAATAACGGGTTCCACACTCGTCACTGTAATGGATGTAGTCACCATGCATGTTACAATGCATAACTATAACCATTGCACCTGCCTACTCAATAGATACAACCCACAGGCAGATAAAAATCTCAGCAAAACCTTTTTTTCAATAAAAAACACTAGCTTTCGAAATGTCTTGGCCAGTGGTGATATCAATCATTTATTCTAATTGGCCAGTTCTTTCCTTAGAGAAAGAAAATACTCACCAGAAGATCAACTCTCTGTTGGGACAGAATTGATATAATATATATAACTAACACGCGTGTTCGAATGTCGTGATGCTCTATGTGATGTGTTTAGACTGCGAATTTCTATCATGCTTTGGAAATAGATTCAGATGAAAAGGGAGAAAGAAGTGGATATCTAATAAAATTTCAAACGTATTTTGATACAAAAAATGTATTGGGTGAAAAAGCAAAAGAAGCAATGTTTACCACTCTGGCCAAAATTAAGTTTAAAAATTACTTATTCTATCTTCCGCTGTCTAACATCGCTCTGTGACCCCACATTATATATTGCATTTTGAATAATCCACATGAAATGCCCATGTGTAGGATGGTTCTTGTGAATTTGAATTATACATGACCCTATGGATGTATTTTTCCCTACGTGTCTATTGGAAACTTCACTGTACGGTAGACATACCATGTCAAACATCAGTTTGTACTGCCATATCTAATTGTATCTTTGTATAGTTTGTTTTCTACTATCTCAAAATTTTTGTGTTGCTACAATATTCATCATTAATCAGTTGATATTATACATAGCACATAAAATGTTTGGTTACTGATTATGGATTTTTGATAAGTAATCAAGACAAAAAGAACCATTAACTTGAGACTTTATCTTCGCAAATTTTCTGGTGCTTTTGTCTGAAGACTGAACCAGTGTTTCTACTGGAAAACGCAGCTATTGGATGCTGAGAACACTCTTTGGGTTCATGATCTTTGAAAGGAACATTGCAATGTGATACATTCAAGTCACAAATGTTTTTCAAATGCTCCTTAGGGAAAATAATAGCCTAGCAAAACACTTTTTAAAAATAACTTAATTTTAAGTGGGAACATCCCTAATTTAATAAGCATAAGCGAGCGCTTTGATAGGAAATGTAACAGGGCATTTACCCTCCTTAAACATTAAAAGAAGCATACTTTGCCGTTTGACTAATAATAAATGGGCAGGACGGTAGGAGGGTTATTTTTTTTTTATTCTATCCAATGTTTCAAGGGTTCAGCGCTTGATATAGCATATAGACAGCATTTGTGACACTATCGTATAAAACTTGGTATGAAAAAAAAGATAGAAGAGAACAGGGTATCTCCCAGTAAAGTAGCCATTTTGATTGATTCGTATTGCAACCATAGACGTTCTATATCTCACGGCCAAAGGGAACATGTCGGTGATGTTTAACCATTGGTATGAATCGACAATCTTTAATCTTTATATTTTAAACACACGTTATGAGAACGATTGGATTAGAAACAGAGGATTTGCATGGAGGCAATTTTTGAAAAATAGTGCCTCTCTTTTAATGTATGCATACATTTCTCTTAGATAAGTCCCCTCCGTTGTCAGCGAAAGCTCACTAATATGTCCTCTCCCTAAAGGAACATTTGGGGGTACAAAATATATACTGGAATACAATCTTATTCTTACCCCCACCACCATCCCCCTCCCGTATTTTTTGATTTTTTGTTTTGTTTTTTTTTTGCTTTCTGGCTGAAAGAAAAATAGTACATGTATTGTCAAATAATTCTCTGACTATTAATGATATTCACTAATTAGGACTTATTATAAAAGCAACTTAAGAACAGAAACAAAATCACACAAAAAAACAAAAATGAAGATAAAAAAGAAAAACGGTTAACTGAGGAGAGAACAAACAAAACAAAAATAGCCACAAATTAAAACAATGTCAAGTTTGATTCTTATTAACATTGACCACCACCTATAATCCAACAGATTCCAATTATAACTTAATTTTTACCTTTTTACCTTAACAAAAAAAAGCAAACTTCTCCCACAAAACTAACTTAGCAGCTGAAAAAATGTGTATGTTTTTTTTTCTTGCTGGAATTATTACCCATAAAAATCGATCAGGCCCATAATGCGAGTTGCCATCAATGACAATTTTTTTAAATAAATGATCATACAATTGTAAATATTTTAATTAAAACCATTATGCCCAATATGAGTCATAGATAGAACTACTAATCTGATATTAGTACGCAAAAGAGGCACTAAAGCAACAAAATGATTGACTTAATTTCCCTTCTAGCTCTTCAGCATGAATCAATTTAATTATAATACAAATTGAATATTAGTAGGGTTGGGCAATATACATTGACTTTTTTTAAAAAGGTATTTCAAAAACAAGTTACTTTCATAGTCAAATTTATGTAGAGATCCAAAAATGCACAAAGATTTTTGTGTACGTATGATGTATGACCATGCTAAAAGGTGCAAAACACCAAAATAGTATTGTTGCCCACTTCATCAACACAAACTTTATAGGTATCTTTACCGTTTTTTTTTGTTTCTTTATGGTTTTGGAATGTTCTAAAATAATTAAATAAGCTCAATCTAGACAATTTTAACACATGAACCAAAATTGTACCTAGTATGGTTATAGGGTGTTATTTAGAAGTGATTTTTGATATGGAGGTGATTTTGCTTTACGATATTGAACAACAACTAACCAAACAACACTACAACAGTATTTAACGTAGGTAGATTAATCATAGTTGGATTATCATGTTGGGATTCCCTGACACCAAAGCCATTAAAAAACGCTAATAAAAAGTGGTTTAATTACGTTAAAAAGTGTGATATTGGGATATATAACGCTATTTGGCGGCCATTTGGTTTTTTTGCACTTAGCGACGTAAGACGTCATCGTATCAAAAAATAATTGTCAAATTTTCAGTTTCTACGTCGAATTTACTATAGAAACAACTTGTTTGGGAAAAAAAGTTGAGATTTCGCGCAAACCCTAATATTTGGAACAAGGTACGAGATGTATTGTCGTAGGCAGCCTATCAATAATCGAAATTTCCTCCCGCCAAACGGTTCTAATGGAGCACGTTAGTAAGTTAACTGGTGCATGGTTTGGTTAGACAACAGTATGGTATTAATGTATCTTGAGAGATGTTTTCAATTCTATGGTACTAGAAATTTTGCTGGTTATTATTTTTCCAAGAGGGGCCGCCTATGGGCGTGGAAGCTATATCCTATTTACATGATGGAATCTCAGTTGGCATATGCCTCGTTAGAGAAAGACCATGTTAGTTAACAGAGTCTTGATTTATTTCACCCTCCTCTCACCAGATACAGGTTAAATCTTACTCTCTCTTTTACCATAATTACCATTAGCAACTGATCTATCAGACCAAGCTCAAGGTTTCCCTCGTGGTCGGCTCCTTCTCCTCTCTATATGTTGTGATGATGGATGACGCGCCGGCAGAAATGACAGCACTACAAATGACAGCAGATTTAATGGCCGAAAATGAACTATTCTTATGCATCAAATGGGGTTTCAGGACCAGTCATATGACGATAAGGTTTTCTTACAAAAAAGCTCAAAAAGCTCATAAAGCAAAAAGCTACATTTGTCCAACTCATTACGAGTTTTGGCTTTATGATAATAATTTCTTATGAAGGGTCAAACAGGGTTTATAAAGAGACAAGTCAATGGATATTTTTCTTCATAATAAGCTCAAAATCTCCTGCTAGCTATTTTAATACTCCAAATTCCAATTATCAAAAACATCCGTAGGATGTTTTATATTATCTTGACTAACGTTGTTCAAAGATTACTGATTAGAAATAATATTCATGATTCATTATCAATCTATTATGAGACATTTTAAACTTTTATTTGAATTCCTCGTTTGTAGCTACAAACTATCATTAGGTGCTGCTTGGTAGGAATTAGGAAAACAGTATTTTCTGCCTTTTTGCCAGTACAGGCACTCCTTATTAACAATGAGGTGCTTTGGGGCATAGTGGTCATGATAAATACATGGAATAGACTGTACTCAAGAGGGGATCGCGCCACCTTGATGCAAGTTATTTGAAGGATACATAAGATCAAGATTGGAAGAGACAATGATAATGAAGCTTTGAGAAATTTGAACAATAATTGAGATAGAATTAAGTTTAATCAACCCTACATTATAAATTGTCATTGTGCTATTGTGAGATCAACTTTTTCAGTTTGTTCATGCAACACTAAGTCTATTTAAAGTGTGCTCGGTCCTATCATTTTTGGAAACATAGACCTGTACAAATTGTGTTGGCAAAAGGATAGTTGTCATGGATTTCATGGTCAAATGCCAATTTGGATTTACATCCGTTTTTAAATAATATCACTTCTACTCAAAAGATATTTTAAATTCTGAGGATATTCTAATCGCATACTTATTTAAAAATATTGTAATACATTAATGTTAAAATGATATTCATCTCTAAACATTGTTTGCAATGCCAGTTATATAGAACTTATTAATATTCATTCTTATTTTATACAGTCCACCTGTTATAGAAGAGATGCTCAGTACTAGGCCAAATATCCTCATTTTACTGAACAATTTAAAAGCAACTCATAAATGTATGATGCACAATATTTGGATTATTGAAATTTGGATGGGAGAATTGCCGTTCGTCAATAAGGAATAAAGGAAATCTTGTTGTATGTTTGCTCATTATATAATGGGATTGGACTGTAATATTAATATCAATTTGTATAATTGCTTTGTAGAAGTGCATATGAAGGACATGTATTGCATCAATCATGTATTGCATTGCATGCAAATATAATTACCAACACCAATCTGTAGTAAAAAGTATTGCATTAATTAACTAATTATATCATGGCAAATCTCCGTATCAAATCATTATACATAGCCCTTTCATTGAATAAAAATAGACAAGGATAGATTTGTAAAGAACAATTATTTCATATTTAATTTTGGTATTAATATCTTTGAAAATTCTTTGCAGTTTCCTTGGCGTGTATGGCAAGAGATCAACTCCATGACAGTCATACCCTGTCTGACATGGGATGTCATGAAGATGTCCAACATTTACATCGAGAGCTAACCCAGGCACAAACTGTGAAACATATTATATAGATAGTGTACAATCTATTGTGCAATATACTGGATTATAAGTACGACAAATAAAAAAATTTGTATTTGGAGTTCATAATAGTCCAGTAATGTTGCAAGATGGAGCGTTCACTATTTATTATAGTAAATAGACCCCTAGATCTTTGACCTTGCCTAATCTGGTTTTACCTTTGCTTTATGTTCGGGGCTAATTTAGCTATTGTGATGTATTTTGTTGCTCCGTGTATCCATTGTTATAAGCTGTTGTGCGCACCATTTTACTGTTATTACGCGCAAGCGCAATAAGGAAAACGATAGAATCGATACTCTCTCCATTCACTTAACACGGGCTTTACCCTACAAAAACCGAAAGTTATATTGTACATGTACAATATAACAAACTGAAGGTAGGTCACGTGGTACTGATCTATCCAATGACGACGCATATTCGTCTACCACTATTTACTATAATCAGCTATAAAACATTATAGTGTCACATATAGCTTCAAGTTCATATATTTGATGGTGCTTTTGGCAAAGATGGTGACTGAAAACACTAAGCAGACAAGAGGGGAAACAGCAGCAAGGGGATGATGATGTTGTACTTTTGACAAATTCTTGCAACAAGTTCACAGGGTTTCTATAACAGCTACAGGTTGCTGTCACATTCAGTCATTGTGATGTTCAAACATCCCATTACATTAAATGTTATTTCATAAGCATCATTTTCCTCTTTCTCTTTGGAATATGTTGAGCCTTTGGACTTCCTATGTTTGGTCTCTACACAGACACAGCTACATCACCCTCAGCTCTCAGCACCATAAGTCATTCCCGTCTGTTTGTCTCATTGTCAGCACAATATTAGTTTATTTTACTTCATAAGCAAGTCCTTCTTCATGATGCTTCCTTCTTATCTTTAGAGCTTGATGAGCCTTTGCACTTCCTATGTTTGGTCTCTACAGACATAAATGTACATTAGCTGTCTCTCTCTTAGCACTGTCACTCTTTCCTGTATATTTGACTCATTGTCAATATAAGATCATTTAAGGTACTTTATAAGCAAGTCCTTCTTCACGATCCTTCCTCTTTCTCTTTATCTTTAGAGCTTGATGAGCCTTTGGACTTCCTATGTTTGGTCTCGCCAGACATGGCTGCATCTATCTCTGCAGCATATGTCTCTCGTATAATCTTGAACGCCTGCTTCGTGGCAAAAGCGATTCCTGTGACGGGATCCACGTATCTCGCAGGGTACCGTGTGATGGGGCAGAGCTGCTTGGGGGGCGCCCTCTTACGACCGCGGGGGAAACTGTCTTTGAACATTTGTGGGTCACTGTAGGTTATAAAGTTCCTGCAGCACTTTGCTCCAGACTTTGCCTTCCCTCTTGTAGCTGGATGTGTTGACCTGCTGAAATGACAGAAAATAACAGGATGCTAGAATGTTGCCAAAAAATGATTAAAAATGACGAAGAACTTCACAATTTTCTTTTAAGAATACATGTACAAAAATGTTGAAATGACTATGGGGGTGGGGGTTCGAGGCTCCAGCCATCCCCTCACACACTTTTTTAATAGACACGTACAAATAAGCAGAAATGTATACCGGTATCCGGTAATGCTTTTTTGTATGCTAAACCCCCTTCCAACTTTCTGTTCTGTAAAAA
>CALNVZ010002100.1:14461716-14481632 GCA_940671915.1 Paracentrotus lividus
TTGACCCTGATTATCCACAAACAAATATGAAAATGAGATGGGTCTTACTCTGTTTTGATAGAGGGTTCGTACGAACGAGTTGCCAGCCTTGTCTTGATACAGTTCAAAGATAACAGCAGAAGCAAGCGGTGGCCCAGATATCATCATAGGCTTCTAGGGCTAGAAGGATTGCCATCAGTTGTGGTGTCATGGCAGGAATTCAGATGAAATTTGTAGATCTGGAAAGGACAAAATAGTTGAAGGTCAATCAAATTAAATGACAAAATTGGCAACACTGGAATTTTTTGGTATTATTATATTCTTGATACAGTTCAAAGATAACAGCCAGAAGCAAGCGGTGTGCCACGATATCATCATAGGCTTCAGGGCTAGGAGGATTGCCATCAATGTGGTGTCGTGGCAGGAATTCAGATGAAATTTGTAAGATTTTGGAAAAGACAAAAAGTGTTCAAATGTAATCACAAATTAGTAACATAGTATTTTTGCTTTTAATCATTGGCTACATTTCTCCTAATGAATGTTTTTTGGCATCGTTCAAGTTGACAAAAAGCTGTGAGCGGTGGCTAATATATGTAGCTTCTCTAAGTCTAGTGCTTTAGGAGTGCCATTATTGCTGTGTCATGGCAGGAAATCAGATGAAGTTTGTAAAATCTGAAAAGGACAAAAGATTTGAAGTGGATCAAGTTTAAAGGGGAATTATCCCCTCAGAGGAAATTTAGCTTCAGTAATGGAGACAAACCCCCAAACATATGGAAGTTCAGAAAAATCAGTCAATGAATAAGAGAGATATGAATTTTAGATTTTGAGGATCACTTATGATATGCAGATCCCAATTGGCAACGCGACCATGATGTGTGATGTAATGCAGGGAGATATTTCCATATATATTGTACACATTGTACTAAATCCTCTTTTTTCTTGATTCTAAAGGGAGAATAAAGAATCTTTTTATGGATGACTTGTAAATGTATGAAAGTCATACTCTATCATGAAAGAAAAGCTGTTTCTATCATCTAGATTATGAAAATATAGCTAGACATTTGAATAGTTTTGTGCACACCATATGGGGAGTTCTCCTCTTTGTGACATCACAAATGGTGACCGCATTGCCAATAGGAGATTTCCTTTGTCATTAGAGATCTCAATATTCAATACTCATAACTTTCTTATCATTTATCCGATTTTCACCAAATCTTCACTAATGTCCTTGTTTGATTTTTCTGCATCCACAGTAAGCCAACTACATGTATCTACAAAGGGACAATTCTCCTTTAATCACAAATTAGCAACACAGCAGATTTTTTTGCATAATTCATGGCTACATTTCTCCTTATGACATGTTTTTGATACAGTTAAAAGATAACAGCTGAAGCAAGCGGTGGCCAGATATCATCATAGGCTTATAGGGCTAGAAGGATTGCCTATCAATGTGGTGTCGTGGCAGAATTCAGATGAAATTTGTAAGATCTGGAAACGACAAGATAAGGTTAAATTGACAACACTAGTATTTTGGTTTCAATCATTGCTACTCTTCTCCTATAGAAAAATGCTATTGACATTGTTCACGGGATGACAAAAGCAGTGAGTTGGTGGCCAGATAAAAAAGTTTCCCATAGCAGTACTACATAAGGTTCCAGGGCTTTCTCATGGTTCTAATGAAGGAATATATGAAATGATAATATTTTTAGTGGCATGTATAACATGGGTTTGAGAAATGAATGCATTCTGTAGTGATATTTTTCTTTGAGAAAATATAAATCACAGTCTAATGAATTTGCAGTTTACAAGAGCATCTCGCAATAATATATTTCTATCATTATTCTGCTTTCATTAATTCAGGGTGGGTTTCAACTTAAACTTGATTGATTGATTGATTGATTAGCTTTACTCTTTAAATGGGAGCACTGGATATTGTTTTAGTATTTTTTATATATTTCCTAAAATGATAATATATCAGAAAGAAGAATGTAAACAGTGATTAAACCAATGCCATGATTTACTTTGTAACTTTCCTATTTCCCACCCCCTCCCCATAATACACAATCTATTCAAATACGGAAAATGAATTTCAATTTTGCAATGCACACCAAAGAACAATAGATAATAAAAATAACAAAATTAAAAAGCACTATATACATTTCTAAACCACATGTAATGTATCAACGAATTGGCTGACTGTATTTTAAAAGAAAAGGTCAAAACCACTTGATTGTTAGTACCACGTGACTGTAATATTGAATATCTATTCATAGACAAATATTTACAGGAAGGGAATTTGAGTTTACAATTTCCCACCATATGGAGCAAGTGTTATTGTGGAGGAGAATAAAAGATAATAAATGGAATTTATTGGAAAAATCTGGGAGTGGCTTTTAAAACACACTGTAATTGAGATTGACAATGGTTTCTTTAACAGGATATTCTAATATAGAACCTTAATATCCGCATGGTGGTTAAATGTCACCATTTTTCTCCAAACAACTGACATACATATTTCTGATACTTAGACTATAAAATGTTATCATTAATGTCTTATACACACATTATCCTCTCATTTTTCATACAAAGATTACATTAACTACAAATATAACTCCAGAATTGTTCATTACCAACATATAAAATGACAATATTAAAACAGCTGTAATAGGGGGAAAAGCTAGAAATTGAACAGCGTGTTGTACAAAACATCAATGATTTCCATGTATGTTGTGCAATGAACATAATTCTCAAGGTTTTAACTCTTATCTAAACATTAGAAATTCGTTATTAGCCAGCTGACTGGACTTGTACTTTTTCAACTCTTCCCTTTGTCTGGCTATCTAGTTTGTCAGGAAGTAGTTTGTAGAGGCACAGGTAATTGTTCACTACTGGGATTTCCTGACATTTTTATATAATCACTTTCATCCAATAGCATCAAGGGGAACTATTTTGGCAATGATTTCAATTTCTATTTCAATTCTGAATAGATTTGAAATGCTCAGTCTCATGTATGTAATCTGTATCTAACTTTGTCATTATGTACACTCTACTTCCAAAGCGCAGAAGAATTGATGCCTTTTCATTGTTCCATACACACAGTTGCAGGCAATGATTTTGTTTGAATCATTCAATCATCACCTCATTAATAGAAACTAATTTACATGTAATATGACTATAATGTAACAAATGGTTTCAGTCTTTGAGTTTTCCAAATATAGAATCCCAGTTTCAAGATGCACTTGAAATATATCCATATATATATTTGATTACAGTGTAGGTGTACATCTTATTCACAAACTTAATTGTAGTTTAAAACAAAATCAAAGACATGTACATGTATCTGTGATACAATGACATCAATCTTTGACACATTGCATCAAGACTGAGCATTGGAATATATTACATTTTGTGGCTACACATACATGTATTCACACACCAGCAATCGTGTTCAGGAAAGGAAGAAAAAAAATACAATAAAGGGGACAAATCTTTTCCAATTTTAAGAATGTACATGAATATGTATGCAAGGATTTTTGTAAAAACATTACAGTATGTGTAGTTTCCCACAACTTCATGATTTACACATATAAAATGATTTATCATGTGTAGTTGTACTTTTTGTACTTTGTAGTTCCAGCATATTGCTGAAAGGACCATATTAAAATATAGTGCAAATAAATATATTTAAAAAAAAACCCTGAATTTTCTAATCAAGGAAATTTAACTACTTACACCTCTACAAATGAGCCGACCTATTATCAAGATGATAAATTGATGATAAATTAATTCCAGTTTCAGTTCCCTTCCATACATGTATTATATACCACGATAATTTCAATATCTTTTTATCTACTGTGACGTAATTGAATTTGAAACCGTTTGATCTTCGTTGATTTATCAATGGACACATACCCTCATTCCTCACTTAATCTAATAAATTATTATTATTATTTTTTTTTTTTTGTAGCTAAATTATACACATTTTTCATTAAATAACATTTTTTTTATGAATCAATCTGAACTTGTCTATTTCTATCTGATTAAAAACTAGTTTATTTACTTTTCCAAAAGTAAAAATTGAGTTCTGGTATGGCTGATGTTAACTTATTCAGATTTTAAATAACCTTACATTATTAAACTGTTCAGCACATGAAATAAATGACTGTGGTAAAATCAAAAGACTTCAAAGTCACTGTTGTAACAAGAGCATGATGGACGGAGAGAGACAGATGGATGCACAAACATGCAAGTAGACAACTCTAAAAAAAAATACCTCAAGTATCATGATGCTCTAGCTCTAATAAAAAATAATCAAAACAAAAAAACAAACAAACAAACAAACAATCAACAAACAAAAACAGATCATAAAACAATACAAAACCTTGATTTAATGTTCACGTTTACTTACATCTCCTTTTGTTGGGCAGCTTCGAGTGTTTCTTGATATACTGCATTGTGGGTCCAGCTGAGAATCTGATCATTCTCTTTTAGATGAATCTCCTCCTTCTATAAGAAGCTTGATGAGGGTTGAAGCTAACTTATCAACCAGATCCACGACAGGTATCAGAAAGTGAGGCACCTCAATATTATGTTCCTGTCAATTGGAGAAAATATTAAAATGTAAAAGGCATATTGTCAATGTATGCACCTTTGCATGTATACCTATCATACAACTAAACAAAAACACACACAAATAGCAGTGCACAATTACACAGAATGATGTTTGTAATTGTTGCATGTGATTACTGTGTTTTTTTATTCTTATTTCTTCTTTGAAATCACCTGAGTACAAAAAAAATATGCATATGGCCATGCGTTTTAAGTTGGGCCTGTGTTGTGTGACACACTCAAAATTTGTACTAATCGTGCGCATTTCCATGAAGTGCTTGTAACTTTTTAAAAATTATATTAACCCTACATAAGTATACATTTTCTGGAAGCTGAATGTCTGAGAAGTTCAGAAATGCACTTAAAATTAACATAGGTGGCGCCCTTCAAAGGTTATGAATCTTAAAACCTGAAAAATTCATGAAAAACTATGGCTTTGGAAAAAAATTGCAAAAAAATACTGCTTACCCTACAACATTTTTTACTACAGATTTGAACTCGTCACTTTTAGAGCTTTCCAAACATGTATAACTTTCTGTACCTGGGAGAGTTTACCGCATTTTGCTCCAGGCGAAAGATGACTTCAAAAATTTATATTTTTAAAGAAAATAACCTTGTTGCTGCGTTCTGAGTATTGTAACTCGCTGTTTAAGATACTAGACATGTAATGAAGGATCCTATATAAGTTGCTAAGGCAGATAGAAGTAGCAAAGTAGTACTGACATGTGAAATCCCTTTGTCTTGGTAAATATCATTTACCATAATGTCGCATAAGAGCCCTGTATAGCTGTAAAGAAATTGTCATTCATATAGTACAAATCGCAATGTACTATAACAGATTAAGTGTACAACACTTAATCTGTTATAATTACTTATATTATGGATCATAAACAAGCTAAATTAAGTATTTCACCAGGTTGTAAGCATTTCAATTGAATATAGATGTACCTGTTATGAACTTGATTTAACTCATGCACCACATGAGCTAAATTTTCTGCACCGACTCCTCCTCCACCCCTGATCTCTTAAAAATTAATGAAGAGAACATAAATATCTTTAACATAATTGAATGCATGAATTTTTTTGCCCTACATAATAGCTTTGATTTAAGTCCAAAATCAGCTTTATACATTTACCTGGATCTATGCATTGAGTTTTGTCTAAACAACATCAATTTGAGGAGCAGATGTTTAAAATTACAACTTTTTGCAGGCCTGCTGAATTAAAGGGCATGACAATTACTGTAATTAAATAATTAAAATTCCTCAAGTAACATATAAACTATCAAAATCAAGCTACATGATTAATTCAACAGGGTTTATGAATTACATCCAAAGATATCCTTCTGTGCACTTGATTTAACTCATTACAGCACATTTGCCAATTTGCTGCGCCGACTCCTCCTGCGCCGACTCCTCCTCCACCCCGACTCTCGTTAATTAACTGTTAATTATCAGACAATGATAAAATTTTAACATTTTTCAAACATGTACTCTGTTGCCCTACATGAGAGCTTTAATTTAAGACAAATTCAGCTATATACCTTGTATAGTTTTTTAAGTAAATCAATAAACAAAATCATATTTGAGGAGCAGATGTCACAACTCCACCTTTTTAGGGGCCCAACTCAAAACACATGGCCATATCAATATAAAAGGGAATTGAAAGTCGAGTCCTTGCATTAAGGGACAAATGAAACATCATAGAACAGGATAAATGTGACTGCGTCTCTTTTGCCTTCATCCTTGAAGCCTGTGTATAGTTTTGGTAACAAAATAGGAATGGGCGTAAAACCGTTCAAATACAGTCTCATATTGTCCACAATGGACTAAAAGATATGTGTGAGAGATCTTGTGATATTCCTTTCATGATTTCGGGTAAATTTCAGTGAAAATGTTTGAAAGAAAAATAAATATGTAATGGTCATTTGAGACCTTTGCCGCATTGCCCGCTCGCCGTAGCTCACAGCGTGAACGATGCGTAATAATCTGTGTGTATCACCAACACAAGAGAATCCCCATTGGTTTTCCATGTGAACACTAAGTTTGTGTTGGGTCCCTAACTTTTCACGTTTTATACTTATATTGTGAAATAAAGACTCTAAAACGAGATTTCAAGTGACATAATAGTCTTTATTATAGTTACAGAATTCAATCTTTCATATTATCTAACTGTGAATCCGAATTAAATTTTTCATTCTCCCAAACTATACATCAGCTATAAAGCGAGAGCGAACTGACAAACACTCTCATTGACTGTGTGTTATAAATAGATATTCTAAAAGTATACCTTTTGAGATACATGTAACTATCAATATTGACTAAAATAGCCTTTAATTTTTTTTTGTATCAGGGAAACTAAAATGTTTTGAGGGGAAAATACTTGCTTTACAACTTGTTAACATTATTATTGGGATGTGAATGTATTGAGTAGTATGTGTTATCATTAATTTGGTTTGTATTATAAGACTAAACTTCTCAGGACGTTGCAGTATGAGTTATGAATCAGGGCAGAATTGAGTAGTTGAGGACTTGAGGTGGTATACAAGTCTGCCAGTTCGTACTGGCTTTAAAACTACTTATTTAACCTCTGTGAACCTTGGCCTTTGCATTCGAAAATCTAATCATATTGTCTTCCTCTGGTTATACAAGCAATCCTCAAGTTTGAAGTTGATGTCTTCAGTGGTTCTTGAGATATCACATAATGAGCTCAACACATGAAATTTCATATATCGACTTTTGACCTTTGTTTTCCAAAATCTAATCAGATCGTTTTCCTGTGAATATTGACTTTTGACCTTTGTTTTCCAAAATCTAATCAGATCGTTTTCCTGTGATGATACATGCTATACTCCAGTTTGAAGTTCATATCTCAAGTGGTTCTTGGGATATTGCGATAACTAGAAAACAAGACATACGGAAACACAAACAGACGTACAGTCAGACAAACAACCCAAAATTTTCATGCCTTAAAATGAATAACAGGAGTGGGCTGTACTTACTAATCTGGCAATGATGTCATCTCTCATCATGACAAAATTTATTTTCTGTTTCTCTTCATCAGTCATGTCCAGGAGAGGGGCAATCTTGTCCGCAGCATGTCCTATCCCAGGAAAACTCAAAAGGTCCTTGGTGACTTTCGCGTAATGGTTGGATATCTGGTTGCAACGACCGCTGTTGGGGTACAGGATCTCTGTCGCATTTTCATCAACGAACAGTGTGACTGGAGCTGCTGTTAATAGAGTAAAGGTTTGTTTCTGTTTAAAGAGCTATGTCCTTGCCGAAGCTGAATTAATTAGCTGTTTCCATAGTAAACTAAGCAACAGAGCCATGATAAATTTTGATTAATTTTCCCCTTTATAATAAGAAAAATAAGTGAGTTGAAAGACATGCAATAAAAAAGTGAAATGAAAACTTGTTTAAAAGTTTACTCCTTTCATTCAATTTCCAGATTAAAACTAGATGAATCTTCGACCGCGCATGGTCGGAAGGCATGCCTCCGTATTGCCACATCGGAAAAAAAAGGCATGCGCATGTTGAGTATTTTACCATCATTTTAGCATGATTTTGAGATATTGACCCCAATCTATTAAGTTGTATCATCAGAATTATTTCCAACTCAGGAAGGTGGATATGCTATATAAAAGGATAAACATGTTTAAGTTGTCTGTAAAGGTCCTTCAGATTGCACAACGAGTCATTTCATAAATAACCAGTGACCTTTGATGTCCTGACCTCAAAATTTCAGTTAGATCTTTCCTCCCCTGACCCAAGTTTGAAGTTGATCCATAAAACGGTTCAGAAGTTACAGCAAGAACGTGCCATTTTCATGTATACAATGACGTCTGTGACCTTGACTTTGACTTATATGACTAAAAAATTAAATTCTTGTCCTACAATATGCACACATGATCCAAGTTTGATGTTCATCATCAACTGTTCTTAAGTTATCGAGAAAAGCCTTTTTCACGTACAAATGTCTTCTGTGGCTTTGAACTTTGACTCATGACTCTAAATTCTAATCAGTTTATTGTCCGTCCATTAGCACATATGCAAAGTTTGATTGATCCGTCAAACGGTTTTTAAGTTTTTATGCGAGAAACATTTTTCATGTACACAATGACTCTGTGACCTTTGACTCATGACCCCAAAATTTGATAAGTTCTTGTCCTCTCCATATGTAATATGATCCAGTTTGGAAGTTGATCTCAAACGTATTTAAGTTTCGCAAGAGAGAGCCATTTTCGTACACAATGACATGTGACTTTGACCTCATGACCCCAAATTAATAAGTTTATTGCCTCATATATGCACATATGACGATTTCAAGTTTATCCCTCAACGGTTCTAAGTTATCGCAGAACGAGCCATTTTCGTGATACATGATGTCGTGACTTTGACTCTTGACCAAAATTCTAATCAGTTTCTGTGTCCTACCATATGCATGACATTGATCAGTTTGGAAGTTGACCCGTCAAACCGTTCTTAAGTTATTGCGAGAACGAACCATTTTCATGTACACAATGACATCTGTGACCTTTGACCTTTGACCTCATGACCCTAAAATCTAAACAGTTCATTGCCCCTCCCATAGGCACACATTACTTAAGTTTGAAGTTGACCCATCAAACGGTTTTTAAGTTATGGCGAGAACGAGCCATTTTCATGCATACAATGACCTCTGTGACCTTTGACCTTTGACCTAATGACCCCAAAGTCTAATCAGATCATTGTCCCTACCATATGCATACATGATCCAAGTTTGAAAGTGATTCGTCAAACGGTTCTTAAGTTATCGCGAGAACGAAAACGGGACGGACGTAAGGACGGACGTACAGACGGACGGACAACCCGAAAACATAATGCCTCCGGCACCACCTTCGGTGGCGGAGGCATAAAAAAAAAATAACAATCAAAATTATAATGTGAATGTAAGTTCCTAGATCTAAGATTGAATTTCTTTATTATAAATTTTGAAATTTTGTATAACAAGAGCATTTTTAGACAATTAATTTATTCATTTGTCTCCAACGGTAGAAACCATGCAAATTGGTAGAAACACACGCAACTGCTGTGTGATAGATATTGGAACCAGACAGCTATGAAAAAAATCATAGGCTGCCCGGGCGGGAGCGTTTTTATTATCACAAACCTGAATCTTTTTATTTTTTTTTAACATTAAGTAATTTAGTTCTTGATTCATTATATTAGCCACAAGATTAATTTAGCATAGCTTCATAAAAATGTGCATCCTTTGTGTGACAAATCCTAGTATTCTTTGTTTGGGAGTCTAGGAATAGTCTTATAATTGGCTGTCTCATCACAAAGGAGAGGGTGCTTCATATCTGAATTGTTTCACTCGGATCCTGTTTAAGCGCAATAAACTTTGCAGGAAAGACAATGTGTACATACGTTTCCCTGCATTTGGAACAAGGGTGATACTTTTGGGCAAGGAGCCTAAACAAAACTCACACTCTTTGGATGAGATAGTGTCTCCATATAATCCTCCAAGCACGCAGCCCAGTGATTGCAATGTCCTGTGTATATTGGTTGACCTGGTACTGGGAAAAAATACATGATAATAATAACGATCAGAAGGTCATTTTTGTAAAGTGCATTGCACATATTGTTGCTTTGTAAAATGCATGTAATTCCTATTGATATCGGAAGAAATAAAATGCACATCTCTATCATAATTCTTAGGCGTAATGGTTCAGATGACAAGTCACACACTTTAAAACATAGGGTATGGAGTTCAAATCCAGGCCACTTCACTCATTTCCTTTAGCAAGAAATCAATCAACAAAAGCCACACTTGACCCAGGTGAAGGACAATGTAAATGGGTACCAGTAGGAAGAATTTCTATGAAGCCTGAGTACCATACATGTATCAACAAGCTAAAGTCCAGAGAGTAGTAGCAATGCTTTGTAACCTGTAAAAGGTGTTTTCATTATACAGGTGTGTACACATTACATACATTTTGTGACATTTTATACCTTCAATTTAGAAAAATCCTGGTTTTTAACACTTTTCTCTTTTAAGGTAACATACACTGTAATACCTTTCACTTAGTGGCTATATGGACTGGCCTTGAGGGACATACCACATATACATGTATTTCCCAAATAAGTCTCATGTATTTCCTTGAGTCAAAGACAAGGACAACAGTAGTCTTTTGAGGGAAATATATGTGGTACATGTATATCTCCCCCAAAAGTAAAGCAAATCAATATATTGTATATATATATACATGTATTATCTGTTCACCTTAACTAAACACACTTTAAAGACAATGCAACAACTTTGCTTGACTTAAATTGGGTATTTCTTGTGACATGTTTATATTTGGCATTCTGAGCTGAAGCATTAATGTAATTAATCGGGCGCATCAAGTCTTTTCACGATGCTAAACCATAGTATTTAGAAAACTATACGTACTGGTATCCATTGTCTTACTCTTTGTATTTTAACAAGCACCATCTTATAATTACGCATACTACACAAACTCAAGGGCTCGGATGCGATACCATAGAAAATACAAAGTGATATTTTTACTCATGTAGGCCAATACAGTTTTGAAAACGACCAACTCAGATGTCTGATCACTCTTCCACTACCACTGCAACTTACTAGACAGTTTCTGGACTGAATGCTTTGGGCAGAAATCCTAGGTTCTCCATATAGTGTCTTCGTAGTTCCTTTCCTAGATCATTAGCTTGCTTCATACCTTTGGCCGTTAGCTGACCCTTATAAGACCCACCCTGCATACATTATGGGGAAAAGGGTCAGTATACAGGGATGACAGAGTGGAAGAATGGCATTTAACGTTTAACTTTGTGCCTGCCACAGTCAAGTTTTGTTACAATAATGCAAGTTCACCATTCAATCATAATAAAAATAAATCTTGTTGATAATAGTGCTAAAAAGATTTGAAGAAAAACAAATCATAAAAATTATCACTAATTTTATTATTTACAATAAAGAATTATATATTTGCCTACTTTGCTATTCGTCCTTGAATCGCTTGCCAACCGAATATTATAACCCCGAGAAAATTTTGTCCCTATTGTTCCTATCCTATAAACCCCCCCGCCAAATATAAAGGGCAACAGGGGACAAGGATATCGTATCATAATCTTCTATTATATATATCTCTCTTACATTTAATCAGCATAATGACGAAGAGCACCGAGATACATATGATAATGTACATCGATCATCCACGTCATATCACGTAATACAAGCTCGTAAAAGCACAACGGTTGATATTCGAGCACAAGGCGTAACATTTACATATACGCATATCCCAGCTAATGCACGTTCATATTACTCAGCGATACGCATACACCGTTGAGAGGCGCAACGTGCACAGCAACTTATCAAGCGATTGCTCATGAGCCGATAATCATACTGAGATGACATATATATCTAAAGCTGACTGACGTATGAGACAGTTGAGTCATCGATCAGAGATATATGTGAACGCAGCATTCCCAGATATACTGTCATGAGACGTGTACCATCTGACAGATTAGAGCGTAGGAGCTACTTAATCCACGAAGAAGTGTACATCTGATACGAATGACTGGCATATCTATATAGCTTCAATCAACATACTATTAGTGACATACCACCACAACTGCGCTTGTATGCACAGTCTAGAATAGTACCAGACAAGCGTAGTGAACAGGATGCACTGCAGACGGATACGATAGATTGAAGGATGGAACTTGTCAGTGTTACTTGTGACACTAGAACCAATTCCTCAGGCCAAATCTCAATCTACACCATATTTGCTTCATAGTTTATTCTCTCAGACAGTCCGTAATATGCATCAGTTCCCGAGCCCAATGCTTACTGCAAAAGACATCGGGATGTTCGTGAGGAGCGCCGCCTCTTGCGCGAGCCAAGAGCCTGTACGGCCTTCTCCATTATGAACTTGTATGTCGTCTGTGCAGAAGCTTCGCTCGTTTCTAGATCATAAGCTGATTTATTGGCTTGTCATCGACCCTTTAGCCGTTTAAAGATGCGGTCACCTGTATACAGACCCACCTGCATGACATGTAACTCGGGTGTTTTTTAAATAGATTGAGTATATGGTATATCAGAGACGGAAACCTCAGAGCGAGTGGAAGAAACCTTATGGCTCCATTTTAAAAGTTAAATTCTGCGTAAATTGTGCCTAGCCGAAATACTACAAGGAGCAATCTAATACGATTATTGGGTATACAATAGTGAGTGAGGCAAGTTAACCATTGACGAAATATTAGCAATAGAACTGAAGAATCAATAAAGATTGATGAGTAAAAAATTATTCGGGATGCTTACGACCTGCCAAAAATAATAAAGAATCAAGATATGAAAGGAACAATTCATCCGCCACAAAAATTCATCAACTTCAAATTTATTAATTTTCACCAATAAACACAAAGGAATATTCAATATATTATGATTATATAATCGTTTACGGGCTCTTACTTCTGGGCATTACTTAACCGCCTGTCATCTGTAAACCTTGCACCTATGGCATCGAATATTTTAAATTGCGCCACAGGATATTTTCTTTCAGAAAACGGTCATACTTTGGCCATAATTCTCGAATATGTAGAGGATATGAGTTAAATACCATCCTCGGAGTACAAAAAGGTTTGAGTCTACTAATCTGTTCCTATCCTATATCCCCCCCCACTTTGATGCCCTCAAGAATTATAAAAGGTGGCCGCCCTCCATCGGCTGCCCAGATTAGGCACACATCCCGCAACAACATATCTTGTTTTTAATCACGAAATAATCATTCTCTCTTATAACTTCTGTGAAACCCCACGAGAGAGAGCCAGAACCGAATTCTAAAACGCAATCCAGCCTATATTACTAATGGAAACACAGGAGAGTTGGTGGAGGATGAGTTAGGAGATAGGAAATGCGCAAATATATACAGTATTCTCCACATATCTATTGTAATAAACAAAATTTATATGATTAATATTAACTTGAATAGTTATGGCATAGTAACCTATCAAACGAAATAATCACTAATGTAACATTGCCCGTACCTTTGCTTACTAAATGCTCGGGACCAAGCAACCGGGATGTTCTGCATAAACGAGGGCCATCAGAAAAAAGGGAATGCCCAACAATATTGAGCACAAAGCAAATTACTTATTGGGGACGTCGATGCACTTTGAAATCTGGTCTTCGCAGCAGGATAAAGGAACCTAGGAGACAGATTTAATCTCACATTCACATCCAACATAAACGCCATGAAGATCAGGAAGGAAATCTAATTCTTTGTATTAGTCGTATAAAGAAAATGTTAGTTGAAATAGGAGAATTAACCTGACTTCTCCATAAAGCGCCTCGTACAATGAGACTCCTACTCAGACCGGAAGACTCGAACTTTGGTAGTAACAGGCACACGACCCGACCACAACACCAGCCGCTCTTTAGATAGTCATGCCGACTCGAGGTTGGTTGTCAGAGACTCTGGCGCTAGAGCTGCCGCTTTGAGGCAGCTACAATCCATCGGAATAAGTGCTTTTAGAAGCTGGAGAGAAGGTCTTTAGTGATTACGAACAGTTGGTCTGATTTCGCAAATTTCTTTACTTTGTCACAGGTACCACTTTAGGCCCTCACAGGGCACCATACTTTATCTCGCGTTATGACGAAAACTGGTGAGAATGGCAGAAGAAAATCTCTACAGGCCCCGTAGTTTCATGTAATCACTGGATCAAACTCGCGTTGGGGATCAACGGACTCCTCCGTTCTCCCATTATATGGCCTCTTGCATTAGATCACGCAGCTTGAAGAGCTCACTCGTGTCATGCTACAGCAGCCAAGAGAAGCATCTCTTATCGTTGCGTCTAAGCAGGGATGCCGAATGGATGGTTCGAAAGGAGGTTTCGCTGTGCTTCTAAAACCTTTGGGAGACTCCAAGATACTAACGCCTGAAATTAGGTCTCTTGAAGATAGAACGTAACATGGGCTGACAATTGAGGCAGAAGACACCGACGATCCGTCTTCAAAACCTATGTAATATCGCCGCGATCCGCAGATTTGTAACCTCTAAGCGTGGATAGTGACTTTCCCTTGTCGTAAAGTGCCTATGATAGAAGTCAGCTATAGCCGGCAAGGAAGCTTCTCTTGGGGCTATTCCTTTCTCTTCACACCATCATAAATACGCCATTTACTCTTGAAGAGTAGACCTTTCCGTGGATAGCTCTCTCTACTTCCACTAAATGAGTGCTGCCCGTTCAGAAAAGCCTTCTGCTCTGGCTGACATTCGCCCGGAAACCGCCCAGAGACGTCTATCTAAGTGCTCAGGATGATCCGTGGAGATCTACATGACACTGGTTGGTAGACCACCAGATCCTTGCACCATGGAACTGCCAAGTCCTCCACCAATAGAGGAAGAAGATCTTGAAACCACGCTCGGCTGGGCCAATGTGGTGCGATGAGATACATCACGATGCTCTGTCTTCCCGCGATACTTCCTGAGGACTAGAGGGATAAGTTTGAAGAGAGAACGCGTACCCCTTCAGACCTCGTCCCAAGAATTGAGAACGCGTCCCACCTATCCGCCTTCTCTTCCTTTATTTTGGAGCAGAATATCTAGTCTGTTGTTCATCGAAGACACGCGAACAGTCTAATCCGGCAGGTCGTATTCTGGCTATCAGCGAGAGAAGATCCTTGGCGACAAGCGTCCATTCCGATGGAAACACTTTCACTCTGAAAGGAAGTCCGCTATATCCACATTTTCCAGACTCTGGATGTGAGAGGCGACCCGTGACACGATGTTCTCTCGAATTGCCACCAGTTCCATAGTTGAGACTCTATCGAGTCAAAGCTCAGAGAGTGATGTTCCTCCTGTCGACGTTTATGTATTGAACTACTTCACTCTGAAAGTGTGTCTCCGGTTAAGATAAGAACTGTCCGGTTTGCGCACAGGTTCCTGAAATGTATAAACGATCCACGCTGAGAGATTCGCTCCAGAACACTTTATGTGCGGTAACCGGTGTTGGAAGGTCCCATTCTCCTGAATCATGAGGTCCTGACAATCGGCCTTCCGCAGTGCGAGTATGCTGTTGATGCGTCCGTGGTAACTGTAGTCGACGAAAGAGGCAAGAGACGGCTTTCCTTGAGAATAAAATCCTCGTCAAACCATTGACGAAAAGGATCTCATCTCCGATGGACTGGATCATCTTCCGTGGCGAACTGATGTTCGGCTCGGCTTGAAAGTAATTTAGAAAGTGGATCTGGAAAGGTCTCATCAAAAGTCTGCAATCCGGTAATAGGTCCCACCAGGACTTGCTAAGTACCTGACCAACCTTGCCAAGATTACTGCTTGACTCTTCTTGCTGAGACCACGATCTTGCTAGGTTGCAGGGTTCTCTACCTTCTCTAGACTGGGTTTTGCCAGACCGTTACTCAAGTCCAGCTGAGCCCAGTATATAAGGTGCGTGGCGTGGGGTCAGTTCTGACTTTTCCAGTTGATGATAAATCCAGTTCTTGCGGGTCGTTCGATTAGAAGCTCCAAATGTTGTTTGAGTCTGTCCTCCGAGTTCGCCCAGATCCATTCGTCTAAGTAGGAAAAGTTCTGATCCTCGGTCTGGAAGTAGTAGACACTCAGGGTCCTATTACCCTGGTAACAAACTCTCGGATCTTCGTCAGACGCAAAGGGAAGCCTTGTATCTCGTAGGCCCTCCCCGAACTGGATATCCAGAAGATTTCTCGCGAAGACATGATGGTATATAAAGTATGCGTCCTGAAGGTCTACGATACTGCTAGATTCCTGATATTCCTAGAGTGGGGAAAATTGTAGCTAAGTTCCATATCGCCGGAATGGACTGTGGTTTATGAACATTTTTATTTTATATTTTTTATGGCCTTCATGTTTAGGATCACTTCTTAGTGATCCCACCGCGTTTGGGATTACAGAGACAGGACACAAGCTCTTGTATACAAGCGACCTCTTTCTATCGCCTCCTTCCAGGAGCACCGCGATTTCTCCTTTGAATTGCTACTTTGAGAGTGGGGAATGAATTTGGTTCCGGGTCCGGAGGAGCACCTCCGGGAGGAGGTACTCTAGAATCAGTCTTGAGTCCGTCTCTTATTACAGATACGAATAAAAACATCGCTCGGATTGGTCTCCCATTCGCATAGAATTGTGCGAAGTCGGCCTCCTACTGGCACTAACCCGAACCCCCAGACCTGGCGGGAATCACCTGTCGGCGCTTCCCCCCTCCGAAAGGGCTGAGTGGATGAAGCAGATCCTGAGTGTTCCTGGATTTCACTCGTTTTGGGTGCCGCTACTTCCCCCACGACATCGTATAGGGTCTGATGTGGAACTACCGTTCTTAGGTCAACATATTTGGGTTGATACTGATACGTATAATTGAGCGCTCCGAGTAGTGAGCCTGTGAAGACTTGATGTTGTCTTGAACTCTGATCAGACCTTCCGCTTCCTAGAGCTAGAACTATAAGACTTCAGCGTGTTTGGTAATGTCGATTGAGGTTTGAACTAGTCGCGACTTCTGGTCCTACTTCCCTTACAGATTCTGAAAGCTCTTGAGCTTCTTCGCTTCGATCTCCTTCTTGAAGACATCTGAGAAGTCATCCCAACAGAGGGGGAGTCCACTGGTATCCTATCCCGCATATCCAGATCAATGATTCCTGAATATAGAGTCTCATCATAACACATGACGTTCTCGTCCGAGAGGTTTTTGAATCCCCCGCCATTTGGGACAACCATCAACGATGACACTTTCTCTTAGAGCTTCAAAGAATCCTCTTCTCTATCATCTGTTGAGATGTTAAGTCTCTTCGACGCCGCTAGCAGCTCGATTAGCATATCGTTGATCACCAGAAAGCTCTGACTCCCGTAGAATTGATAGAGCTCTTTCTGCACCTTTCTTATGTCCACTCCGAGATGCGTCTTGTAAAGTGCATCGTTGGACGCGGTTTTGATAGCTCCGGACGAGAGAGTTTTGGCTAGTAGGAAAACGCATCTCATCACCTCTTTGATGAAATAGAATTGGGAAGCTAGCTTGCCCAGGCCTTTGTATATGTTTTAGAGACCCTTGCAGCCCCTTTAAGCTCCTCTTTGTGCGTTTCCGGAGTCTAAGTCTGAAGTTCTGATTTTTTTTTCTGAACTTCTAGCCAAGAATCCTTCTATTCGCCCTGTTGTTCTCCTCCGGCTCGAATCCGGCTTCTGGTGCAATTATTTCTTAAAGAGAAGCCTAAGATTCTCTCCGAAGTTTCAACCTGCTCTGACTCTTGTCCAGGGGTATCTCCCTCCGAATCACAATCAGATTTTGCGGGATTTTGATTATTTATGCATTCTGATGAGGCTTGCATTGACTAGAGGCTGCTGATGTACAGTGTCCTCTAAGATGGGGTCCCCAGTGAGTGATGCGAAGGTTTGGGTGATGATCTCGTGGTGAAAATCTCTTCCCTCTCCTTCGCTAGAGAGACTCCTGAAATTCCTTCATTCCGAGAATCTGTCAAGATCGACGTCTACATTTATTGGGGACGAGTAATGTTGGGCTGTGCGTCGCATGCACATATGTCTGCCGCGTAGGTATCTGCGAGGCTGACGAACGTTTTGCTCGCTTCCAACAATTTTCTTAGTGTACCACTCGAGAGCTCCCTCCGAGGTTCTCCTAGCTCCGTCAAAATCGAAGGCGTCAGAAGACAGTCCGATTCGCAGACCAGCTGCTATGGGCGCTGCTGGCACGAAGGCTCCAAGAGCCTGCGTGCTTTTGGATTTTGTGTAGACAGCGTTTTGGTGAACTCGGAAGCAACTGAATTTCCACCTGGTCCACATGGTGCGACAGAATTGGGTTCCGCTGTTTGAGTTCTCTGGTGTAGTTCGCGTGATGAATTAGAAGAACGCTCAATCAAACCCGATTCAGGATTAACCATCCATTGATTTGATCCTTCAAAAGAACGAAACTCTATTATGTTTTGTTCCATCAGACGAAACTCCCATTGCAATTGAAACCAATTTGCGATATAAGTCGCAGGCGATCTCGATCTACTTTTGAGATCGAATCGGGTGAGGCAGAATCCACAGAAAACAATCTTCCGCGAAGGAATCGTCGATTGATGATCGATTCTGAAAAGGTCGGGCGATTGCGATTTGTGATTCGACCTCGCTATATCGTCCGCAGTCGTCAGTGATCGATACCATTTTTGCAATCGATCCTGGACTTAGGCGATCCCTCTGTGATCGCCATCCGGCGGGCAATCGATCTTTTTTGATCGATCCCGGGGAATCGATTCCTGAATGATCGCTCCTAGGGCGGAATCCAGATTCCGGAACCAGATGAGATTCCCGGGAAATCGAATTCTGGAATGATCGATCTAGGGTAATCGAATCGTCGGGAATCGGATATCTGTACTGATCGAAATGTCCCTCCGACATCGATAACCCATATTGAGATAGCGATCGTCTCAGACGACACCGATTCGACCTTTCTCTCTACGATCTCGATTTAAGATCTCTCTCAGGGGCAAGGCCACCCATTCGAATTACGTATCTAAACCATTCGATACTATCAACACTCCGCCTTCGAGTCACCGAGGTGAACTGAAGACTCAACACGGAGTTGCCTACTCGCGCTGCATCGCTTACCACAAGCGGTTTTCGCGTGTGCTGCTCGCTCACTGGGTACACGCGCCGACGAATAGCGCCGCTGAACACTTCCGAGGAGCTTTTCACTGTGTGACTCCCACGCACGACTTTACCGCGGACGCACGCGCGTCAGGTAGTGAGAGGCTACCAGCTGCCACCTCCGGTCCGTAAACGCGCTGCGCCGAGCCTGCGGCGTTGTGAATCCCGAGCTCATTTCTACTGTCTTGAAAGGAGTTGGAACTCCCCGTCGTCTTTTAGACTCAGGTGGTTCCTTCCCCCTAGCTTCGTCTAAGTGGTTCGTTTTTCCCGGGGAAAACGAAGTTGGTGTCTCTAAGTTGCTCTCAGAAAATAACTAGCGTACTCTGAAGAAGGCTTCCTAGACTTTCTCGTTTTTAGAAACTATTAAGCAGGAGAATTTTCCGTCCATATCTGAAAATCATAACACAGAATTACGTTATTTCATACAATGAAGAAAAAGACTTCAGACTTACTAAGAGAAGAAGAGCAAGAATGCTTAAAAGGAGCGGGGAGATACAATAACAAAGCCCCACTAATCAACCCAGCACCGACATTTTGTAAGGTGCGGGATATGTTAATTAACAAGGTGCCCGAACCCGCACGGTCCAAAACTACACAAAGCTAGGTACAGAAAAAGGGAGGCGATGTCGCCGATTAACACGTCCATAACTAACACCGC
>CALNVZ010002100.1:14481657-14496265 GCA_940671915.1 Paracentrotus lividus
CGCCCCTCGATAAGGCACGCAATAATCTCGTTTAGCAATCTCTCTTTAAATCTTTCCGCGCTACCATCCATGTAGCTAATGAGCCGGGGGGAATGGAGGGCAGGAGATTGGTGAGGCAATTATGTATTCTTTTTGTATAAGAAAAATTAGTGGATCACTAAGTTATTATGGGTTTACATGTCAAAAATCCGATGTATGATTATGCTAACCTTGCTACAGAGAATTACGACCAGCACGCATGTTAGCTACATGGGGAGCGCGCGATGCCTACAGATGATAGTTGACGTATAGAGATGCATGCGGCGCATGGATAGCCAACTATGGAAAAATCTCTTCCACGCTGGGGACTCTTTTAGTATAATTTGTGAAGAATTCTGATTTCCAGTAAGCGGCTCTACATATCTCCTCAACGGAGACGCCTGGACAGGGCAACGACGAGCTAATGCTCTAGTGTCATGCGCTCTGAGGTTGGTGTCAGAGACTCTGGCGCTAGAGCCTGCCGCTTGATGGCAGCTACAATCCATCTGGATAAGGTGCTTTAGAAGCTGGAGAGAAAGGTTCTTTAGTGATTGACACAGTTGGTTCGATTTCGCAAATTTCTTTCTTTGTCACAGGTACCAATTTAGGGCCCACTCAGAGGCACCATACTTTAATCTTCGCGTATATTGAGAAAACTTGGTGAGTTGGGCGAGAAAAATCTCTACAGGCCCGAAGTTTCTATTGGTTCTTGGCGAAACTTCCCGCTTGGGGATCAAACGAGCATTCCTCCGTTCTGCATCTATATATGGCCTCTTGCAGTAGACAGAGACATGAGGAGAGCTTCACTCGTTGTCCTGATGCGCTACAGCAAAGAAAGCAGTCTTTATCCGTTGTGTCTAGACAGGGATGCCGAATGAGTGTGATGAAGAAGGGTTTCGCTAGTGTTCTAAAACCTTGGGAGACTCGAAGAGGGCTACTAACGGGCCTGCGCATGAATAGTAGGTGTCTTGAAGATAGAGGCGCGAACTGCAACAGGGAACTCACGTACATCTGAGGAGCAGAACAACTAGCCTGACGATCCGTTTCAAAACCTATGCTGAAACGAGCCGATCGACGATTTGTAACCTCTAAGCGTGATAGTGACTTTCCCCTTGTCGCTAAAGTAGTAGATGAAGTCAGCTATACCGGCAAGGAAGCTTCTCTTGGGGCTATTCCTTTCTCTTCAACCACTCTATAAATGCCTATTTAGTCTTGAAGAAGTAGACCTTCGTGGTGGAAGCTCTTCCTACTTTCTCCACTAAAAGTGAGCGTGCCCGTTCAGAAAGCTTCTGCTCTGTGACTGACCATCGCGCCGATAACGGCCAGACGGTCAATCTGAGGTGCTCGACGGAACTGATCGTGGAAATCTCTGACCACTGGTTGGTAGACCAGACTATCTTGCACCATGGAAGCTGCCAGGCTTCCTCCACCAATAGAGAAAGAGGTTTGACAAACACGCTCGGCTGGGCCATGCTGGGCGGATGAGAATCACCGATGCTCTGTCTTCCGGATCTTCCTGAGGACTAGGGATAAGTTGAAGGGGAGGGAACGCGTACGCCTTCAACGCTCAGAAATTGAGAACGCGTCCCACGCTATCGCCTTCTCTTCCTTTATTTTGGAGCAGAATATCGTAGTCTGTTGTTCATGGAAGACGCAGCGAACAGGTCTAATCCGGAGGTCGTATCTCTGGTTATAAGCGAGAAGATCCTTGGCGACAGCGTCAATCCGATGGAAGACACTTTCCTCTCGAAAGCAAAGTCCGCTATCACATTTTCCTCCTGGATGTGAGAGGCGCCGGAACGAGTCTCTCGCTCGATTGCACAGTTCCTAGTTGAAAGGTCATCTGTTCAGCAGAGAGGTGTTCTCACGTTGTCGATTTATGTATGACATCTACTCTGTGTTGTCCGCTTAAGATAAGAATGTCCGGTTTGCGCACAGGTTCCTGAAATGAATTAAGACTTTCCATACCCGCTAGAAAGTTCAGACATTTATGTGGGTAACGGGTGTGGAAGGTCCCATTCTCCTGAAATCAGAGGTCCTGACAATGGCCGCCCGCCTGTGCGAAAACACGCAAACGGCCACCAAAATAATGACAAAACACTTAAATTTTACAGACAGGATAGACCTCTAGGAGGTCTCACAACAGATTCACCCCAAAACAAGCCAAAATATATCACAAAATTGCAATATCAAACCCGTTTTTAGGCGGACAAAAACTCGAGATTGTTACTCTCACGGCAGCGAAAGAGAAAAGAGGAAGATTGTACACAGATTAGTTGGCGGGTTGCCTATCGGGAGAGGGCGCCCTTTATATTTGGCGGGGGGGTTTATAGGATAGGAACAATAGGGACAAAATTTTCTCGGGGTTATAATATTCGGTTGGCAAGCGATTCGAGGACGAATAGCAAAGTAGGCAAATATATCATTCTTTTGAAGTAAATACTTCTTGTACAAATTTTGAAGAGTAATTTTCAACATTCATACCACAAAACAATTTTTCATATCATTTCAGATAATCAAAATCTTGAGAAAATCTGCTTGTTTCTGTGCTATAAATTTATATGGCATTTAATAATAAAAACTCATTTCAAAAGAGAGTACAAAGTGAAATATATCTGAGAAAATTCAATATTCAAACTTTTAAATTTCAATACATTTTGAGCTACATGTACACTGTAATAACAAACAAAAATTAACCATTTTATATTTTTCTTAATTAAGTGTTAATTTGAAAATGGATGGGGTTTAAATGGTTACAGGGTTAACATGAAAATCTAAAAAGTCCAGAAATCGATGGTCTGAATTTTTATTTATAAAATTATGTTTATTAGAATTGACAGATCGAAAGACGAAAAAATTGGTTAAAGTTCACAACCACTTACAGAATTTCAAATCTGTTTAACAATCAGTTTTGATGTACCTCAATCAAACTTGGCTCACTAAACACTTACAATAGATTACTAAATCTGTAAAATATACATACATGTTTGGTCATATTCAGACTAAGTAGGACATTTAGCTGAAATTTTAATGTGGCGCTGTGCCTTTGAAAATGCAAATTAAGATCTGAAATCAGCACAAAGGCTTCTTTACAATACAAACAATTATTTAAGTTCAGATATTATGTGATCCATTTTACTTTCGCTAAATAATTGAGCAAACAGGAATTTGCAGGTTAGGATGGGGCTATGGTGCTTTAAATGCCTCTTATTCTTAATACCAATCACTTTTGTCAGATCTTTTTTGCTTAAAGTAATTTTCATGGACTACTCTAACATGGCATATAAATACAGGTAATTTGGATTTAGTTATTTACTTGAAATGTTGAATTTAAGGCACTGGTCGTGTCACTCACATTTTGGATGTTGTGTCACTCACGACACATAGAGGTGGACCATTTTCACAGAGAGGGAATGATGATAAACACAATAAATGTCAGAGAGGTACACTATTCATGTACATATACCAGCACTTTTGCTACCCGAACTGTTTTTTAATCATAATTTCCAGGACCAATTGTAAAACTCAAATCCAACTGATAATGACACATGCCACTCCTACATTATACATAATATGGTAGTCATGATCCATTCATAACCTACAAGTGCAAAGATATGCGCCCTTCTATCAGTCCAAATGTCGTGTCACTCACGTTTGAATATGACCATATTAATTTATAGTGGAGCATATTTAATGATTGATAAAACAATGCAACAATTTACAAGATATTTTCTTCACAATTTCTTATACGAAAAAGTACATAGTATATGGAAATCTTGATATCAGTGTGATTTTAATAAAGTTCTTTCTTCGTACCCTAAGTGGATTCTTCCTGTAATAATGTTCAGTTTTCCATTCTGGCTGCGGGCCGCCATCCAAAGCGCATACTTTGTAATCAATGCAGTAATGATCCGCTCCTTGGAATAAAATATCTTTATCCCATACAGCCTGTGAAAAAAGATGAAGGAGAACAGTTTTAAGCATTACAATCGGACCTGTTTGATAAAACCTAGAGAAGACAAAGTGTCTCAATGTAGACAGGCAGCAATTCATGAAGGTAATTAGAAACGTGACCACTTAAACACAGGTTTGTTAATGGTATACTGTAGCTGTTTTTTTTCAAGGGGATATTACAGTGAACTGTAATATCTCCTTGGTTTAATCATTGTCTGTATACAGTGTGTAGATATTTCTAAGAACAACTTTCATCATGTGTCATAAAATGGTAAAATATTGTTTGTAATATGGGTTGTTTTATGATAATGTTACATTGTCAAAAAAAATGGCCTTCTGTCCACCATAAAAAGAAATATAGGTATGGTGAGAGTGCCTAAGTCTGCGCGGTGCCCATGTCTGCGCACCCACGTAAATGTGCGAATTTTATAGAACAAAATCCCTAACTAATATCAATCTGCAATTTTAACCTCAACAATCCATTTTTGATACAAAAAACTGCGAAAAAAATTGATTAAAAATGGTTTTCAGCAAGTTATATTTGCTACCCTGAAAATTTCAACCATTCTCAAAAAGTGCACATCAAAAACTTGCGTGCGCTTGATTTGCGTGCAAAATGAGTTAGTGCGCAGACATGGGCACTATTCAATTCTGCAACACAAAATGACAGCCCTTCGAAAAATTTGTAAAAAAACATTGTTCTTGCAAATTAATTCTTGAAATTGTTTGCTTCATTGATCAATAGAATATGAAGAATGGAATAATATTGATAAATCTTAAAATAATACTTTACTTTTTATTGAAATTGAGGTCAAATTTTAGGTGTGCAGACTTGGGCACCACCATCATACTGTAATATAAAATCTATGATGGCAAGCTATTGGGCACTGTTAGAGCAATCTACAAGAGAAAAATAAATTATTGAAATGACAAATGTACACATTTACTTCTGAAAATTGACCATATCTGGCATTTTAGGGCAAAATTACTGTCTCACTTTATTTTTTCTAATTTTGAGACTGCACATCTTCATTATTAGCAATCATTGGGCTTGTTTTTCCAATCAGAATTGACTACTGAAATGTGATTATTTTAAAAACTGAAAACCCCTGTGAACTTTAAATGGCTATCACAATTTTGATTAATTGATTGAATTCTATGTTATACTACATGTAGGTATAATATGCTGCCTTGCATAAGAAAATTGGTTGAATATTTTGTTAATTATGACTTAAAACTTGAACTCACGTGGGATTACGGAGTGACCTCTGAAACATCCACACAATGGCAATGTAATAAGACTATGGCCCGAATTCACAAAGGAGGATTCTGCAAAACCCACGGATCCGTGGATCCGTGGGTTTTTTAATCGACGGCTCCACTGATCCACCAGTTTATGATTCACCAACAGTAGACCCAAATTATGACGTATTATGACGCTGTGGATCTGTGGATTCAGTCGAGTCCACCTTTGTGAATACCAAATCGAAAATCCTAGGTCCAACCCTAGGTTAAACCCAGGGTAGTAACCATGGATTTTGCAGAATCCACCTTTGTGAATTCGGGCCATAGTCTCCCTTGCTAAATAAAAAAGACCCCTCTCGATTGTTTCAAGTTAATTTCTGTTTGCTCTATATGATAGCTCTAGGTTGGGGATTCAAAACTTCTACACAGAACTTTGAAACTCATTAAGTATAATAATTTATGCAGATTTTTCAAAATTCACAAAAAGTGGTTCTTCTTTATTTGTTGATCGATTTTGATTTTTTTGGTTCCATCTGGTACAGCTACATGAGGTTTACCAAACTTCTACACATCCACATCCTTCCGAAATAATCTGCTAAAGTCCTCAAAGGAGCTCATATCAGACCTCACACAAATGCCTGAATTGTGCAATTAATTGCTGACAAAGGGATCATTTGCATAATTATGATCTCATACCCTCAAAGCATGACACCCTGATGTCTCTCTTGAGCACTTCCTTAAAAAAATAACTTAAAAATTTCTAGTGTAGAGTGAGCTTTGATCAAAGTGTACCATACATTGTACATGCAATTCAATGGGATGTCACTCTGTAAACATACTACGGAGTCAATATGAAGCCGTATTTCTCAAACAAATCCATTCAAATATAAAAAGTTTATGTAATTAATAGATATGGGTGTTCCAGATTTGTAAATAAATTTTTGTTGCATTAAAACCTAATTATTCTAAAAAATATTTCAAAAATATGTGTTTTTGTGGTTACGGAGTGACATTTTGAGGTACAATGTAACTTCATGTTTGTGCTCTCTGATATGGAACAAAGATTGCAAAGCAAAATATTATGTGAAAAATTTACTTAAAATCCTGCTTTCACAATAAAATATAATCAAAGTATTTTTTTCTTTTTCTAGGTACATTTCTCTTTCATGAAATTTAAGTAAAAAAGATACATTACAAATTTGACAATTTTAGTAATATCAATGCCATTTTAAAACCCAAAATGCCTTAAAAAGGCCAAACCATCCACAGATATTGAAAATTTGGACTTTTAGATCTCAATTATGACACCAAGTTTGTCATGGAACCACGAATTTAAAATTTTGGGGGTCTTGGAACTGACCATATATTCAACAAATTTATAATGTTTACTTTGCCCACATCCACTTATTTTTAAGACAGTTCACGTAATAATGATGTCAAATCAAGTTCCCTCAAGCGTCCTCTCCGAAAAATGAAGCAATTGACTTTACGTGTAATAAAAAATATGACAATTTTAGTAAAATTGAATATCAATGCCATTTTTAAACCCAAAATGCCCTAAAAAGGCCAAACCATCCACAGATATTGAAAATTTGGACTTTTAGCTCTCAATTATGATACCAAGTTTGTCATGGAACCATGAATTTAAAATTTTGGGGGTCATGTCCTCTTTTGCTTGGAACTGCCCATATATTCAACAAATTTACAATGTTTACTTTGCCCACATCCACTTATTTTTAAGACAGTTCACGTAATAATGTTGTCAAATCAAGTTCCCTCAAAAAGCGTCCTCTCCGAAAAATGAAGCAATTGACTTTACGTGTAATAAAATATTTGAACCTCTGTAGAAAAACAGGTTGGTGACCTCATGCCTCAAAATTTAAAAGCAAAATCATTTCACTTGTCTAGAACACATACTCGAAAATTGAGGAAAAACAAAACAATTATTTTTTTGGTCCAGTATGAGACAAATGGGTGTACCCTGATCGTATTACTACCCATATACCAACAGATTATAACAATTTAATCTTTAGTTACATGTAGTTATTAATTAAGAACACATTTTTCCCCCAAACCCCTTTATTTGTGCACCAACTAGATCTACACTCTTATTATCTTCACATATTTTCTCATAAAAATGTTCATGTTTCATTAATAAATTGGTAAAACAATTATTGTAGGAAATGTAGAACTTGATGTTAATCGAGCAATACAAAAGAGATCTATACAGAGATGCCACAGGGGTCAGCTGAAATTTCCTGAACTTAGCGAAGCGAAGTGAGCGAAGCGAACGGAGCTCTCGCCCCCCCAAGCCGTGGGGTTCCAGGGGCCCGCTTTAGGCCCGGCGGGGTCCTAGGGGGCAGTCGCCCAGGCCAAGCTCCCTGTTAGTCAATTTTTAAAACATATTATGTAGACTTTGCATTTTTGACAAACTTATATTGGGGGTTTTTGTGTGATTTGAATTTCACGATTTCTTCATTTTGTTTGCATTAGGTGAGAAACAATAACAATGTGAGGTTATTTTTTATCTATTCTTTAAATTTGTTAAACAAAATTGAATTAATAAGTCTTACATGTTGTGTAATAAAAACCCAACAAATTTTTACAAAAAAACCCATTATTCACCTAAATCTTATCCTAATCCTAATCTTAATCCAAAACCTTCAAACTGAAGGAAAGAATTAATATTAAATCAAGGTTCAGGTTGGAAGTTCAAACTTAAATTTTAGTCACACCACAGATCTGGCGCTCTTTAAGAAGTAGAAATTAGTAATCTTGCGAAGCTCAAAATTCGTAATTTTGATAGAAAAATCGTAATTTCTTACGCGGTAAGAATTTCCTAAAAAATTGCAAAAAAATCGGCACGCATCACAGAATTGTCCTTAACCTTGCCCTAGCGGCCAAATGTAGGTACACAAAACTTAGCGAGTACATTATTTTGCTTTGTTGCTAGCATCTCTGGCAGCTCAATATTTGGCTGATTTATGCATTTTTGTTTTATGCATTTTTGGATAGGCTTTCGTATGAACCACCATCATGTTGGACAAAAGAAAAAAATCCTTATATTTCTACCGTGTTAAAAATTTCCTTTGAAAAAAATCGGGCGAACAAACCTTGCAATGATGAGCATGTTTTCACCTTTAGAAGGTGTACCGGTATGATACTAAGGCCATTAGTCTATTTCTTCTTTCTTTTTTTGGAAGCTAAAGTTGCCATGTTGATCTCAATCAAATTCCCATGCGATAGCTTTTTAGATCCAGGTTAACTCCAAGTTTAATCAGCTAAAATCCAGGGTAGTTTGTTGTTATTGTCTCACGCTCACATGTTCAGGCGCGCGCGCAGCCGCCGCATGCGATATGCACCCAGCCGAGCGCAGTAACCACCGCGAAGAGCTAGGCGAGTAGCCGAGCGGGGAGTCGATGTTTCGCTCCTCCATCCAGCAATGCGAAGCTGGTGTGCGCGCGCATTCGGCCCCCGCTGGCGCTAGTGCGCCGCTTGTATGCAAAGATCATTGCACTCAATGATCCGTATTGCATACATCCGAAAATTCCGAATGTTCGCCCGCCTTTTGAAATTTCCGGATTTCCGGAAATTTCCGGAAAAGTGGCATCTCTGTCTATACAAACTTATCAAATCAAAACCAAAAAGGTTTAAGGACAGGATTTTAACAAAGCTGAAAAAGTTAAAATTTTGACTAGACCTAGACAGAAGCTGCTCTGTGTTTGAGTCATATACACTCCTTTGAAGACGGAGCTCTACAATTGAGAGAGCTGTGTACAGTTCATTTTCCACAAATTCATTGGAAGAAACTTCAGGAAAAACAAACAAACAGAGTGAACAAGATCGTTGGGCCTCAAGGACCAGAAACAGATATTTCAAGTAATTTGAATAACTTGCATGTTAAAATATTATTATTATTATTATTATTATTATTATTATTATTATTTTTACCGTAAAAATAGGATCACCGTACTTGAGACTGTACACACCACTCTCTCAATTGGAGGGCTCCGTATTCAGAGGAGTGTATACGACTCGTAGATGGAGCAGCCTCGGTCTAGACTAGACCTAGATCTATTCTAGAGCAAATGACAATTTATATTTATACTTTATAGTGAAAGGAGTGTTAATTTTTTTTTGTATTGTTCAGTACACTAGTTGATTCTCTGAAGTAAACAGTACACGTAGAAAAATCTACAAGTTTTTACAGAGCTACAGAACAATGCATTTTGATTGTTGGGCGCTCTGATTAGCTATCGCGCAGAGCTCCGCCTCCTGGTTGCGATGACTGAAGTGCATTGACCGTAACTGAACAATCATAACCAAAGTGGACCCATTTCGCAAGAAAACCTGCAAGACTCGACTTCACAAAAGGTTAAGAGTAGACCCACTCTTTCAATATTTTTGAGAATAAAGAAGAGAAATATAAAAAGGAACTTCAACGAATCCACTGTCGGACTTCGCCCAACATTTGAAAACGTATAAAGAAATGAGGACTTACCAAAAAAATAAATGATGAATCTAAATTTTATCGTGACTATTGTTCATTGGAAGGCACAATGGTAGTGTATTTCATATGCTAAACTAACTATAGACAGCGCTCGGCGCCGAAGACGACAGAGCTGTAGAAGGGATTTGTTCATTTACGTTGAATATTGATGGGTGACCTTTTTTGATTGGTCGACCCGGAAGTAGAAAAAATCGCTGTGCTTTTGAACAGCAGCGCATACGGCCCGCTAAAGCCGCCTGCTCTAGCCGCCTAGCTAGCTTACTAGCAGACGGCGCTCGCGACCGGGGGTCTATATCGCCATGTACCGTACATGCGATATGAACACAAGTTACGTGTTTGGAACTGATTTTTGCCTTCAAATATCAATCACTCACTGTTATGACAACATTAATATGTGGAAGAACCTATCTGCTCTTGTATTCTTGGAACTTACATAAATTCAATGTGAGTATCATTTAAAAAAAAGATATTACTTGTGAGAGATTCGGGGTATACCAGCCCCACAACTAATCATCCGTCAGTTCCCGACGGGGACTGGTCAGTCTAATGCTAAACGTGATCATTCGAGCGTCGTGCATAAATTATTAAATTATGGAGTAAATATTTCTACGTGCAGTATTGTACTTTACTTTAGAGTTAGATCATTGTGATACACGTATGAGTGAGTGTACACAAACAGATGATCTGTTCAATCGAAATTAGTTTTCCACTTTCTGTTTATTCTTCCAGTAACTTGAAGTGCTGCTTCAAAAATACTGAACAGAAGAAGATGGTTAACAATTAAATTAGACTAAATATTTTTATACAATTTAAGTTACATAATGTAGACATTTAGATCTACAATTAAATTTACGATTAATTTGAAATTGAATAGATCTACATTCACCTCTTCGCAATTCGGAATGCAACCTATTGGTGTTCTAGCTCCATGTCTGAAGAAAATCTGCACAAACTTCAGCTCTAACTCATCCCGTGAAACAAGCGGAATGTTGTCGCTCTTGCGAGCCGGAACTCTGGCGTCCTTGCCAACTGTGTTTCCCTCAGATGCAGCTGATAACGGAGAGAGTGACATCATGAGTGGAATCACAGTCCCGACACTGCCTACTGTAGCGCCTAAAATTACAGCCCCGAGATGGGAAGTTTTCCTGAAAAACGACATTTTGTTATTCCTGTAAACTGACAGTATCAGGTCTCGTGAATGATTCAAATACATAAAACTTGGGAGTTGGACTGGAGAGCCGCAGTCTGCTTCCACCATCCAGATGATGCATGCAGGGGGTCGTTTCACGAAACCATGGACAAGTTAGTCATATCTTTATCCACCAACCACGTACCGGTAGTTAGCTCCAATCTTACTAAGTCGGTTACACAAAGCTCTTCCAAGCTAGACAATTTGTAATATCGATATTATCGGAGATGATGTCATCGAGCAATAGAAAATGGAAATACGATTTAGGAAGGCATACGTCAGTGGATGGTTTGAATATTGAATTTGTTTTTCATGAAAAAAAAATCCAATTCGACTCATCCATTGATCAGTGAGTTCAAAAAAATCTTTACAGGTCGTGCATTAAAAAAGCTTGCTGACCACCAATCAGTTTTCAAAATTTAGCATTATCATATAGCTTGTCAGATAAAGAGGCTGGAAAAACGTTATTCGTCCTAGATTTAGCACTTTAGATAACAAGTTGAGGAATTCCAATTTAAAATGTTATACACAATTTATTTTTGTGAATCTCACCTATACAGGTTTCATTTATAGCAAATGATAAATGTTCTTTTTGTAATAAATATGAAGAACTATGCATATTTTTTGAATTGGAAAAGTACGAGATTTATGGAACATTAGTAGTAATTTTTCAGCTTCCAATGTCTCAGGAACTAAGTTGGAAGGAAATTTCATATGTATCGAGGAACGGCTGTAAATACAATTACTCTAATTCATTTTACTTATCACATATATTTAATCATCAGGGAGAGGAAAAGGAAACCACAACTCCTGAAGAGATAGGAGAAAGGTTGTTTTAAGCAAAGAGAAGAAAGGAAATTGCAATAGGGGAAACGTTTAAACAACACTATAAAATGGACATTTAAAAGGATTTAACACTAACCAAAATAATGCGAAAGATGGGAAAGAGGAGAGAGCCGGTTGCCCACAGATGGGTTTGATCGATCTATGCCACTGTAGACTGCCCTCTTTTTTTTTTTTTTTTTTTTTTTTTTTTTTTTTTTTGTTTTGTTTTGTTTTGTTTTTTTTTTGTTTTGTTTTTGTTTTGTTTGTTTTGTTTTTTATTTGTTTTTGTTTTGTTTTATTGGTTTTTTTTTTAAGTGTGGTGTGTGTGTGTGTGTGGTGTGTGTGTGGAATGGTTTGATGTGAGGGGTGCATAATACATTCACTCATTCAATTTATATAATGCCTTTTGCATTAATATATTTTATGCTTCATTGTATATCTGTGGATATTTTATGACTCTTGCAGAGTCCTTTAAAATTATTTCTGTGATCTTGACTATATGTTAAGCGTAGTGTTATGTTATTTTCTCATATTATGCATGTACGTTTATGATTTGAATGAACAATAAAGAATACTACAAAACAAAAATAGCCTTAACCACGGTTTCGTTGATATTTAGACATTGTGGTTTAGCAAAATTTTCAATATTATCGAAATTAAAGTGATAAAATCGGTCAATAACAGTATGAAAGCTCATAAAATTATGTATAATTTATATAATATGAATTAAAACGCACAATGTTACTTACTGCATATATTTACAAAGGTGTCAATCATGAAATTAATAAGACCACGTCAGAACATGAGATGGGTACCCCCGGATGCGCTAATTTCAGTTTCGTAAATCAGACTATAAAAAAGTACGCTAGCTGAAAATGGAGGTAGATTGAGGTTTTTTCCTAAATGTTCTGTTTGCTCACAAAAAGAAATTAATAGCGCATTGTAATTTAAAAAGAAATCTATTCAAAATTATTAATTTTGGGACTAATAGATCGATTTTAACTACCAACGTGGTCTCTGCGGGTCTCTTTATTTAGCTTTATGGTAAGCTGAATAATGCTTTTGCAATTTATTCAATATATTATTTCTTGATTGGATATATTATACAAATATACAATGACAATCGAGGATCTGGTTAAAACTATTCGCATCGAAGGAACATCACATAGTACTATTCTCTCGAGGGCCATCGGCCCGAGAGAGAATAGTACTATGTGATGTTCCTGAGTGCGAATAGTTTTAACCTGTTCTGAGAATGAGTCATTGTATATTTGTTTTATATCCCTTCCACCTTTTAATTTTTTTAATGAACAAAATTATATAGTCTATTATATAGTCTATGCTTACCGTTTTTGTTTTAATTTTTTTAATGAACAAAATTATATAGTCTATTATCAGTGGCGGATCCAGGATTTCATAACAGGGGGGGCCCAAAATCGGAATTTCAGATTTTGGTACATACACCCAATTTTTCCCGTTTACATGGAGCGAGCAAAAAGGTCCCTCATTTTTTTCACGTCACGCTGGTCGAGGATAAGCGGAGGGGGGCGGGTTATTGTTTCTTCGGCCATTAGGGGTATGTATCGTGTTAGGGGTAAGGATTGGAGTCATCGGCCCGTCTCGTATTTTTTGCTCTTTTTGTTTTCTTTTTCTTTTTTTTTTTTTTTTTTTTTTTTTTTTTTTAGGGGGGCCGGCGTCGCGCCACCCTGTATCCGCGCCTGATTTTAATAGTCTATGACTTACGTTTTTGTCGAGCATGACGAAATTTTTGCAGCGCTGAATCGAAGTGATTTTCTGTCTCGATATCACCATCCACTACCCATCAATTGTGAACAATTCACGGATATAGATACAGTATACTATTGTTACTGAGTATTTACGCTGTCAGTCGCAGTTCAATGAAATCCACAATTTCCTCAGTCATTTATACTGCTGAAAGTCTTCGTTATTACCATCAATCTGGCAACTAGTTGGAGGCGCCCATTGTCTGTTTACAAACAAAAATCAGCTGTTGCGCACCTGGTCAGTGCATTCAGCTTCAGCTCGCCGAGAAAGTATGTACCGTTGGGCATGCGCGCGCGTGGAAGAATTCAGGTAAAAGCAGAGAGTAGCACCGCTCGCGGTTGCGCAATCGTGAATAGTTGAGGAGTGAAGGGAGGGTCGGAAAAACGTAATTGTCCAGTTTTTTCCATTAGGAAATGTACTATGCGTGAGCAATCGAAAGAAAAACGAAACTGTTTTCTCAGAGAAGAACGTTTTTCTTAGTATAAAACTATTTCTTTTTCTCCTTGTGTACTACTATCTCAATGCAACATCCTTAGATAAGGGATATAATCCGAATATTATTTCTTTATGATATAAAATCGACTTAATTGTTAACAACCATTTATTTCTCTAGATATAGACAAAAATCCTGGAGGTTGCCCGCATTTGTTATGAACAAAAATTGAGAAATCGAGATTGTCGCGCGCAAATGCAATTCCGCCTCCTAACCTGACTCGGCTTGCCATAAATGCTTTGATTGACGTATTCAGCGCTCTCCAAAGATCTATGGACAGGTCCGGAGCTTCATAAGATTTAGTCAGCTTGTTATCCACGATCTTGTGCGAGGGCGCTCGTGGAACCCGCTTGTGGACAGTTGTTCACATCTCCAGATTTAGTCAAGAAGTTAGTCAGTGACTATATGACGTTTTCGTTGAAACGCCCCCCAGTGCGAATATTTACGTAGGAGTATTTTGTTTTTGTAAGTATGTAAACGTACACATGGACAATGTCAAGTGTTGTTAAGTCTATATTCAACACTTATGTGACAAAGACTTATGCCAACTTTTCTGGAATTTAAAGAACCCGAAAGATCTGCACCCCCC